>JARYHS010009186.1:113986532-114091583 GCA_031002005.1 Vandiemenella viatica | reverse complement strand
ACCGACTGGCAGCAGTTCAAAAGGACTGTGCACGAAACATAAACCCCACACACAACGTAACCACCACCGACGATATAGACAACGCAATTCTTCACTTTGATAAGACGGTACTAGAAGCAGCCCATCAAGCCTCAGTCACCACCACCATCCAAAACAACTATCATGAGGAGCTGCCGCCACTGCTGGAGGACCTGCGATACCTACGGAACAGACACCGAAAACTCTGGCAGCGGTATCGGGATCCTGCCGACGACGCCGATACACAAGATACGCAAGAGAGCTCCGCGCCCGGCTACAAGAGCGGCGGTCAGAGCAATGGGAGAACAGAATGGATACCCTAATGCTAGAAAACAGAGAAGCATGGCAGCTGGTTAAAGCTCTCAAACAGCCTCGTGACCCCAAGATTGCTATAAATGGTCAAGCAGGCCAGTGCTTCACACCCCTCGCGAAGGCGGAGGCCCTGGCAGAAAACTTTGCCCAACAGTACTCCCCCGCGGAATACGAGCTGACAGCAGCTGAACAGCAGGCGGCAGAAGATATAGAGAGGCTAGCAGACGAAGTCCTCAACACCCCACCAACGGACCTACCACTCCTCACAACACCAGGAGAAGTGCGAAGGATAATTCACAAACTGCAGACGAAAAAATCCCCAGGGCATGACAAAGTAGAAAATCACCATTTGAAAAATCTACCTAGGAAAGCCGTAGTACTACTCACCCGTATCTTCAATGCCTGCCTGTCTACTCCAGTGCTACTTCCGACGGCATGGAAAACGGCGAAGATAACGGCTATTCCCAAGCGAGGAAAAGATCACCGCCTCATAGAAAGTTACCGCCCTATCAGCCTCCTTTCCTCAACTTCAAAAGTTCTGGAAAGAGTGCTGATCATAAGACTCAACTCTAGCCTCGAAGCCGATAAAACTATACAAACAGAGCAATTCGGTTTCCAAAGCCGTGTGGCAGCAACCAGCCTACTCCTGAAAATAACAGAAGATATCAGCAAAAACTTCAACCATAGCAAATCGACGGCAGCCATTTCTTCGACGTGGAAAAAGCTTATGACAAAGTTTGGCATAAAAACCTGATCCACAAGCTACATACCGAAACAAAAATTAACCACTGCTACGTAAAACTCATAGGCAGTTACTTAAACAACCGACGATTCTACGTAACAGTGGACGGACAACGATCATCAATCCATACAATCACGGCAGGAATCCCACAGGGATCAGTTATAGCTCCAACGCTGTTCAACATCTACGTCAACAAAATACCGACACCACACATGTGAAGAAGGCTCAGTTCGCCGATGACACGATGCTCCACGCCTCTGGTAACAGACATGACCGCAACATCATCCACCTTCAAAGGGGCATTGATTCCTTCACAAAATGGTGCCGAAACAACAAAGTCAAAATCAATGCCACCAAATGTGCAGGGATATACTTCACCAAGAAGAGACCCATCCTACCTGGTCAACTCTCCGTAATGGGGCAAGAAATAGCCTGGGTACCCCAGCATCGGTACTTAGGTGTCATACTGGACAAAAAATTACTGTACCGAGAGCACATCCTAGATAGACGAAGGAAAGGACTGGCCATAGCATCAAATCTCGCTCCAGTGCTACGGAGCAACAATTTGAGTACCACAACTAAAATCCGGCTATACAAATCCATAATTGTACCATATCTGCTCTATGGATGTCAAATATGGGGAACAGCAAGCCCGTCGAACATCTCCAACATCCAAAGGCTCCAAAACAAATGTCTGCGAATGATCTTATCCGCACCGCCCTACACTTCAACTGAGCACATCCATTTGGCAACGAATATAGAAAGAGTACACACTCAGATATACAACCAAACCAACAAATTCATAGAAAATATAGAAGCAAGAAGACACCAGATTGACAGATTCGCCACCCTGGGCACAGTAATGCCAAGAACGTGGCATAAATATAAAGTACCACTAAGTATTATTTACAATCCTATATGAAGTCCAACAACAACATCAGTGGGGTTTTTTCACCAAGGTCATCTTTGATGACCACAGCCATGGTTTTTCCCCCTAAAGTGCAATAAATTGTGTCCCCAAACCAAACCTAACCTTACAACACTGACAAAACTACCAATGGTAGTGGGGTCAACTTACACAGCCGCTGAGGCAAATGACACACAAAAAAAAAAAAAAAAAAAAAAAAAAAAAAAAAAAAAAAAAAAAAAAAAAAAAAAAAAGCTCCAAGGTCCAGTCGGCAGCCTGCCGGCCGCCGTGATGGTCGACCTGCTGACCACTGCCACTGCCGTACCGGACCCAGCGACCAGCTCACGGTGGTGGTCACGCTGCTCACGCAGCTGATCACCGCCCTGATGCCACGTCCAGAAAACATCAGACATCGCTAACAAACCACGACTTTGACAAAAAGCCATTTTCCAAAAAAGCATATCAGACAGCAGTAGTAGGGTTTACCCTGGAGCTGCATTATCAACATGGCGCAAGCCAACAGATGACGCTGACGCTGACGCTGACGCGCACACATTCGGTGCCGAACCGTCGCGGCAGCTACTTCGCAAATTCGTATATCGTGTATTGTGCAGAGTGTTTACTTAATTAGTGTTTAGTGACACAATAATTTATATTTGATATGCCTCCTATAAGACGAAGCAATTTAGGTAGAAGAACCCGAAATACTACAAACCAAGCTAATTACCGATCTAATCGTTCTGCACAAGAACGTGAGGACCGAAATGAACGTGAAAGAATTCGGATATCACAAACGCGTGAAACGCGAGCGCGACATTCAACAAATAATCGCGCAAGTTTGAATCGAGCTGCTTTCAGTTACGATGTGTCACTTGACTACAGTAACTACCAATGTGTTGTTATTGGTTCTATGAACTCGGTTTGCTCATATTGTGAGGCATTGAAATACAAAAACGAAGCCAATGGATTGTGTTGCGCAAATGGTAAAGTGAAATTGATACCATTGGATCCACCACCAGAGCCATTGTACTCATTGGTTTCAGGAATAGGAACAGATTCCATACACTTTTTGACAAATATCCAACAATATAACAATTGTTTTCAAATGACTTCATTTGGGGCAACAAATGTAGTTCGGGAAAATTTTATGCCAACTTTCAAGGTATGTATTATAGCAGTTTCTCATAATTATTTTAGCGAACAAAATTTCTGTCACCTAAGTTAAGATGTGTCACTAATCTTCAATTGCTTAATAATTAAGAAATATATCACTTAGTCACCATATTATTTGGTGATTCAGTTTCAGTGACACTTTTATTATTATTGAAGATAGATATTAATTACAACTAAATATATAATTTTTAAGAACAAATATTATTTAAGTTTGATCACTGACAATCCATAAATTTATGCCCCACATTGCTTATTTATTTTATTTTATAGTGTTTGGTTTTAATTTACAGATACAAGGGCAAATATATCACAGAGCAGGTTCACTGTTACCAGTGTCAGATAGCAACTACAAATTCCTGCAAATTTATTTTATGGGCAATTCACCACAAGAAATTGATCTGCGTTGTGCACATAACAATTTAGTAAAGAGGTCTATTGTAGAACAATTACAAACTTTATTTCATGAACACAATCAATTGATTATATTGTTTAAAACTGCACTGGATATGATGCCATCTGATAATCACAAAATTGTAATCAGAGCTGATAAAACACCTGCAGGTCAACATGCAAGACGTTTTAATGCACCAACTATTGATGAAGTTGCTATCGTTGTAGTTGGAGAAAACTTGGAATCCCGTGATATTGTTTTACATCGTCGGAATGATCAATTACAACGTATAAAGGAAACACACCGCTCATATGATGCACTGCAATATCCCATAATATTTTGGCAAGGTGAAGATGGCTATGATTTCTCAATAAAAATGATAAATCCCATTACAGGTAATTAAAATATTAGTTTAGCTATGGCGATAATATCTCAGTCAATGTTATTAAAAAAAAATCTATTTACAGGTTCTGAAACCAACAAAAAGTCAGTTCAATGAACTATTATTCATACCGCCTAATGATTCGGGAAAATGAAGACAATCACATATTGAAATGTCGGCGATTATTTCACAAATATGTTGTTGACATGTATGTTAAAATTGAAACGGAGAGATTAACATTCATCAGGTTGAATCAGACCAAACTCCGATCTGAAGAGTATATTCACCTTCGAGATGCGATTAATACTGATGGAAATGCACAGAATGTCGGTCGGATGACTATTCTTCCAGCAACATACATCGGAAGCCCTCGGCATATGCACGAATATGCTCAAGATGCCATGTCGTATGTTCGTCATTATGGTACAGCAGATTTGTTCATCACATTTACATGCAATCCGCAATGGATAGAAATCAAGCAGGAGTTATTCCCTGGGCAATCACCCATTGATCGTCATGATATTACAGCCAGAGTCTTTAGACAAAAGTTGAAATCTTTAATGGATTTCATCATAAAACATTTATGGTGTTTGGTGAGACACGCTGCTGGATGTATTCTGTGGAGTGGCAGAAACGAGGATTGCCACATGCACACATTTTGATTTGGTTGGTTGAAAAGATAAGGCCAAATGAAGTTGATGCAGTGATATCAGCTGAAATCCCTGATGTACAAGTAGATCCTGGATTGCATGAGGTAGTTATCAAAAACATGATACATGGTCCCTGTGGAACTCTTAATCAAAATTCACCGTGTATGATGGATGGTAAATGTTCAAAACGATATCCACGGACATAATATCGGAAACAATTACTGGTAATGACGGTTATCCATTGTATCGTCGCCGATCGACAGCAGACAATGGAAAATCAACAATTGTCAAATTAAATCAAAAAGATATTGAAATAGATAATCGTTGGATTGTTCCATATTCACCCATTTTATCAAAGACATTCAAAGCACACATCAACGTTGAATCTTGCCATTCAGTGAAATCTATTAAATACATTTGCAAATATGTAACCAAAGGGAGTGATATGGCTGTGATTGGAATTGGGGCAGAGAATTCCAATGATGAAGTTACCCAATACCAAATGGGCCGCTATGTTAGTAGTAATGAAGCAGTTTGGCGAATATTTTCTTTTCCTATTCATGAGAGACACCCTATTGTTGTTCACTTAGCTGTGCATTTAGAAAATGGACAAAGAGTGTATTTTACAGCACAGAATGCAGTACAAAGAGCTGCTCAGCCACCATCTACTACATTAACCAGTTTTTTTTGAGACATGCCAAAACGATGATTTTGCACAAACATTGCTATATTCTGAAATGCCAAAATATTATACCTGGAATCAATCCTCAAGGAGATTTATACGACGGAAACAAGGAAAACCAGTTGCAGGATACCCAGATGTATATTCCACCGATGCGATTGGTCGAATTTATTCAGTACATCCAAGCAATGATGAATGTTTTTATTTACGGCTGCTATTAGTCAATGTACGTGGCCCAACATCATTCCAACATTTACGAACTGTTGATGGTGAATTGTGTGGATCCTACAGAGAAGCCTGTCAACGTTTGCAATTGCTAGAAAATGACGCTCATTGGGATCAAACTCTCAATGATGCTGTAATATCATCACACGCTTATCAAATACGAACATTGTTTTCAATAATCATATCTACATGCTTCCCATCAAACCCAATTGATTTGTGGATCAAGTACAAGGATTATATGTGTGATGATATTTTGTATCAAATACGGAATAGAATGGGAAATCCAAATATACAAATCAGTGAAGAAATTTACAATGAAGCATTGATTTCAATTGAGGACATGTGCTTGATGATATCAAACAAACTATTAATTCAATTAGGCCTGGCCGCGCCCAATCGTCCAATGCATGATGCTTTTAACCAAGAGTTGCATCGAGAAAAACTGTATGATCTCAACACTTTGAAAGAATTAATTCAAACAAATCTTCCATTGTTGAATGAACAACAGAAGTATGTATTTGATATTCTTATGAAAGTAACAAATGATGAAACTGGAGGGATTTACTTCTTAGATGCACCTGGTGGTACAGGAAAAACTTTTTTGATTTCTATAATATTAGCAACAATTCGCTCACAAAATAAAATTGCACTTGCACTTGCTTCGTCGGGAATTGCAGCAACTTTGCTTGAAGGTGGTCGAACAGCCCATTCAGCACTAAAATTGCCATTAAATATGCAAAGCAATGAAACTCCAACCTGCAACATTTCGAAGAACTCTGCAATGGCAAAGGTTTTGCAGCAATGTAAAATTATTGTTTGGGATGAATGCACGATGGCACATAAAAAATCTTTGGAGGCTTTAGACAGAACCTTAAAAGATCTACGGAGCAATTATAACCGATTTGGTGGTGCATTGATTTTATTAGCAGGAGATTTTCGTCAAACATTGCCCGTGATTCCACGATCAACGCCAGCTGATGAACTCAATGCATGTCTAAAGTCCTCCAATTTGTGGAAACATGTCAAAGTACTTCATTTAAGCAAGAATATGCGTGTCGAGTTGCAAAATGACCAATATGGAAACATATTCTCTAAACAACTCATTGACATTGGTAATGGCAAATTCCCTATAGACACGTTGACTGGCTGCATTAACTTTCCTCAAAGTTTTTGTCAGTTAACTCGATCAAAAGATGAACTCATTCAGAAGGTGTTTCCAGATGTTTCTCAAAATTACAGAAACCATGATTGGTTGAGCGAACGAGCTATATTGGCTGCAAAAAACATTGATGTAAATGAATTAAATTGCAAAATTCAAGAACAAATTACAGGCGAATCAAGGATATATAAATCAGTTGATTCGGCTACTAACCAAGATGATGTAGTCAACTATCCACCGGAATTTTTAAACTCGCTGGACTTGCCAGGATTGCCACCTCACAATCTTCAATTAAAGGTTGGATCGGTAGTTATAATGTTGCGAAATATCAACCAACCGCGTCTTTGCAACGGTACACGGTTAGCGATAAAAAAATTACTAAACAACGTGATAGAAGCAACTATACTCAAAGGAAAGTATAAAGGAGAAGATGTTCTCATACCGCGCATCCCAATGATTCCGACTGATGTGCCATTTCAGTTTAAACGACTACAGTTTCCAGTGCGGCTTGCTTTTGCGATGACCATAAACAAGTCCCAGGGGCAATCATTAGGTGTTTGTGGTATTAATCTGGAAAACCCATGTTTCTCACATGGTCAATTGTATGTTGCCTGTTCCCGTGTTGGAAAACCATCAGATTTGTTTGTCTATGCGCCAGGTAATCAAACAAAAAACATCGTATATCACAAAGCACTACAATGATAATAAAACTATTTTTTGTTAATAATTATGATTCACATGATTAACAATAAAGCGATTACTTTTAAATCCTTATATAATATGTTTTATTTAATTATTTTTTATTCACAACGCCCTATCACCAGGGTGACGGTTCTGTTCAGGAGAATTTTTTGCCCCGACTATAAAATACGTAGGAACAAAAAACTGCCACAATACAAATCTTTTTGACAGGACGAAGTCTGTCGGGTCCGCTATATATTATAAATGCGAAAGTAAGTATCTGTCGTTGTTACGATTAGTCGTCTAAATGGCTATACCGATACTGATGGCATTTGAAAAAGAAATACTTTATATCAGTAGGAAGGACACACGACATTCCTGTGGTATGAATAAAAGTTATAGTCACGATGTTTTGGAACTCATCGAATTGTGTCAGCCGGATGGATGCGTGTGTTGGTCTGTAATGTTATGTCGGTTGCTGATGCTATGTTTCTCGCGCGCTCTGGTGGTGTATGATTTGTTAGTAAATTTCGTTTAGAGACAAATCATATTTTGGTACAGATGTCGATTTGCTCTGCACTGTACCATTACTTTGTGTCTGCGTAAATGTTTCTGGCACCAGCTTATATTGTTTTTTTTTTTTTTTTTTTTTTTTTTTTTTTTTTTTTTTTTTTTTTTTTTTTTTTTTTTTTTTTTTTTTTACATGTCTTGCGGGCCTAATCCTGGCCTAAGTTGTAGCTCTAGCAGAGCCTGAACAGCTAAAGTTATTAGAAAATCCAAGAATCGAATGCTCATGCTGAAGATGAAAAGACCAAGCTGAATTAAAGATGACCTTAGTTAACACTTCCCTTCCCCCCCCCCCCTTTCCCCCACACGCATCCCGGCACCTTAGTTTGTTTTTCTGTTTGTATATGTGTTGGAAACTGATTCTATTTATGAGACAGGTTCGACGGTAGAAGATATAGTGATGGCTTTCCTGTTATGTTATGTCGACTTGGTGTTGTTTGGGACTAATCATAAGTTACTAAAAGCTTTCTATATTCAATTGTGGCAATGAAATTCTACGTCAGCGCGTACGAAGTCGCGGGTATCGGCTAGTATCATGATAAATATCACATTAATAGTTGCTATGATCACATTATTAGTATTTATTCCATGTTCCCAAGTAAGCTCGCATAAACTCTTTGGACTTGAGGTTATTTTGTTTTACTATCGAGTAGTAGCCACGGAATATGATCGTTGTGCCGTGAGTAAGAAACATTACCGAAAGTTCTCCTGATAAGCTCACATCCTTCCAAATATCAAGATGTTATCTATAGCTGAGAAATTATCTATTCCGCTGGTGTTGATGGTTAGATTTTGGGAAGATTCTGGCTAAACAATTTATTCATCAATAGAAAGTGTTTTTTATTTGCTATTTAATGTGAGTTTTTTGATAAAGCAAAGTTATTACAGAGGTGACCTGTTTTGTTTACCAACACAAAAACGAAACAGTGGAAGAACATGCATAAAGAAAGCAGGTCGTAAGATTGTCCAACCGAGATAAATTGAGTATTAATTTGAGAGGCCGTAGAACCCGTTACTAAACGAGTAAACATCTTAGATTAGTCTTGGGGTGGAAATATGAAAAATGATGACCGAATTCAAATAAACACTCAGTTATAAATTTGAGAAAATATAATTATTTCATTTAAATTTGACCTTTAGTTATTATACTGGAGAAGAAGAATAAACGAATCTCAGCAAATATTCTTTTGTATCTTACCTCATGTTAACCCTAGAACCATATTTGATACCCACTGAATGAACAGGATCGCTATTTTTTACTATACTTAGAGAACATAATGCTTATGTGTTGTGTAAGGTTGCTGACAGTAGCATTTGAAGAATTTCGAACTGAACATCTTTCTACTTGACTCTCAAAGATGTTTATATGGCTTGGCTTGTGAGAACTGTTTTCGATTACTAAGGTTTTTAAATAATTTTCTCTAAATACTAGAGCTAATTTCTTAATTAGTTAGGGTAGACAAATTCGCATTATAGTAACATATTTAATTACTCGTACGAAGGTAATAATTTACTCCATTACGTCTCAATACATTAATTTGTGGATGTTTCATGTAACACAGGAATTTTTGCACACACATATAGTTATATTTTCGAGTTTTTTAAAAAAAAAAGTAGATTTAAACTGGTGTCACTGAACGCTTAGATATTAACATTTGACAAATGTACGTATCTTTTGACGGAAGATAAATTATTTTGACGTTTCTAGTTATACTCGCATCAGAAGAAATAATGATTGTTCAATAAGCTTAACACCGTGATATGGTCAATGTTACATGATAGTTGCAGTATAGCGTGTTGTTACTGAATTTTAACTACATTCTGAATAATTGTAAAATGCCTACATTTAAAAGAATTTATAAACTGGAAATTTTTCATTTCTATCTTTCTATTAATTGACTGAGAGAAAGTACTTTAATCTTACAACCGCCGAATATAACTAGCCGCGACTATTGTGCTTGTTTTAGTATTCCATTTTGTCTTGACATATCGGTTCAACCATGACGTAAAGAGAAGTTGAAATGCAAATGTAAGGTGGAAAACCTTGCTACGATTCTGTTAGATAATCAAACAAAATATTTTGTAGTATATGCAGTTTAAGTTTTTACCTATAAGGCCGGTCTGCAAAAGAATACTAATAGTATAAATACTGTAAAAATCAAATTCACTAAACTCAAGAAAAAATTTTGAGATTTGAAAAAATGGATAAGTCTTTGAATTATTATCTTCTTCTTTATACAAACAATTTTCTGAAAACGACGTAAGTTTTTTGTTAGATACTCTGTAGCATAGTGTGAATTTATGCTGCAGCTATGTGGCTATTTCAAATTTAACTTTGCCGACGAATCCATGGCAGATGAAAAGTTCAGTATGCTGTGGAGATGCGCGAATATCACTCCGTGTAGAGCAGGGAGGGAAACGTGCGTGTGAAGGAATTTCCCGAGCGATTTCTTTTCCCTTTGAGATGAAAGGACAGCATCATTTTTATGCAGCAGGCAGCAAAATTTTGTCGTTTTCGTTAGTCAGACTTCAATCGCAGAAGGTATATGGGTGATGACTCTGTCAACAATAAAGCGACGATCTTCAAAGAAATTGTAACAAATAGGTTGTCTCTTTCCAAAAATATGAATGAATCATTAAAAAAAGTCATTTAAATACATTCACGATGTTCCTAATAAATATCAGGAATGAGTCTTCTAATTTGAGTAAGTACGGAGAGGGGGAAAACAAGTTTGGCATTGCATAGTTGACACGAATGGCTTGAACATGAGTTTTTTTCTAATGGCGCAAAATGGTGCAGGGGATATAAACTGGAAAACGTATGCTAACACGTTAGTATTACGGGATTACTGTGACACCTACCGGAGAATCATAAATGTGCCCCGACAAGCACGTTCTATAGATTTGCAGTAGCAAATAGATCCACTCATTTTTAATGATCGCATGATTTCATTAATAGTTTTTATGTCAATCCTTTTCACGATATTAAATTGAAGTTTAAAATCCTGAATCTAAACAAAAATAAGAGGAGGTTAGTATTTAAATAGGGCTATTAACGCAGAAGTTCTAGTTAAGATTTTTGACAAATTGATATGGACAAAATTTCTTGAAAAATCCGCCATTTTATAATAGTTATCGGCATTACTAATACTTTATCCATTAGCTGCTACTGTGAAACAGTATTCAACCGTTTACTAACATAATGTACAAGGTCGTTGCGTAGAAGATGTAACGGTCACACGTCCACTGCAAGGAACCACTGTAAAAAGCAATGAATTTAGTCCCTTGGAAAGGCCCTCGGTTCGTTCATCCACCTGCTTCCTTAGTTATACCAAGTCCATTTCTGTATAAAGCACAGCTTATTGTTAAGCTCAGCAGCTTTATAAAGGAATCGATAATGTATAGAGTAATCGTACAACAGTGAAATAAAAACAGTTATATAGCTGTTAAGTTCTTTTAATATGTGCTAAACACCAAAGAGCTTAAATACCGAGAACGTTACAGCTTCGTGATATGTTAATAAAAAACTCTTACATCCAATAGCTTACAGATCCGCCCGCTGCCGTGTCCCTACGCAACATACCCCTATCTAAGCGAGGTGGCTAACTTATTTTAATCTAATATATGCAAAGGATAGATGAAATACACATAACACTCACCATAGTTGAAGGGAGGAGAGCAGCGACAACACGAAACAATACACAAACACAGTATTTCGGGATTAACCCATTTGTCAAGTAAAATGAACATTATATATCAGAATTAATGGTCACAGACAAACAGTTTACTCCCAAAACCTATACTTCCCTGTTGCTCATCATGAACTGCTTCACAGTCGGAGCCATTAGAGTACTTTCAGATACCACCTCCCAATCTAAACTCCGCAGGTGGGAATTGGCATATCAAAACATCCTGCAGACCAAATATCCCCCAGGCCTTAGTTTGCGATAATACCTTGTACACCCATCACTGGCCAGCACAATAGATTAGATGTATTTAGAATAGATGCATTTATAGACGCTATTTCAAAATTTTATAATATTTTTATCATTATTTCTCCTTTTAATCTCTCTTGTGATTAATGCTTGCGGTTATATTATTGTTGCTCCCCCCACCACCTCCGACGGTCAGTTTCATTATATGAGTGATTATGTTGAGCGCAAGACTCGTGCGAGCTCAGCCACTTGTTTCTTTTACTAGACAAAGGGTTAACCCCGAAATATTGTGTTTTCTGAGTTTGTGTATTATTTCGTGTTGCTGCTGCCCTCCTCTCTTCATCTTTAGTGACTGTTGGGTGTATTTTATCTATCCTTTCCATATAAATATTGCCTCGCAGCTTTTCTTTCTTTCCAAATATTATTTTAAACTAACTTATTTTAAATTGGCTAAAATTATTCCAACATACATGACTCTGCGAGCATTGATCCAGCCATATTCAGGTGCCAAGCACACACAGTGAAGAAATTCCACATGGCAGAAAGTCAAAAATATCTACGTGGCCGCACAGTTCAATGGCTGCCAGGCACACACAAAGACTCTTCAAAGACTAAACCGTCAATCTGACGACAGCCCCCTTGCAGTTAGCTGAGCAGGTTAAGATGTTTGAAAATGCCAATCTGGTGCCTATAAAACGTATGAAATAGTTATCAAATGGAACCTTCGAAGCACTAACTGCAGTAATGACCCGTCTGTTGGAAAGAAATAATCTGCAACGAAGTAATACTATAATTTCCAGACATGAGCAAAATCACGTTTATTTATATTAGATTTCTCAATACATCACACGTGCAAAGAAATGTTGAATTAAAGTTAATCTTACCGATATTGCAAACCGACATCTTGTTGCCTAATATAATTAGTTACAAGTGCTTTGCATTAGCGGATTATGTGGCTCTTAGGGAGGATTTTTGGATGTACAGGGCAGAAATACCCTTACATGACAGAACTCGAGGAACTGTTGCGGAAGTTTACTGGCTTCATAGGTGTTTGAAACCAAAAGTTTCCGGTTCGTACTTAGTCAATCTATCGATTGAACCAAAGCAATTAAATGTTGTAAAAACCTTCCAATAAAAATCATACAAGGGAGAGATGCACTTACATGTTATATGTGGAGAGGGAAGTACAAATATTTTTTTCTGGGGTGTTTGTTCATCGCAAGGCTTTTTATTGCTGATACTTGTCTCCAATAATCTGAATCGGGGGACCGAGCGTGGTTGGTGAGTGGTTAGCACTCTGGCCTCACATTCGGGAGGACGGTGGTTCGAATCCACGTCCGGGATATGGGTTTTCCATGGTTTCCCCAGATCACTCCAGGCGAATGCCAGGATGATTCCTTCAAAAGGTCATGGTCGAATTGCTTGCCATTCCGTGTCTTCAGTCCTTTCCCGCCTCTAATGACCTCGACTTCGACGAGGCGTGAATCCTTAATTAAAAAAATTTAAAGGGGCTTTCGATGTATGTCTCGACATGACGGAAAAACCAATGAACAGAATGGAATGGTATTTTCATAATTTAAGAACTTGCATCTGTCTTATGATGTTGCGTCACGTAACGTTGCAGCAGCAAATTAAAATCTGTCATGAAAAAAAATCTCTAATCGGGCATTACCTGTCTTTCTTTAAAATATGTCACCCGAAATTAATTTTTTTAACATTGATTTTTTTTTATCTTCAATTTTATGTAACTTAAAAATTACCAAATGTTTTGGATGGGGCTTTCACATGTTGAACGAAATCTTAGGGGTAATGTGCAGATTTTTACTATCGCATTGATGGAAATCTTAATAAAGAAGTAACACCTTCCTTCCGTTTATTTTCCCATAAACCAACATTCAAAATCAATAGTTGTTTGTGGTCTGAACGCTGATTGTGCACTAGGACACCTTGTAAATTAATTATGTTATTTTACAGATCCGTGGCAAAATAACGGAGAGATGACCTCATTAACATGGAAGAAATCGCTTGCAAATGACATTAATGATGTAAAACGTCTATTGATGTGATATATTTTCTATTTATTATTTATAAGGCACGTTTGATATGAAGAACAACCTCTCCCCACCTTTTTCGCCGTACAATTAGTAGCGCTTATGGAAACTACCAGGCGGATTCGAGTAAGGTGGAAACGTACTTTAAGTGTTTAATCACTTGTACGAAGGTCTTTCAGAGTTTAACTAGAAGACGGCTCACTGGCCACATAAGTTGAAGAAACACTGCACCCCACCTGTAGGATGATACAGCGAGTTAATCCTGGAGCCATTGTGGCTGTAATTGCGTCGCTCGTTCTATTAGCACGGCTCGCAGAGAAGGATGAGCTTGGCATCGGCAGCCAGAGGTTCTAGTCGGCGAGTAACGTCATCTCTGATCGAACCACCAGCGACTCGTTTAGTGGACTATGGGATGGTCATGTTTTTGAGAGTATCAAACTAACGGAACTTGTGGTCATGGCTAAATTAGCAAACCCTTCTAATATCCATTTGTCTTCAGAATTGCAAGTAGGGGATAAACATCATCTCTGATCGAACTACAAGTGACTCGTTTAGTGGGCTCTGAGATGGTAACGTTTTTGAGAGTACCAAACAAAATGTAACTAGTGGTCGTAGCTAAGTTAGCGAAGCCAATATCCATTTTTCTTCAGAGCCTTTCCGAAACTCAAACTACTCATGGGATGAAGCCCCTAGAAACTATGGTAGAGTATCTTACCTCTCTAACATTGTCTAGAAAATACCTGCATGTCTAATCCATTGTTATTCGATCCATAATACAGCAATCAGACGCTTTTTTCTGTGTTATCTGGTAAAGGAAAACGCCTCGTGTGCTCGTAATGACGTGGTGATAGGGTTTTTATTGACTGCGCATTACGCCCTTAACTTAGCCGCCGTAGCCTTACCCGTAATCATAACGGGTATAGGAGACCTGCGCTTTAACGTGGAATCCGAATTACGGAAGTATTCTGGCGTATATAATATTACATAGCAAGCTATGACAGATATGAAGGTCAGGTTAATAGCCTTAGAATATCCCAGCTGAGACAGGGATTCGGATTGGGGATCTTTTGATCTCCAGTTAGACGCCTTATGGGCGTTGTAATTTCTGGTCTCGCAATGTGATCTTCTTCTAATTGCTGGGATATTATTATTATTATTATTATTATTAGTCCACGATTCACTAAAATTGTGTGGCGGAGGGTGCATTGCACCTATCCAAAAGGGTAATAGTATGGAAGGGATATATGGAATATGGCAGAAGGTGACCATGGGCTATTGTGAGGAACCCTTCCGGCATTTGCCCGGAGCGATCTGGGAAAACCAAGCAGAATCTCTGGCTAGTCCTAATTCTGTTCGACATAAACAGAGAAATGCGCAATGAGTGAATCAAATCAAACCCTGATGAACTAGATCCAACCCAAGAACCTGCAAGACAGACTTGTGGATTCAACATGTCCAGAAAAATATAGACCTCACTAAACCGCCTGAGAACATGTAATGTTAGATGTAGCTATTGGAAGAACAAGTGGAAAATAATGAGAGTCCTTCTTGTGACTGTGGGAACCAACGCTAAACCATCTATCAATCAAGTAACCATGGAATATCTTCCTAGAAGATAGAAATACAGCTCCATGAATTAATTGAAGACACTACTGCCTGGCTGAAAATTCCTATCATAGGAACTAAAATATTTCCTTCGACGCTGAAGATGCAACGGAAAGAAAAGTGTAGAGTCAGAGAGGCGAATGAACCGTCAACAAGTCAAACTGATTCAGTAAATACCGCGAACAGCAAGAGACAGCAGTAAAAAGCTGAAATCTAGCAACGTCAGTTTGTACTTTGCCTTACAATGCCATCATTGTTGATGGTAGAGTGATTCGGTTTAAAGAAAACTGTTTGTGGGTCAGTTTGCTCTCATTTTGACTGTCTCATGCATCACAAATTAGCATTAGATTTTTTTCTGCTTGGGTTGCCTCGACTAGTTTTAAGTTTGGTTTTGTTTATCTTGTTGTCCTTAACATGCTCTCACTGTCACTTAGCATTCTTTTTCTATTTTGCAAAAAAAAGGTAGTCTCTAAGTGCTTCTATGTTTGCACACCAGATAAATTATTATGAATCATTGTATAGTAGTTTATCCACGCCGAATCGATTTAGCAAACTTTTATTGCTAAGCAGAAGTCCCAGGTTCGATACTTGCCCATACAGCTCCCTTTAAACCCGCCCGTCATCTCCTTATGGCTCGATTGAGACATCATCTCCTCCCACGACCGGCATAACGTCATCAAAGTTTTACGGTTGCACTTATCTCGTACTTGTTAT
This sequence comes from Vandiemenella viatica, assembly GCA_031002005.1. Taxonomy (NCBI): domain Eukaryota; kingdom Metazoa; phylum Arthropoda; class Insecta; order Orthoptera; family Morabidae; genus Vandiemenella; species Vandiemenella viatica. The sequence goes on along the minus strand of JARYHS010009186.1, from coordinate 114,075,389 downwards.
CTATAACAACATAACAACCACCACTATACTATCGATAATATAAAAGCAGTAGCGCAGTAAAGTCCTACATCAGACTCCGAGGAAGATATCACATATCGTGGAGCGTCGATAGTCGGAACTAATTGGGACTGAGGGCGGCTCGGATTATCGATTTGTACGGTTTATATAGCTTTTATTTTGCCGTCAAAATTACATTATGTACATTATAATTTTAACATCCGATGTAAAAGAATTCTTTTATTTTCTTCTGCTTCCTTTTAGAAGATAAGCACTATGCTATTATAGGCGTATAAGTGTTGTTACAAGATACTACACTCAACAGATCTCACCAGTACAAAAATAACACAATCTTAGAAACAAAGAGTATAAAATTCCTTGGTACTAAAATAGATGAGAAACTCTGTTGGCACGAACATTTCACTACTGAAGAAGTTAAGTAGTGCCACCCTTGCATTACGAACACTTTCTCAAACAGCAAATCTAGAATTAACGAAACAAGTGTACGCCTCATATTTTCATTCAGTGATTTCATATGGCATAATTTTTTGGGGAAACTCTTCACAAAGTAAAAAAGTTTTCAGAGCACAGAACAGAGTTATTAGGATGTTGTGTAGGGTAAAACCAAGAGCTTCTTGCAGACAACTTTTTAAAAAACTCAATATTCTTACAATGACTTCTCAGTATATATATTCTCTTATGTGCTTTGTCATAGATCATTTTAACCTGTTTACTTCTAATTCATAGGTACACAATTTCAATGCAAGAAACAGAAATAACTTAAACAAAACACAAACATCTCTGTCATTAGTACAAAGAGGAGTTAATTATTCTTGTATACATCTGTTTAATAAAATTTCTAAGAGTATAAAACAGTTTGCAGATAGTAAAGATACATTTAAAGACAAACTGAGACATTATCTTATAGGCAAATCCTTCTACTCCATTCAAGAATTTGAACAAAATAATTAATTGTATTCAATACGACCTTTTCCAGAACTCAGTTGTAAAAATTAATGTTCATTTTTATTCTCTTTATTTGTCTTTGTAACGTATAATTGTTTTTACTATGATTATGACTCATATTGTATGTATATGTATGAACCATCACATGTTTCACATCCCAGAGGACCTTCCTCAGCAGGGGTCCATTAAACAAGATTGATAAATAAATAAAAGTAAATAAACAACAAATAAGTAACAAAGGTGCAAGACGAACACGGCGGGTTTCAGATTTCTTAAAGAAACTGAAAACTACCGGCACATTGAAAGAATTATTGTTGTCGCGTCACGGTTACAACAAACATCCAGCATCAAAGGCAGTGTCTGGTTGGTCGCGTGGATAATGCGGCGATATATCAATAACAAACGCAAGGTGTAAAACCCATTTTCAGAGGAATTTTCTAACAAAACATGTGCAAAGATGTACTCTCCTATAAATCTGTAACTAGATACAAAGTTGATGCTTCTGCAAAAAAGTAAACAATTGGTAAAAAGAAGATTGTTCGTATAATTGACGTTTCTGATAATTGGCGTTCGGATTATAGACGCTCTACTGTATATCAGAATTGAAACTTGGAATGCAATTGATATTTACGATATTTTATGGTGGTACACGAAGTTGTCAACATGTTACCATTGTCTCTCAGTAAATAATAATTAGTTTCTTAAATTAGTACGATCTTAGAAAGTTAATCTCAACTTATGAGTCATTCATCAATGACAAATTGAAACAGTGATGTTTACTAATCGTATTTATGAAATGACTTTAGACAAAGAAAGATAAAAACACTAGAATAGAAAACCCAACATCATAATGTCGAAACGTAAGGACTCCTATACATACCAACTAACTTCCGCACATCTGATGTTTTAGTAGTTGTTTACATCACCCGAGAAAGAAAAACAATAGGTTAACCTACATTGAAGCTGCAAAAGGTAGAGCATCGTGTTTCCTTCCATGACCTCAGCACGCAAATAAAGGAGATTTGGTCCGTTGTAAGTTTCCTATCGCTTTTGCCTTAATAGGAGAAGACTTTTCTATACATTGTTGATCATTAGAGCATGAGGGGAAATTTTGGGCTAAAAGCGTTCCGTATATTCTGTTTGGATGAATATATACTGGGCTTCATCTGAATTCGTCCACTCTGTAATCTGTCGCTAAACTCACTAAGCTAATGGATCGTATTATTATATATACTATCGATAAACTAATGCAAAAATGTGAAAAAGTTACTAAATTACATTGCCAGTGGAACGAATTGTAGAGATACCATTTCTACTACTTACCAATACAGTTTTATAAATACAAATGGATAAAACTACATTTCTATTAAAAATGTCTGTGAACATCGTAACTCTATTACTAATGCAACGTTTATGTAGATTCTCTGACATAAATAAACATGGCAGAACATAAGAAAAGTTGGACAAACAAACCCTAGTACTTCGTTGGTTGCTTAACAGAAATTTTACTAAGCGCAATAACTTTGTTAATTGTGCAGTTTCCGAGTCTCTGCTGAATGTAATATTGGCGTTTACTAGTTTCTGAAGGGCTTGCTTTGATACTACAACTTTAATGGCTTCATATAACTCTGATCGTTAGCAGAATAATTTAAATTGAATACTATTTTTGATTTTTACGATTCTAACAGAATGTTGTAGTAAATGTCAATTGCAAATGTTTTTACATTTTCTGCTTTTACAAATACAGGATTTAGAGGATTCTAATTTCATGTTTTGCAATTCTTATATTACACTCATCTATGCTGTTCCTACTGTAACATATTTTTGCTCCTTTAATTACTAATAGCTTTGATACTTATGAAACGTCAGCAAAACATTTATGTCATAAGATTTGGACCATCACAGAAGCATTGTAGAGACCGCGCCAAAGAGAGCAGTGTCAATAAAGCCAATGTCAACAAAGAGACGATTTGTCATCTCTACCCCCGATAATCTTGCCCCAGACATAGTGAATCAAAAGCAACACATCTATAAATACAGTCATGTACTCTGCACGTAGACAGGAACGGTTCCTTACACACTTCATTTACTAGTAGATAAAAATGGTGTCACTGTAAAGTAGTGTAGTGGTTTTTTTTCTACATTTTCTTGTCCCCCTTATTCACGAACACTTCATTAATGTAATTAGTAGATCGAAGATTGCAGATAAAGAAATGCTAACAAAAGTTCTACGTTTCACTTGTAAAATTACCAATCGCCGGAATTACAGTGACTGGCGCCTTAAATTAAGTTTTCTAAGTTCAGAACACGAAGGTAATTCAAATAATACATTTCAAGGCCAGTTTTAACCGAGTACCTGGAGTTAAATCACTTCTTGACTATACACGTACATTATTCACGTTTACGAAGTATCACAATCGCTTATCTCTATTGGTTAATTGTGCTATTTTCTTTGATGATTTTTTTTTTGCTTAAGACTTCTTTATGTTAGTGACGAACTATTACTCTATGTGATCGAATCCGGACTTTGCTCCCACAACTTTTCAAAGTGAGAATGTTGGTTAAAAACTTGACTAGGCAAAGAACCGCTCCGTACGGCGGGGAAAAAGCTTAAATGCACCAAACCAGTGGACGTGAAAGATGGTTGTTTTGTGTCAGAGTACTACAGGAATTAATTCTGAAGAATAGACTAAAATATCTCAGAAATATTCATAGAAAAACTGTTAGAAGCAGAATATACCTTTCTGCTTGAACTTAGATAGGAATAAAGATTCTGAGTGGTAGAGTTTTCATAGGAACAGTAAAAAAATTCTAAATTTAAGTACTGTTGGAAGCTAGCAACTATGGGCCGCTTTCGCATCCAAAACCTTGTTTTACAGTTAAACAGCTGCCAACGATGGAGTAATTACAACCTCAAGCAGAAAATAGATAAAATGGTATCGCGGTAGATGGAGATAAATGGAAACAGTTTTAAACATAAATTAAAATTCGCAAACAAATCTATATATACACAAATAGAACGGTGTTCGTACAATCCACACACGTTTCCGGAAAGTTTTGTTATCAATACTCCCACGGTGCTGCGTCTCGGCAAATGTGCTTCGATTTCTGCTTCGATAGTTCGGTATTTTGTAAGGAAATTGTCGCAAATCGGTTGCAGTATTCTAATGGCACGTCGGACATTGTTATTTTCCTAAAGACCGCTTTCCACTCGAGTGCTTGGGATTTAAATGTAATGACCTTCAAAAGTTATATAATCACAAACTTGTTTCGAACAGTGCCCGCTGAACACAAACTTAATCCCTTTGAAAACTAATAAAGTAGTTTTAATAAGGGTTGTTCGCTTTTGGATTGTGTTACATTTCTCACTTACATAACATTACATACTTCATTAAACAACTGAAATGTATTTATTAACGTGTGGAGTTACGTCGAGAAGTAATTCACGTAATGTCACTATGGTTAGGATGTTTTCCAAATCCGTTGGCAGGTTGTAACATTATATGAACGTAAAAATGGAGACGTCCACAGCGTGTGGTTGTAATAAAGTCTTCGCATGTGTACACCAGATTGTTACGTAAACGCGCGATATGTCGTTGGCTAGCTGCGCCTTCTTCTTCAGGTGGAAATCCAGCAGGACCGACAGTTGAGTCATCTCCCGTGTGGCAGCCCTCTTTATACCGTTTATCTAGGCTTTAGAGTTCCCGCTACTATACACACTATAGAAATTCAGTGTTAAGACCATAAACGCCACTACTGCCTAAGCAGTACGTCAAATCAGGGAACGCCGAGCATATTTTGTGACTACCTCACACGGTAGATTTTAACAGTTATGGCTTAGAATGTGTTTCACTTGGCGGCCTACCGGAAGGGGCAGAGCGGTCATCGGAGGTACGTAGAAACTAACCCTACTATAACCCCATCCTGCATACTTTATTACCACCAAAACTATATGCCACAAAGAGGCCAATGCCTAGAGGCGCAATCAGCGAAGTCCAGTAGGGCTCCCTCACCCGATTATCACTCTTGTTTACAAGGCTTCCTTCGCAACGTTTGAAGAGTCACCGTCCGGATCACTTGAGCATGTATCTCATGTTAAGGTAGTTTACCAGCAGCTTTAAGGGTAAATGCCGTGCGATCTGCCGAGGCTTGCCGGTAAGTCCCGACACCTCAGCGACTGCCCTACGTGGATACGCAATGGGACGGCCCAAGTGGGCTCACATCATCCAAAGCAATAGTGTTTGTTCTCCAGTTAACAAGACTTCTCTTGCAGCGTTTGAAGAGTCACCGCCGAGGTTACTTACGTGATCTATTACATACCGACTGGGTAGTTTGCCAATAGCTTCAAGGGTAGACGCCGGGAGGTCTGCCAGTAGGTAATCTCGGCTACTGGAACTGCGGGTAGATTTTAACAACATAAAGATGAAGGAAGCAGTCGAAATTCGTCCAGCTGATACCTCCAACAGAGACCTTCGTCTTAGTGAGGCCTGGAACCCGGCCTTGGCGAAACTTGGGAGAGAACGTGGTAAATTTTTGCCAGCCCACGAATGACCCAAGACGCGGCCGTAGGACAGAACAACGCATTGTTGGTGGAGGGGACTGTTATGCACTGGAAACAGCGGTCGAGCCAACACTATAGCAGAGGGTTTCGGCGCCGAAGCTGACTCAGTAGCTGTCAGTCCGTTGACCAGTGCAGATGAATTTACAACTGAAGCTGACGGCGGAGTTAGCTGTTGAAATCTCTTGTTTTACAACACAATTTGGTGGCACATGAGCAAAGATTGATCTGATTGGTGAAAGGTATTCTGTCGGAGGTTTCCCCATCCTTGGTTCGAACCCAAGATTCATCTACATTTGTGTGGGCCCTTTGTTCTTATATATTTTTATTTTTTCAATATACGGACGGTCCGCTTGGTTTTCTCCCGCCTAGTCGTTGAGATTTGCTGCTCCCGTCTTCCTCTTGTTCAGTGATCACTATTTTAATGGAGGATACGAAGTGTCTCCATCTATTCGAGTAACGTGTCATCTATTATATGCATGATATCTGTTTAGTTTTGTTTATAAAAATTTTAATCTTTGATACGAAAATTATGGACCATCCCAGCATTTGCCTAGGCGATCACAGGAAACCATCAAAAACTCAGGCCCGGGATTTGAACCTGGTTGCGTTATTCCTTCCCAGACCAGTGCCGCTTTAATACTCATTGAGGGATATTTTTTTTTTCTAAAAAATACAGAAACACGCTTCATGGTTCGGATTCCACATCAAACTATCAGTCCCACTAGCAGTTGATTTACTGCATTTTATTAAACAATGGCAGAGGAGGATTTGCTGCAATTGGCAACTTTAAAACTCTGTCAGTACCTCATTAAGGGAAGAGGACGCATTTTGTTCCTGAAATATGTACTTAGAAAAACCATACACAAACAAAAAGATAGACAAACAGGCACACCAAACATATTATTCCGCAGGCAGAAGAAGTTTATTACTTTCCCTAAGGAGGAATATTATGTCAGAGACATTACGGACATTGCCTCGCTTTTGCGATTTACGGTTTAATCCGGTGAAATCAGAACCACAGTGCGTCAACAGCCAACTTCTTATTGACAAAAGTGACCTAGCCAGAGTTAATCTTAATTAAGAGTCGGCAAAAATCGGAGCCTCTCTGAACCGAAGCAGGACCTTCAATTTCAGGTAAGGTATCTCACTTCCATTCAATTAAAAATTCAGCGCACCAGAGTCCAGAAAAGAAGTCCAGAACCTTTAAGGCTGGGTTGATTTTCTCCTTCATTCGTCTACTGTTCTATTTTTTTCGTTGCTGTTCTATTTTTTTGTCAGTAAAAACAATATGATTTTAACATTTTATTCGCCACGAAGTTACGCGGTAATATGCACACAGCACTCCACAGTTTAATGGAGGTTGCTCATTGTTTTTGCGAAACACCAACAATTTCCTAACGAGGTCGATGGTGATTACCATGCGAAACTGCAATCACGTGTGCCGAGAACACACCTCGTTATGGTGATGTGCGTCATCTACATTACGCAATATTAAAATGAGGATGTCGTAAAAATGTAGTCGACAAGAAATATCATTCTTTTCATCAGAATGGAAATTTTATGCAGCACATTATCGTACGATTCAAATTCATTAAGCTTTAATATTTTCTTTTAGCGTCCGCAATCACCCTGGAATCACTCAACCCGAGATTTATTAACTGCCATTGTGGCAATGTTATAACACTGTCGTGCCACATAACAATTACTCCATGTCTGACGTGTGGAACTAACGTTAAAGACGGTAAAATGCTGGCTGTTCGTATATTTTCCCTTTACAGAGGAAACTGCTTAACGATTTAGAAGTACAGTAAAAGTCCGGTTATCCGAGTTCTGAATATGCGAGCCGCCGGATTAACCGAGGCAAGTTTTTGAAATATGATAGGGAGCTTTCATGAAGAATATTTTTTCCAACTAGAGTGTGTACGATATAAAGCGTGGTACTGTAGCGCTTGCTGGTGGTTGTTGGATGACGATCAAAATTAGCTTAACGACGATGAAATTGTTAATATGGTTGTCAGCTGACAAGGAGAAGAAGCTGAAGAAGATAAAAATGAAACTGTTCCAAAAATTTCTCATGCTGAAAGTTTAAAAAGAATAGAAGCAGCACTTGAGTATATTGAGCAACAGGAAGAAAGCACAGCAGCCGACATAATGATGCTACAGTGTTGGCGCTATCCTTCCGCTAAGAAGAGAAACAAAATTATGACACAGAAGACAATTAAAGACTTTTTTGGTAAATGATCGTAATTAATGTACAAAAAACAACTTTATTACACTATAAATAAATTGTATTATTTCAGTTTCAATTCGTTGTTTGATTCATTGTAACCTCTTTCCTTGACCTCCGTTTACCTCGCATAATCGGACTTCTACACTATTGGATAAATACTTTCGACATGTGATCTGTTAGACTATTTCGTCAAAGGCTGTATTACATGACCTATTAGACTAATTGTATATCCAGTAGATTTAATTTACAGTGCTTGTTTCAACAATGTGGAGGCGAATATGAGTGATCTACAGCGTTACACATGTAAATATAGCCTTGAAATAATTTCTTCTTCACCATTTACCAGTTATAAATGATACTATATACTGTGAACTGTGAAACAATTGGAGAGAACGGTAGTTAAGAAACGAAACGAAAACATCTTTATATACAGTTTCAGGATAATCATCTGAAAGCCATGAGTGATTTCCGAAATAATAATATAAAAATGCAGAGGGAAAGTTCTTTATTTCACGACTATGTGTTTTGGTTCAGAATGGTAACACGAAACCAGAAATGTCTCTAAAAATAATTTCTATTCCCTCCACATATTAGATACAGCCAACGTCTCCAAATACTTGCTTCAGATACATTACTCACACTCTATTCTTTCAATAAACTCTACAACCATCGCAGCATTATTTATTATTCTTTACCCATTATGCTCAGTAATTGTTCGTTTCTTATCCAAGCTAATCGCTTAAATTTAATAATTCTTATCTAAATTCTTATTTCAAAATGCTTAATTATTTTTCTTTCTAATCTCCGAAATGTTTGATTTAGATTTCCCTATACTGACGTGGTACATACAAGTATCTTTAGAAAATTCATTTCAAATGAAGCTGCTAATGTTCCTTACCGATAGGTTTAACAATTTCAGAAGTCTTATTTTCGAGGCCAAATATACGAATACAACTAATCTGAAAAATTTTCTCTTGGCTATCCGGGTGGAGCTGCGACGATTTACTAAAACCTAACTTTTCAGCCATCGATCAAAGGCTTCATCTGTGAAAACCACAGCATGTTGGCTGGAACGTTAGTTTCTAATGAATCAACGTGGTTCCACCTGGAGAAATAACAGAATACAGACAATGATCGCATAATCACACGCACTAAAAAACTGTCAGATAGTTATACCACATGAAAAGAAGTAGATAAGCTCTCTAATGACGAGATTTATACTATTTCACAATAGTGAATGACTTAACATGAATTGACTTCAACCCAAAAATTAGTTGACCAACTTGTAAGATGTAGAACCGCGTCAATGTAATGAAACCTGACGTTTCAGCCATCATCCTATGGCTGGAATCGTTCCCGCTCGTATAGCTGTCGAAGAGCGCGCTAACCGTTCTCAGTGACGTCACCGAAGCTCCCGCCGCCAGCGTGGCCGGTCCGATGGGAGCTTGCGCCCCGCGTTCCTAAGCAAACATGACCATATTATTTGGCCAAGTTGTTGCTCTTATTCGCGTTTATATTATCTGGCTTTTTTTTTTCTTTGACTCGCCAGGGCCACCTTCTGCTTTCCTGAAGCAGTTCACTTGTGTCACTGTGTAAAATAACATGCTCACTGTCAGCTGAGTGTTGTACGAGTTGTACTACAGTTGATTTGCTGCCGTCGTTATTTTTAAAATGTCTTCATGTCACTCAGCCTTTCTTTGACCGTGCGCCCAGTCTCGCCGATATACACCTGACCACAGCTACAGGGTATTTGGTATAGACCAACCGCCTGCAGTTTCTCCCTCCTGTTGTAAGATGATCAGCTCCTTTACTCCATGTGTCCAAGCGTTGTTTTATGCTTGTACATGACTGTTATTAGGCGTAGTGTATTATTCGTTTTTCTATAAATGAAGTTTAAGGAAGGAAGAGGTTAAAATTCAAGCCACCTCTTCCGAATGACATTAAGGCAATCCCACCGCGACTGTCGAATCAACAACACTGTCGTATGCACTCCATACTCATTGCTGGAAGGTTTATTTTAACCAAGGATTTTTTAAATCGTGCACCACTACATCACCTAAACTTCTGGCCAAGTAACGAGAGATAAAAATTTCTTCCACGACCGAGACTGGAGCCAACCAACTCTGTGAAGGTGAAGAACTTGGATTACACTTTTTTGTATTTTTAGTAAAGATGAAATTTAAGTAGGATTTAGGTTCTCCTTTTGTGTTTTTAGTACGTACGATACATATAATATGTTTAGGAGTACGAGTTTTCCACTCTTGTATAGTAACCGAAATTTGGCGGTATTCTGCGTAAATATTCAGAAGGTTGAATTCTTATGGTGAAAGTGATAGCTTACATAAAACATTTTTGATCATTCTACCAAATTATGTCATTTCATTGTTCAAAATGGTTCGAGTATGATGTTAAGTTAAACTCTCCAAATTGTTGCCAGCTAAAACTAAAAACGTAGTTAATCTCAGGGGAATATGACCCAGCCTGATGGGTCACAATGGCAAAAACTGAACAGCAGAAATTGAACTACGCCAAGGCAGCAAAGCCGAAATAGACAGTGGGAAGGAACAGAGGCGTTATGGCTAAAGGGCGCGTCGTGGAAGGAATAGAAAACGAATCACTGGAAGCAAAACCAAATATAGACTTCAGTAACATTTTTTCAGCTGCATAATAATAACATCGCTGACAAATGTGACGATAGCTCTTGACACCTGGAAGAAATTTGAAGCATTACTGCAAGTTGTGTTAGCATTATTTCAATAATGGCAAACAGGAGCTAACGCCAAAAAGAGACAAAAAATATAGGCACTATGGAATGCAAACGTTATAAATACAGAAAAAAACGAACTATCCGCATTTCAACAATAACAACGCATTAAAAACCACACGTGAGTTTCAAATTAAAGAACATGACAAATTATCGAAAAGAAAGGATTGGATAAAGAGGTAGAGGAATGGTGGTTCTCCTAAAATAAGCACTAAATTGTAACCAAATTGATTTTATTCGTTTACAAAACATTGAAGCGACCGAAATCGAAACTCAAATGAGAGATGGCGAACTGACTTTAGAGGCATCATATTGGAAGCCAAATCGAGAACTACGGTAATAGTCAAAATTCAGAACAGGATGACCACAACACCATTCTCTAAAATTATAAAACAAATGGACTAGGATAGATTCCAGCAAGAACGTCACGTTGATGAAGTATTACCGCGTGGAAGATACGCCGCTGCTGATGCGTCTTCCGACGAGAAGCAGTACACAACCAACAGTGTACTCCGTCGGTACCGGGCTCTCCGTACTCCAACGGACAGACGCCGCCGATCACACCAGGAACAAGACTGTCCTGGTCAAAACACAGACCCTCAGCTGGGAGGCTCGTACCAGTGGGTACGAGACCTCTCGCTTTAAAATCCCAAACACGAGTGCCCGCATCAATGCACGACCCCGGTGTCTGACGTTCATCAAACAGATGACACTCTCCTCGCCAGAGCAAGGGCACCCATCTCAGAGAGCGCAGGGAACAAACACAACGCTCTGTTCGGAAGAAATTTACTTTATTTTATCATGTCTTTATGAAATATTGTCATGTGTCAAACCTGACACATAAAAAGCCCAATAACTTTTAAAGACAGATCAATTTTTGAACTACCAAGCGAAACATATCCTGACCGACTGTTTTGAGTAATGATATTCAAATACCAAAATATACCAAAAAGACAAAAAAGTCGGAAGAAGAAAATATCAAAGAATCTGTTACCACATTCTTACAAGACGATGTAGGAGAATTCAATGATTTGGCTACTCCGAATGAAACAAATATCATATTTCGTCGATTCAAAAATAACGAAGTCCTGGGAACGGTCTAAGGAACTGCTAACAAAAACTTCTTAATGAAAGGAATAATATTATTAACAACATAAAAAAACAGTGTTCTTAGAATAGCCCATTTCACCGTTGACAGGAAAAGAGCAAAAGTAATACCATTGTCAGAAATAAGAAAAATCTCACTTGTGCCAGCCACTAACAGATCAGTCGGCCTGTGGACAGAACCTTTACCAACTTAATAAATAATTTCTTAAAAGAAAGGACCGTGGTGAAGGAGTGTGATCCACAACACACCACATGAATACAGGAGTCCTGCAGGTGTCTGTACTAGCACCTACACTATTTAATAGCCATATAAAGAATTTCCGACCATAATCAACGTCAAACTTGTCCAGTTATATGATACCATTACTTGTACCATAGCAAGAAAACATAACCAAATTTCAAAACCAATTATTGAAAAGAGTAGCATAAAAAAGATAAATTCCAGCAAACCGGCAGCCATATAGTGATTCCCTGGAAGAATTATGACAAGCGCTTTTGAGTAACCATACATTAAACACTCAACTACCATCACCACATACAAGAACATTGGTTAAATATGCTAGTAGCAATAAGAACTGTGTTCCCTTGATACAATAAACCAAGTGGTGGAAAGATCTCGAAAAGGTGTCAAGATACAGGGTGTCGTTATCAGTCATCCACACTCCAATCTGAGCAAAACCAGTCCCAGCATAAAAAATCACCATCTCAACGTGGTTGTTATAAAGACCTCCAAGGTTGCCAATGTTTTCCATTTAAAGCGAAAAAAAAAAAACAATATTTAAAATAAAACTCTAGCCATGACATCAAATATATCCGAGCCAACAGCACAAGAACGCCAACAAAACAGCCCTTTTAATGCCTATATTTTTAGTATGGCTATTGATTTCAGCATACTTACCAGTTAGATATGAAATCATTGGCAGACATTAGATCATTGACTGGTGAACATCTGGAAACAGTAATTACTGTGCGTATTCAAGAGCTCTTAAAGCTGATAATGCTTAAATGGATATATTGTTTGCACAAACCCCTAGAAATAAATGCTTGCATTTTAAATCTCTCCATATTGCCACAATGGACTGGTACGTTACAAAGACGTTATTACAGTTAAGAAATAGCAAAAAATGACGCAATGATAATGTTGAGAGTTTTCTCTCTATTGACGTGTATATTATAGATATATTTATACTACAGTACTTAACATTCCTCCCAGCGAATTCGCATAACCCCATAACAGGAAATTTACTTTAAATTACAATACAGAATTATTCATTAGTTTCTACTATATACTGAACCATAAACTTTTCGACAACTTACGTTTCATTGAATGGCGATTCTAACTTTGTCCATTTGAATTAACGCTTCATTATTTTTTTAATTACTGCTCGGATTTTGATAGGGTTTGGAATTAGATTCACCATGGTCGGGGGTCAAATAGAGTATATTTTAGTTTGATATGATGTCACAAAGCTGAACAATCTGACTAGTACCTTCTTTTTTATTTGTTGAACTTTACTCACGCTAAAGCTATTGGTCGAATTGTAATGGATTTTCAAATAATGTACAACACAATGTACATCACCTTATCCCAATGCTACGATTTGTAGCTTTATCTGTGGTTTCACTGATGGTGATAGGTTTTATTTTCTCGAACTGTACGCTTTGGGGGAAAACCGGCTTTGACCGTAGTGATTACGGCCTGTGTGGAAACCCTTTTCATATTCTTATTCGTTCGACAGCTAACTGGTTTAATGTGGTCAGTTGGGGATCATTGCCGCAATCAGTTGTGTTAACAGCTCGACGATTTTCCCAAGCTGATTTGCTCGTCTTGGCTCTTGATTACAGCATTGGTGCCCGTGTTGGTCAATTGAGTTGGTCGGCGGATGATTATTGAAGAGGCTTTATGACCATCTCTGAGGTCCTTCCGGTCTTCCCATTCGTTGGGAGTGACTGGGTTGGCACTGGCGTTGACGGCTTCTGATGGCTGCTTGAAGCTTTCTTCTTATTGGGCATCCCCCATAACTGGCGGCGTGGTCAGAACCACAGTTTTCACACGTCGGCGTTGCGTCACGCGGACGTGTGCAAACCAAGTTGTTATGACTCTCTCCGCAGCGAACGCAGCGCACTTGCTAGAGACGATCAGAAGCTTGATGCCCGAAGCTTTGGCAGTGGAAGCATTGATGTAACGTTGCCATCGGTCTCCGCTTCTGTGGCCTGTTGTTGGAATTCCGTATACTCCTTTTCATGACTTGGCTGCTTGCCGGGGTGGTGGACTTGGTTGCCTCAGGCTCTCTCCTGTCTGGTGCAGGGCGTGAGGAGGAATTGTCATCTTGGAGTGTTCCCTCATTCATGTTGCAGGAGTCCCGTGGACCTGCTTCTTTTTGCTGTATACTGAGCAAACTACTTGTTGAATACTGAGTGTTTTCTTGGAAGTCCATGCTGTATCTTATGTTCCTAGTTTCAAGGAATTTCTTGATTTCTTGCTCATACAAGTGACCAGCAGCTGGGTTGGCATTGAGCATGTATGCGCCAATGAGGACTCATTCTGATGGGCTTCTCTTGACGGAGGACGATCTTGGTGATGTCTGCTGCTTTCCCGATGCACGAATTCCCCGCGGTTTGACGTCACCGAGGTATCTTGCTCCATCGCGTCCTCTACATTGTTGCTTGGGCTCCGGGGGCTGTGGAGCATTCGAAGGAGGTCTGCAAAGTACTCCTCCTCCTTGAAGTTATTGGAAAGGACGAGTGGTAGTTTAACATGGCGAGACCAGTCTTTCTTTTTTGAGATGATGGGCTTGGCGTTTTGTGCTTGTGCCGGATCCGAGAGAGTTTGCTTGAGTTTCCTGAAGACCTTGGTAGGGATATCCCACGCAAACAGCATTTCCCCGGCTTTGACTCGGAGCTGCACTTGGAGTGGAGATTCGTCGGCGTAATAGAAATTCTCGAACTTCCTCGGTGTGAAGGGCTTGAACTTGTACTTATTGCCTGCGCTCTCGCAGTAGAATTAAATGACGTTCTCCTCTTTCTTGAAATCGTCGTGGTCGATGAGAGCGGCTTTTGGTGACGACCATGATATCCACGATGGCTCGTCCGCTCCAGACACCTCCGACCAGGAATCCTCTTGACGATTCGAAGCAGGGGTGTCGTACTGGGCGCGACTCTTGCCGGCGTTGACTTCTACCGAATGCCGTGGCGTGCTTGTATCCGGAGGCGAGGGTTGCTTCGGCGATGCAACCTCTTGAAACTATATCGACTCTGCTCGGCGCGAAAGGTCTGACTGCAGCGATACAGGACGCTGCTTCCGTACCATACTTGATGCCGATGTGGCTGTCTGGTAGTAGCAGTGCGATGCCCAGTCGTTTACGCCGGCGTAGCTCTGCTCCCTCGGCAGCTTCTGCCAGGTCGTACTACGTACTAAGAGAGGAAGTGAAGTATTACCATCTATCGGCGAAATGTGTAACTATGTTCTGAATGTGATAATTGTACTTTTGGTTCGTGTAATTTATGAGGCGGATACTAGAGACCGTCTTGGCATTCCCCTTAGTAACTGCGGAAAACTGCCTAAAAACCGCAGGTGGCATGATCGGTGCGGGGGGAGGGGGGGAGGTCACCGTCTCGTGCCCGACCCCGTTGTACCTCCACGATCCAGTGTGTGGCGCCTCAGCACACTGAACCATACTGTCGGGTATAACATACAGCACAGTCGTCGCGGTAAAATCGGGCATAAAAAGGTAAACGCGTACGGCATTGTTGGCCGGGAGATACCGAAGGATTGTTCGGCCGCCGCGTGACAGAGTTTCGATTAGCCGCGCATGCGCCTCTGTCATGGCTGCCCTATCAAAGGAGATAGCGTATAAAACACTAGTGCGTCCGCATCTGGATTACTGTTGTGGGGTTTGGGATCCGTATCGCAAGGTTCTGATTGATTCAGTTGAGAGGATGCAGAGGAGAGCCGCTAGATTCGTGACTTGTTGTTACAGCCCTTATGAAAGCGTCACAGAATTGATACATAGATTGGGCTGGGATAGTTTGGAAGACATACGACGTAGCTTGCGTTCGAATTTATTGGAGAATATGCGAAAAAATTTAAATTTCGAGTGCAATGAAATACTTCTTCCGCCAACCTATTTAGGTCGCAATGACCGGAGGGATAAGATTAGAGAAATAAGATGCCGTACTGATACTTATATGTATTCCTTCTTTCCTCGCACTATTCGGGATTGGAATGGGCGGGTTCAGGATTGGTGCTTAGCACCCTCTGCCACCCACAATGTTTGTGATTTGCAGAGTATGGATGTAGATGTAGATGTAGATCCCGATAATCCTACCGGTTAAAGGGGACCTACAGCTTTACGTGGAATCCGAACCACGGAGCGTCCTAGCGTGCTTCACATGAACAAAGCAAAGCTCTGTTAGAGTTTTAAGGCTCGTAAAAATTCCATCCGAGACCGGGATTCGAACCGGATACCTTCCGTTCCCCAGTCACGGGCCTTAATCAACTAAGCAACCAGAGTCATTTTCACTGAGTAATATATGACGTGGAAAAAACTGCTGGTCTGAATTTTATAGCCTTTTGAATAATGTACAGCCGAAGTGTAAAATAACGTGGGTTTCATTTTGATGTCAATGGGAAAATCTGACAAATTTAAGGTAAAACTTTCAACGAATTAGTATTTTTATTTAGTTGAACGCGGTGTATGCAGAAACCATTGTGCGTAGTTAGTTTATTTCTGGCAGTCGAAAATTTTATTACTCTACGTTAGCTGAGTAGCTGGCCACAAGTTGTTTCAAATATGTAGAATTGTTCAATATTTCTGAAGTAGCAATTACAATAATTTTTTAATTCGGAGAAGCTTTTTGAAATATCAAACTCCAAAGCTCTCCCTACTTATCGAGTACTACTTCTTTTCTTCTTCACTTCATTAAAGGTAATCTTAGCATCAGAAATTTCTGAAAAATTTTGTGTATTTAAGAAGGGAGTGCACGGTACGTAGGCTTTGTCTTGTAGTTCTGGGAAGAAGCCTGTGTTGCGCACGTTTTGATGGTTTACTGAAGCTGTAAACTAGATGCACTCGTTTCGCAGAAGGTTGGTTGCTTTTATTCGAGTTTTAGTTCCTCGTTTACTCGCTCCGCCTAAACAGAGGTCCTGGCGCCTGCCACATAAATGCGTCCCACTGCCACTCAACTCCGACCTGCATCGGACATGTGCTTTCGGATTTTATGGCTTACCCTTGCCAAGCGAGGTCTTCGGAAGCAATTTAACACTCTTATTGACATTCGGGCTTGGACTGACTTCTTCAAACCTTGCAGAAGGGAGGTCTGGTTGATGTTCTCTGATCACCAAAGCTCTACCGATTTCCAGTGCTGCAGTTTTAGTGCATTTTTTCTTATGCTGGATAAAACTTAGCTGTGCCGATTTTCCTTAACTAAATTAATGAAGAGAGGAATTCTTCGCTTTTACGCCTAAAAGGTTAGACAGGAATCGATATAATATATGGAAAATTTCGTCAGCGCAAAGAATGGTCACTGTAGAATATGTCGTAGTTAACATATAGGATGCAGCAACTTTTTCATAATATGCCTACGATGTGATAAAAAAATCACATTTTATCTTGTAGTGAATTATCGCATCACGTTATAGTTTACATATTACCACAATAGACAAAGAAGAGATTTACCAGTATCGAGTATAGAAAAGTAGATCGATGGAAACCGGTTAGGCCATCCTGAAATCGACTATCCATGGATTTCCGAAATTTCTCCATGTGAATGCCAAGGTTGTTTCTTCAAAAGGCAATGGCCGAATTACTTGAATTACTTCCATCTCTTCTCACCAATCCTTTCCCATTTCTAATGACCTTGAAAAAATGCTGTGAAATACTTTATCAAAGACTTAACTATACAGAAAATACACCATGATGTAGCTAAATCAATTCTACATTACTGTAATTTTGTTGCAAAGTATTTACTGCGTGATTAGTAAATTTAATATTGAAGTTATCGTGAAGAGAGCTGGTAATCCAGAAAACAGGAAAAAATAGAAATGGTTGCATAAATAAAGCACACAGCAGTTTTAGGTTACATAGTTTTGATAAACATAATATGTTGTTTATCTTTATTAGGTAAAGAACGAAAAAAGTTTACAATACTAGGCAAATATTAATACAAAAGTTAGGAAATATTTTTAAACATACTTTACTTAATACATATAAATATTTATGAAGTAAATGTATCTGAAAATAATCAGTTAGAAAGCGAAGAAGAAATTTGGAAAAACTGATAAATAATAATTTAGTCACGGGCTAAGCAGTGGGCAAAGGAAAGATTCTCGACATTTTGAAAGTATGAATTTGGTAATTGAACTGTAAGATACTTATACGGTGTATCTGCGCCTTAAACTTTCATTTACTATAGCACTGATAAACCTTACTACTAGGGATGCAAGTTAATATCAATATCGATATTTATATCGACGCCAGGCAGATAACGATAATCGATAATATCGACCTCATAAAGCCGAAAATATCGATATTTTCCGATATTTGTATATATTATATTAGAAATAATCATCGTAAAAATTAGGTCTGAAAATATTCCGTGTCAACACATCCTGAAAACAGTAGTTTGCATGATTTTTTTCTATGAAGTTTGTTTCTTGTCTTTCTGACAGTGGTTCCTGCCTTTGAGAAACGCGTTTAGACGGTACCGACGAGTCTACTTTGAGTGAATGACTAATTACAATTTTGAACATATTTTAATTCATTTTGAAGCAAAAAATGTACTGTAGTGTCCAAATGACTAGCGTTACTCTAAAACAGATATACGTAATAATAATAATAATTAAAAAAATTTACTTCGCACTTCTCAGGTTCTCCTTCACAACTTTCGAAACTTTTTATATTTTTTATCAGTTTCTGCGTTGATAGTTCCACGAGAAGGGACTTTGTATAAGGGTGTTAAGTGCTTTATTAAATTATTAAAACATTTGCCTTCAACAGCATTGAAAGTTCTATTACCAACACTGGTGAAATAATCAATTGCATCAATTATGCGGTCATATTTTTACCCCCTTTATAATACTGTAATACGTCCTAGAGAGAAACAAGAGCCTTCGAACGCGAGTCTAACGCAACAGATTGAATAATAAAACGATGAACGTAAATGAATAGGGAAGGAATAACGTGCACGAAACTGAGTGGAAACACAGAGTAGCAAAGGACGTGTCGATTTTGTTATGGAGCTAAATCTGTGTAAGGCAAAGTCAATTTGGTTCCTGCCACACATACCTTTATTTACAGGATTTTTTAGTGCTAGGGGGTTTGTAATTATCGAAATTTCACTGCAACATATCGATATTATGGTATCGACCATACAATATAAATATCGATATTTTTTGTACGATATTATCGGTTGGCCGATATATCGTTGCAACTCTACTTATTACGCAATAGATATTAAAAAATTCTTTAGAAATAGTATTCATCAAATATTTAATGTTAAAGAGTCTGGAATTGATGGAACTATTGTGATGACAGTGGTACAGTGTCACGTGGTTTTTAGTGACATAAGTGACATCAGTTATTTTTGCAACTAATGAGGCAAAAAGTGGGCCATTGCTACACTAAGAAAACCAACTTTATCACTTTGACGAAGTATACTACACCTGTAACACATTATAACTCCAGATTTGTTTACAAACTTACGTATTTAACTTTCTCCAGAAAAGTTATGTCAGGGAATAAATATTATGTTTTACAACAAATAAAACTACATTTTTTGGAGACTTTTCACTGGCATTCCCTCTAAGTGAAGTCTTTGCCATTCCTGGGTAACTTAAGGGTTAATAGGAAAAGTTTTGCTCCCTTGCTTTCAAAGATGTGTTTGAGGAATGTAACGCCCATTCTTGATGTGGAAAGCTGTTGAAGGAGCACGGATTTCATCTAAGTAATGGCACTCTGCCGGCTGAATTGAAGAGATTGTGCCACCCTGCACTTTGCCTGTTCGGAGCCAGTTCCACCTGCTGCCGCTAACAGATTGCTCGGCGGGTAACGTGATCACTGTGAACAACACCGTCGGGGAAGGGAGATAGCGATATAATAGCCGACGTGTTGTTAAATGCTTGACGTGCGATACTCCTACCAAGGAAGAAAAACGCAGAAAACTACCATGCAACACGATAGTATCGTGTTCGCCGTAAGACAGAGAGGGTGTGAGCTGTCATACCCAGCTGACGTAGAAAGCTATGACGTTCCCTTTAACTACCGTGGTTAATTAGCTGACGATAACCGCCAGCTAAGCTCCTGAAGACTTCATGGTTTAACGAGCTTTCCACATTATAGGAAAAGATAAGGCCCATCTTATCACAAACACTTTAAAACTGCGGCTCTTGTAGTTTTAAATTAAAATTGTTGTTAGTAAACTTAGATCAGTGAAACTGATGGGAATTATGTTACCGTCGAAATGTGAATCACTGTTCCAAATGAAAGAATCACCCGATTTATTTTAACTGTATCTGCTACAAAAATCAAATTTTTTTTTACGGCTTTAATGATCTGAAACTTTGAGTCACCACGCTTCCTTCAACAAATAATTGATGATCCTATTACATTGAGAGAGCTAAGATGGGATGGTACTGGGGACAAGGAACGGGAAGGAATTCGGCCATGTCCTTTTTGGAGCAAGCATCCCGGCAATCGCTTGGAGTGATTTGGGAAAACCATAAAAACTCAAATCTGGATGCCCGGACAGAGATTCGAACCGGCGTCCTATCGAATGCGAGGCAGAGCGTTAACCGCTCACCCACCATGCTTAGTTTAAACACACTTACAGCACTTCTTAATGTGCTCTAATACAAATTACATTTATATTACTGTCTCCATACAAAAGTAGCTCTGACTCGCGCCCGTACGTTGCGACAATGCGGTGCTAACTTACACACCGTACTATTAACTGTTAGGTAGCGTCCATAAACTACTACATGGCTCCATTTTGGCATCCATTTTGGGAACCTTGAACTTCGCAAAATTTCCCTTGCTTTTATGCACTACTGTGAGGTAAATTTTATGATATTGCTGATCGTATCAGTAACTGACTGAATATTTCGGTGGGGGGGGGGAGTAGGTATCGCAGTGTAGAATGAGTCTACATACTCTCCACTTTGATCCTAGACTGATCCGGAATCTTCGGGGTCGCTTATGCAGTTTTTCATAGTTATTTTCATTTTAATTTCTGCTAATTCTCAAAATCTATGTATCTCTAGACACAGACTATGAACAGTACATGAATATATTACTTCTTGAAAGCGTGTAACATAGAAATAGAAGCTCCTCAACTCCATCTGACGCAGACATTTGCTGAGTGATGTCAATGGAATGGAAGGTGTTTTATTTTCCGTTCGTCTCAGTTCGTGACTGAGTTAGGTATTTGGTTAGAAGGGCGTTTCTGCCTTAATCTGCCAACACCGAAGATCATTCGTAGCATTGGTTTACGGAAACGGGTTGTCAGGGAAAGGTCGAATGGCGTGGAAAGAAAGCAGGGGAAAATATGAGACGAACTGGAGAGTTCCCTGCGAAGCAAACTCAGAACCACTCGCCTTACCAATCAAGACCTTTGGATCACTCTTACGATAGTTGACTGGCCCCAAACCGATGATTTTATCTTCAAAAAGTATTTAATTATTAGAGAAAATTACACAAAAACATAAATATACTGTTAAATAATTATTGTAATATTCAAGAAAGCATGAAAAATAACCTTCTTTCTTCTTATTTTTTCCTACTTTTCGTCTCTATAAAGGGAATATCTCTGCTCTGAAACTTGACATTGGATCGTTTTGTAACGTACTTATATGTAACGTCTCTATCTTGTATAATACTTTAAATATATTTATATACTTTATTTCTTCTTATTTCCAGCACCAGACCAGTATATAGAGATTTCCTTAACCCCTCTTTGTCCGGCGCTGGTTTTAATATGATACTCAAGCTGAAAAATCAAAAGTATTATTATTCCAATTCTTATCACACAAACTCAAATTAATTCCTTTATCTATATCTACATATATTTCAATCTCAAATCAAAACACTTTCTACTTAACTCATCACTTGTATATTATTTATTTAACAAACAATTCTCTTTTCTCAAGTCATATAACATTATCTTCATCCATAACCCTAAATCTTCTGCCCTCAGGCTAATATTTTACTATTAATAATCCCGCCAGGATTCTTGAGGCTTCTCCAGTGAGCCAAACTGTTTCATCTCTTCTTTCAAACTTATTCATTCCAAAAAAAAAAAAAAACTCGTCCTCTCCATTCAAATCTTCTCTTCAACAACTCACTCTTGACTCTTCTTTTATTTTTCAGAGATCTCATTATTCATCTTGTTATTCCTTGACCTTTGAACTTAAAAAATTCCGAGTTAATACACACCATTACAATTTATTAAATAAAAAAAGCTTAATTTATGTAAAATCACACAAATGTGAGGTTGTGTACCTCACAGTTTCCAAATATTATTACTGGCATGACCGAGCTTGGTGGGTGGGCAGTAACGCTCTGGCCTCGCATTCAGGATGATGGGGTTCGAATCCCCGTCCGGCCATCACTCCACGCGACGAGGTGTAAAGTAATAATTAAAAAAATGCCGGTATGCATGATACTCTTATCAAGATTTACTTTAAATCACATTCATCCACCATAGCTAATTTTTAAAACTAAATACAGGGAATGTCCCAGAGTCCAATGCGTCATTATTGTTTTGTCGTTGGGATCTCGCCAATGCTGCGGAAATATTACTTTGTTAGGTTGAATGTTCGCCAGCGATGTGTAGCTTAGCATAGTACTACTTTCTGTATCCACTTCCATACGTTGCTGTTGTCACAGTGTATAAATCTGTGACTGATGCGTATACATATGCTGCAGTTTTGTGTCGTTTCGAAAAACATATTTTCTATTGTGAGCATCCGAAGCCAGTGCTTAAGAAGTTAGACCACCATTTCCTTTCCTTCGAGTCATACAGTGTAACGAGAAATCTTATTTTGATTCAATACAGTTTATATTGATGCATGTTTGTGTAGTTTGCTTTGTGAAGATAGGCTGCCGATTTGGGAAAGGGCACGTTAGAGATTGTTGCTGCTTGGACGAGGCATTGAAAATTCTGCGTGCCTTCGTTTACGTTATAAGATTTTCAATTAAATGCTATTGTTACTGACAGAAATGCGGTGTTTTGTTTCTGAAACTCTTCACACTATCGATTTCCTGATGTAACGTTCATACTCTCGCTTCATTTATTAAAGGGTCTTTTGAACGTTGTCTTCTTTTTATCTATTTAATGTAGTACACATACAATATTGCTCTAGACTTCTACGATAACTGTCATTTCACATTACCAACCATCACTGTTTCTGTATCCTCTTACCAAAGACAGTATTCTCCACGTCTATTAGTCTTTAGCTAACTTCTGACTTGGGCTCTTAAGTCGTATTTTCTAACAGTAGTATTTCCTTTTACTATAAAGAAAATAATCGTACTCCATGTTTTCTTTCTATCGTCCACTATGAGAGATTCAACCATTTGTTTACCCATATAAATCACAACTTCTTACGCATTTATACTTCACTCATTTTATTTCTCTATAGAATTATACTTCAGGTAAATTAGAGTCCATACCTCAACATTCTTTGCAGTCTAAAAAAAAAAAAAAAAAAAAAAAAACAAGCAAACAAACAAACAAACAAGATGACTGATTTTCTCCTGGCCGCTAAGGTTGCTCGAAAAACAATACTATTATTATAGTTATTCTTACAAAATCATATGTGTAGTAAAAATAAATTTATTATTTACATATACACTCGCGTTGGCGAGATGATGTCCTCTATACATTTCGTTGTTTGGTAATATTAAAGGTCCACAAATTGTTATGTCACTTAAGCCTAGTCATATATGAACACTTTTGTCAACTTCTTTGACAAGTTCGCCTGTAGCTCTGTAATGCTTAGTAGCAGGTATTTTTTCTGTTTCTCGGAAATGAAAAATATGGTTGTTAGCTGCGCCTCTTTTGCCCGTTAATGGCACTATTCGTTCAGCAGTAATCTACTACATTACCTGAAAGTGATTGAGAGTTCTCTGCCAGAATGTTCTGCACGGGAGATGCTTTGAGTCGACGCCAATAAGCTGGGATTTACGGCGGATTTCTCTAGATGAATTTTTCGGCGTGCCGCATAAAACCTGCGATATTTATGGACGTCATTTCCATTGCTTCACAGCAGCCGCTGGAGTTATGTGGCCTACAATACGTCTTCCTAAAAGACCAGACACCCTGCGAATTTTTTTCCCTATTGTTGCTTGTGGCTCTTTAATTCAGTTAGTTCTCACCTAATTTCATCTGTGTATAAAAAGATACAAATGGTAAAATTTATACTACTTTTTTTCGTTTACGTACAAAGTAACAGTTACATTATACAGAGAAATAATTTAAATTATTCGTAATTACTAATTCTACGATATTTCAGTTCATTTTGGTCCG
The DNA here is from genome assembly GCA_031002005.1 of Vandiemenella viatica. Lineage (NCBI taxonomy): Eukaryota > Metazoa > Arthropoda > Insecta > Orthoptera > Morabidae > Vandiemenella > Vandiemenella viatica. The sequence goes on along the minus strand of JARYHS010009186.1, from coordinate 114,051,239 downwards.
TATATTTTTACGTAGGATCGGTGGATTGTTTTTGTTTTTCGTGTGATGCGTATTTTGTGATCTCAAAAATCCTTTTTCTGTGGGATACATCCAATCAGCGATTTTGCTGATTCTAGTCCAATATTATTAAGTTCTTTTTGATATAGGTGTTTCATTTATTAAAATTTTGCCAATTTACTGACTGGCGTCAACATATATCAGACGTTAAATAAACTGATGTTACTGTTTGCTAGTCTTGCTTAATGTATATGTTTGCGGAATATATCTACTTCTCTTGTATTTCGTACGATAATGCTCTCGAGATATTGTTTAAATCACTACTATTTTATTATTAATGGCAGTATTCTTCTTCTTCACCATCTTTTCTCAACTAAAGGGATCGGCTACCTTTAATGAGTTTTTACTCATTGATATAGTAAAATTTAGAGCTACTGTTACACGCCGCATTCCCTTGTTAACACAAAACATTTTATGTCTACTGCGAAGTCGTACTAAGTATTAATGACGGAAGTGATGTTTGTGAAACGCGTAACTATGTTCAGCATGTGATAAGTGTATTTTTTGTTTGTGAAGTGTTTCGTTTATTAGGCGGAGAATGGGGACTATCCCGAAATTCGTCTTGATGGCTGGGAAAAATAGCCTAAGAACCGCAGTCAGGACAGATGGTACACGGAGTCCTAGGTTCGTGCCCGATCCGTTGTACGTCCCCAATTCAGTGTTCGGCGCCTCAGCGCAATAAGCCACACTGACGGGTATTAATGGCAATAGTGTTACAATCAAATATGTAAATCTTATTAGACCACATTCCGATAAAAAAATTTCTTATATTAGAGGTGATACTTAAGATTACATGTATTTTTTCTTCAGTACTCAGATACTCAAAATAGAAAATGTGCATAATCTTTACTCATCTTCAAATGTATCATGAGAAGAACATTCTTACTAAGAATAAAATTAGAAACTAAGAAACGATTTCGTATTGGGTTAAAGAACTGAAGTCGAGCACGCTGGATTAGTGGTAATGCTCGGTCATCACATTCAGAGGACGCCAATTCAAATCCCTGCCAGGCCATCAAGGTTTCGGATGTCCATTGTTCCCCAAGATATCAGTCTTGGTGGATGTTGGGGTAATTCCTGCAAAAGGCCATGGCAGAATTCATTCTCATTTTTTGCTCAACGCTCTCCCATAGATTTTCGTTTTCTATGCTGAACCATGGTTTCCCCAAATCACTCCAGGCGAATGCCAGGACGCTTCCTTCAAAAAGGCCATACCCGAATTCCTTTCCGTTCCGTGTCCCTAGTCCCATCCCGCCTCTAATGACCATAGCCGTAGACGAGGCGTAAAGCAATAAGTAAAAAAAAAAAAAAAGATTTCTATGCTGAATGCAAGGACGTTGTATCCAAAAGTCCATAGCCATTTATTCCGCTTTTCCTGCCCGCAATGGTCCGCAGCTCAAATAATCTCAGTGTCGATAAAATACGCGCTTTCATTTCATATTTCATTGAATAGTTCGTTGTTAGTATACCGTAGAGCTCTTCCCCAATTTCTGGTTGCAGGTGCGTCAGGTGATAGCAACTAGATAAAAGGATTTAAATCCTAATTTTCTAAACTGAACATCCTCCGTATCTTCTCCAAGATATTTTCAAGACGAGATTTCACTTGAGACATTCGACCGATTTGTATCTGTCGTTGTCCTCTCTGTAAGGATACGAAGAGCCGAGTCCCTGGAGTCCACTATCTTGATTTCCCTCGAGGGTAATGGTAACGCTTTCTGTGTGCTGTTGGAACACCTTCCAACGAGTTGTTAACGTGATATGCTGCTGACGGCTGGTTGTGGTGTATTGCTTCCCTCATTCCTCACAAGGCTAGTAACTCCCATGAAGTCGTTCCACACTTGCTTAAGATAGCATTTAATGCCTCATTATTTTGATGACTACTGAGGAAGAAGAAACCTCAACGGTAGCACTACATTACTCAAGGACGATGCTGTGAAGTGTAGGTTGCTCCTAGGATTGGATGTTAGTTGTCGGTAACTTCTAAATTTCCGCTGACGATTAAGTCATATTTTACCCCAGGACACCGAATTGTGGTGGTTAAAATGATGTTCTATTCAGAAAATTGTAGTTATTGGATAAGAAGGTTGTGTTCGTTAAAAGGAAGGTGTTCTATTTAGAAAATCGCATTCCTTGGATACGGAGGTTTTTGAAGTGAAACTTCTTCGGGCACGGGAAACATTTGTTAACGTTGCGCGTATAGTACGCATGTGCGCGCTTAAGATTATGGACATGCGCAAATCACGATACCTTGATGAAATAAGTGAGCATGTACCAAATGAAGAAAGTCTATTAACTCAATAGAAAACGTTGATGTGGAATTAAGAAATGTATTTTCTAAGTGTTACAGTAGAAAACAAACTTCCACATTGTTTACATTTTAATGAACATGTGGAGGTATTGTCTATTCCATCAATTTATTTAGGGAAATTTCCTAAATTTCAAGATAGAGTACAAATAACAATATATACGATTGTAACGAAGTGAGCTTAGGTGGTTAGATCGTCGAGTCGTTGTAAAACATCTGACCAATCTAATGGAAAGGTTTCGGACTCGTTTTAAACTTATTTACTACAATGCGGTCGCCACAGCTGGATAGCCGACGTAATTTCAAGAAATTGACTATTCCTAGGTATAGTTTAAACATTTAATACTGTACGGGGTATTATACCACTGAACACAAACACAGTCGTTTAATACTGTATTAAGTTTATTCACACAGTTTTGGTTTTAAACGAACACATATACGCCGACCACCAACTGAAAATAATATTAATCCGAGATTACAGGTCCGCTCGAGTGAAAAGTACAATTCAGTTATTAGCGTGTTCATTGTTCTCACAACAATCACTGTTCATCATCCACTTATTGTACACTCACCAAATGCAGTTTGTACGACTTGGTCTGTCTGAACGAGGCATGAACGACAGCCAGTAATCTTTTCCGGCGTGGAAGCGCGAATTAGGAATTCATTTTCACTCGGAAGAATTCCCCTAGACCACACTTATACGACATTCTCGTTGCGCGCTACCTTCATCGGCGACAATCATACACCGACTGCTGCTGCTTACAAAGAGTTTAGTACTACGACGTACTTATGATAGATATCAATTATCGACATCTTTGACATAGATAAACTTTTACAGTTCGTTAGCTTATTACTCTGTAATGTTACATCGTCTCACCATATCTTTTACGTGTAGATGAAAATTATGAAATTCAGGGTTCGTGCTTTGTTTTCAGTCATGTAGGGAAAGATGCAAGAATTACTCATAAACAAATCGAAGATAAATAATTCATTAATAATTTCATTGAAACAAACCATGCATTTCTTTAAATCAATTCCCAATTCTATGATGTACTGGACTGAAAAAAAAAAAAATTGTTTGAAGTTAACATGCAGTTGGGCAGACGAACAGTAGACTAGTAGTTCTTACAATTAATGCAAATGAAAGTGGATGGACTGATTTAATAACTTCTTTTTAAAAAAATGAGCTGAGTTACCGAAAAAAGATGCTTGAGAAAGTTGTCCTAATAAACGAAAGTGTGTATGAACTATACCGGTTTCACTTCTTTCACGTGTACATACCGATACACACACCAGCTTTTTTTTCCCTGTCCCTAGAATAGAATGATTGTTGTTGTGCTGTAATATGGATGGATGAGATTAGATTAAGTAGAATCAATAGTAAGTTTACAGCTGTTCTGCCTTAGGCCCAGGTTGTCACGCTTCGCTATGTGATGATCTTCGTCCGTTTCTGTGGATTACATCCTGCCGGAATTGGTTCCGGCATAAGATCCTAAATATTTTAAATTCGTTCGTCTACGGAGACATTTAGTACGTTGCTTCGTGATCAGCTGGCGAACAGCTATTGTATGCATCATTGGGCAGGTGACAAATTCGTTTTTCTGCTAACTCTTAGAGATTCCACAGCAGAATTTTCTTAACAAGGTTTCACTAAAAGTGTTTCGATTACACTGGAAGTGTATTTCTAAAATGTGACTCGATATAAAGGATCCGTGTATCTAAAAAAAAGATGAATGAAAAAATGACGATTCCCTTCCCTTAAAACTCTGAGTGATTGGTTCAATACATAAATCGCCTCATAAAAACAAAGCAATAAACACTTTTCGTCTTAGTATTATGTTAATGTTATTGCTGAACATGTTACTGGATTTCCTGGACGTCTGACTAACAGCTTTTTTTTTTTTTCAGGTACTTGGAAATCATTCATATTTCAAGCTGCTTCCAACCTACCTTCCCTGCTGAGGTATGTGCTTTTACTTCCTAGGATTATTGGAGACATTTATATCTGTTTTTATCATTTTTCGGTATGAGTGATATCTGGCTGAATGAATTGATCTATGCTACCGTGTAACATGTGTTTTGTTTATTCTGCATAAAATATTTTAAACCTTATTTCAACAGGTTTTTACAAGACGCTTTTACGTTATCAAAGATATGGAAAAAACAGCATTCCATTTCTTGGGTACATTCTTGTGTGTTTCATAACATACAAATTAAAATCTGTTATCATCATCATAATACGGTTTCTGCCAGAATGGGTCGTCTGGTACATCTTGTTCCATTTCTGATGCACTCCTGGTTTGTTCCTGCAATACTTGTATCCAATCAGCTTCCTCTATGACTTTCTTCACGTGACCTCTGTCCATAGTCTTCCAATAAGTCTCCTTCCCTTCCCATTGTTGATACCTCTACAGTGTACACAGTTAAATACTGACTAAACATGGTCAGCTTGGACACTTGCTATATGGAAGCGTTGGATTTGCTTCTAATTTTTTCCGTCTATTTACTTCACGAGTAATGCACTAAAGCGCTCAACTTTCTCGCCGTGTCTTACAAGTTCAGCCTCGTGGAAGACACTTTCAGCAATGTTGTGTGTGTGTCACTTCACTGCACTTTGTGATGATCATATGGTTATATTATGTAGTATGCAAGTAGATTAATATGCATACTCCTTGAGATTGGGTTACATTCGTGTTTCTTTTGTTTTGAGATGTTGGTTGCCAGGAGCAACATGTTTAAAAAGCCTAGATGGTAGAGGCGTTATCTTAAGTTCGCAAGTTGAATATGCGGATAGAGAAATGTTAATATGAGAAGTCCGATTTAAAGATTAACGGTCGTATTTACAACTGGTATTGGTGGAAGTTGTTAAACCATTAACTGAATAAATAAAAGTTTTACCATAACAATAAATAACTTACGCATCTGTTCATATGTAGATGCTAGCAATATAAAAATATAAGGTAAAGGTGAAAAGTGGTAACTACAGACATAAGTAACCAAGAATAAATCACCACAACTTGCATATTAATAAACTCAACGAATGTTGAATGTTACACCAATAATTCAAAATGTGCTTCAGCGCTGAATAAAAATATCTTATTATGGAACGCCACGACCAGAAAGAGTAGGATAATAAAAAATTTAAATTACTCCAGTGTACTGTATATTATTCACTGTTTTTTCACTGACCTGAAGCAGATCCAGCAGACTTTATTTAGCACCCGAACTAAAGCAATGCTTTAAAGCTTCCATGTTGAATCCATTTCACGCATTAAAGAGGTCTGCACTGATGAATTGTTTATAATAGACAACTCCATGTGAATAATACCAAATCGTGGTTTTGATAATCATATTTCAGTATTCCCTCGGAATTTTTCCTGCCTTACGCGTTTTGTATAACTCGTTAGACAGAATTTCTAGAGCGCAAAAATTATTTTTGATGATCCAAACTACACGAAATTTAATATTCAGCAATTGACCTATTTCATGGAACTAATTAAAATTTGAATTGTGCGTACAGATCTCGACGTATTGAGGCCTTTTTCCGTTTATGAAATCTAATTAATTATTTTTCTAAACTTGACATATTAGCGTGAAATTTGGTAATGCCATTTGAATAATGGTCACGACTGGCAATGACACTTCTAATTACAGGTTAATGAAATTTACGGTGCATTATTGTTGTCTAATTCCATGTAGTATATTCCTTTCTTCAACACAATAATTACTCTAACTATGAGTTTAAATGTCATGCACAGGAGACTAGCAAATTTAAAGCGTATTTATTTTTACAGTTCGTTTATCTAAATTATGTTTTAAGACAGAGGTCACTAGTGTAGATTAGTTTCCTTGACGGTCAACGTGATATTAGCTAGTGATGTCCCGCAAGAGAAAGCAACTGTATCAGTCGATACTTTGTTAGTACGGAAAGAAACGCCAGAACGCGTAGCAAAACTCGTAGTAAAATGAGGAAACTTCCTACCGTGCGTAAGGTAAGGAATTTAAAGCTTTTGGTTTCCTCCTTGAAGAGCAGCTACAAATTAGCATTTCATTTACCACCCTTCTTCATAGGACAAGAGGAAAATAAATGATCAACCTGTCTCTAAGAATAATATGTTGAAAACGTCTATCTCTTGAAACATCCGTCAACACCTACGATTCTGCACATAGTTAACTTAAATTTGAGCTGATTTGCAACTATCTACAACCGCTTTATGCCCTTCCTCTCGTTAAAGTGCACTTGGCGAAATGAAAGGTATATCATAATTGCTCATGGATGGGAGACAAAGGTCAGTAACATATCGCTCAACGACTTTGAGATGAGAAATTCGACTTATTTAATATGAGTATCAATTGGCTACTTGCAAGGGAGCGTCCATAAATCATGTGTCTCTATCAAGGGGTGGGGAGTTGTGTAAAAAGCTTCTGTGGGCTACATGAGGGAGGTTTCTGAGCCAATCTACGTAACTATTCATTCATTTTATTTTTCGCAGTTAAAATAGGATAAAGAATACACAACAGCATATGGATACTTGTTTCCATTATTTAATTATCACTTTATTTTAGATACCCTATACACTGACAGTGTCTGGCTCTCCTGTGACTTAAAGTCTTAGTGGTTGTATCGCATGGTACCGGAACATTTGAAGTAACCGACAGACGATGGTGTATTACGCGCCGAAAAACATTCAGTACACGGTATCTAAACTCAAATTTATTTACAGATGCAACACGGGATTCTAAACATTTTTTTTACGCGGTTATTATAGTTTTTTCTAATTTATCGGCTCATGAACAATGTTGAATGAGATTAGGAGAGTGTTTTTGGTAACACCTCAAGAAGAATAGGATCCCTGGTTATGCTGGAGATGAGGTTTTCCCATAACAGATGATCTACAGAATACTTATAATCATAGAAAAGTATATAAAGCAAATACCGGTCGCATTCATTATATACTCGGGTGAGATGTGGGATACAAAAGAGGCCAAACTGCAGTCACTTAGTTCATGGGTCTGTTTTATCGTCAATATAACATATTGCAAAGGTAATGCAATTACGATTCTGATGCATGGAGTGACGGACGGTTATGACCAAATTATGAGCTATCATTTTTGCCATTTAGGCTAAGCGGGGATAAAAGAAAAGAAAGAGAGAGAAAAAGCTCCGAAGATGCCTGCATGCTGTCCCTCACCTTAATATTAAAACGACTTCGTCAAATATTTACATTGAGTACAATAAAGTATCTCAAAATGTCGTTGGAGGTGGAATACTTTGAAGTAGCCCCCACATATTCTGCTACTTATCAATGAAGAGTTAATCCAACAGGAAACAACAATGGAAATCAAATCAGACTGGAGTGAGAGCTTCAATCTGACGAGTTTATCGCATTGCTGTGTTAGTTTGTGGAGCTGGATGTACTGCTTAATGGCGATTAATGTAATCACTCGAACCGAGTTAGCTGCGAGGATGACTAATGGTGGAGGAGCTCTCCGGAGCTGCTGTATCGACTGTTGACGATGGTTTCCGTATCGACCTGCTCTCATAACAGCTCGCTTAGAGCGGCAACATGACAGGCTGTACATGGCGGCGATAACACATTGGCCAGCAGCCGGCAGATCGTGTTGCCTCGCGCATAAGCGATATCCTAGACGCGGCACCGGTCGCAGCTTCCTATCTCACACCACCTGTTTCAGAACTCTTCCGAACACGAGAAATAAATTCCATAAACACTCCTAATTATAGCCTCAGCTGTAATTTCAATTCTGTAAACATGGCACTTCCCAAGTTTTAACTCAGCTTTACGTCAGAGGTGATGTACAGAGAGATTTGAATGTTGAAATTTATTACAATTGTAATTCAGTCAATTTTCGTGCAGTCTGGTAAAGGTGCCGTAAGAGGGCGTCCATTAATCACGTGAGGTATTTCTACGGAATTGCGAACACCTCCCCTTTTCTGGTGAGACTTCTTGAGATTTGGTCGGACCCCCCCCCTTTTTCTGGTGAGATTTAGTCGGACACACCCCTGTAAGATCCTCCCCCCCCCCCCATCGCAACCTTTTGAGACATTTTTTATAGGCTTTTTTTTTAGCTCCACAATTCTACAAGGATTTTAAAAATTCACGTGAGATTTCCGTTGATCACTCCCTCTCACTTGGTGAGGTTTAATGAAATTTAACCGGACTCCCTGTGGTACAAATCAACTAGCCACAAATAATGCAGATATTATTTGTCGCGAGGGGAAAAAGAAAAACACCACACACACACAGAAAGAGAGATTGAGTCAAAAACAAAATACAATTTCATAAAATACACTTTTAAAAATTGCAACACCCGGAAGGAATGATCTGAATCACTCCGAAATTGTCGGATGTGTAGAACAGTGGAACAATGATAAGTGGTTAACATTGCAGATATTGGCGTGCACATAGACCCAGCAGCGTCCTCTTTTGTGTAATCGGATAGGTTGATACGTCAAACGAACTGTAAAGTGCAAGAAAGAGCCGGTATGCCTCGATCACGTGAGGGGAGTGATTGATCTTCTGGAAATGGGTTTGTCGCACCGTGGCACTGAGGCCCATACATGGCACGCTGCTATAACAGTGATCCCTGTGTAGAACCAGTCGATAGGAGAGGGTAACACACAGTGACAAGCCGGTAGTGGACCGCGTAGTGCGACCACAGCGCGAGTGACCGCCATATTGTTCGCATAGCCGTAACCGACAGAACAGCTTCGTCCACAGTGTTTGCTAGACGTTGGAGCACTGAAAGTGATGTGGACATGTGTACATCGACGGCTTTCACTGACCAACGTCTCAGACTGCAATAGGCACGCAAACGCCATCACTGGCGTTCTGAGTACCAAAATGTAATGTTTTCGTACGATTCCCGTTTCAACTTGTCCTATAGTAATTGCCTCGTACGTGTTAGAAGCTATTGTGATGAACGCAATCGGGTCGACTGCATTATTGAGCAGCATGGTGGACAAACGTCATGTGCGATGGATTGGTGCGCCAATTTTTTCCACTATTCGAGCAGAAACATATGAAACTATTAGGGCAAAATGAATCTCTGCAGCAATCTTTAATAACTTATTCGTTGAGTTGTATGTTAATAAATTTTTCATTAAATTTCTTATATATCTCATTAAAGTAATGTATTATTCATATTCTAATTTAGACGTTAATTTCAGAAATTTCATTAAATATTTTCACTTCTTTCTGAAGCTAGAATGATTTTTGTGTTGTACTTAGTTTTATAGTATCGCAAGGGAAAATTGTAATGTTGTTTGTCAGCGTCCCGCCCTTCTTTCACCAGCAATATAGGAAGTCTTAGTCGAAGGTCTATTATCTTAGTGGTTTCAACGCGGTAATGCAGAAATTAATTATTACTTACTTGTAAGCTTATTAGATATGAAGAACCCTGTTATGAGGAGAAGTCGTGAGCAAAACGTTCTGTATTAAGACACGCATCAGGTAACTCCCAAGAGTTTCATACAATATTGAAGAAAAAAGTGTCCAGTTAGCATGCAATTTAAACATGTTTCGATGAACACTTTTCTTGCCTTTTATCTTAGATGCAGCAATAAAACAGTTATTTCCTCGAGAATATTGTATCAATCAACGCCGAGGAAGATCTAGTTCTATATTGGACCCGTCAGACGTAATTAAATTTTGGTGCCACGTGCCAGCGGTGTTAAGTACCTTGTTTTCTCCGCACCCTCCGAATACCAACTACTTTCTAATTAAATCGTTTATCACCTAATTGTATGACCTTTAGTATCGCACAACGCTCTCTATTTTTAACTAGACAGTCAATTTACACGGGAATAATTTACATTTGGTCAAGATTTAAGCACATTGAATTTAACTACTATATTCTTCCAGTAATTTACAATCGCTTTAATCTTCAGTGCGACAAATCTGCTACAGTAATGCACCGTAAGATTTCATTAACAAAATACTTTCAACAAAAATTGTTACTGAGACTGTTAGAACCATTATTACATTTAGTGCAATTCAGAGACCATACAATCAGTATCAGCAAGAAGATATTGGCCTAATTCACGCCTCTCCACGATTTGGTTCGTTACAGATTGCGTTCTTGTGAAGTCTGTTAAAAAGTGGTACTCCGTCATCGATTCCTGGCAACGACGTAATTGTTCTCACAGAGGATTGATCACAATACAAACGTTTCATTAATTTATTTGGAATTGGTCAGTGATAAACAATTGACTCCGCTGCCAGCTTCACTCCTTCATTTTCTGGAGGAGATAAATTCTAGAAAAAAAAAAAGTCTTCTCTTGCAACCATTCAACCTACTCAGTTATCACCTCCTCTATGACGATGGTGCCGATTAAGGGAAGATGCCTCCACAGGTTTATACGCCTTTGTTATAGACGTTTCAAATACATTTTATTTAAAGCTCCTAATCTCTACCCTAATATCCATATAGATAACACGACTAGTAGCAAATTTACGGCAAGTCAGACTTCTAACTAATTCCTTCCGAAACGCTTAAAGTTGGTGTATCAGCTAGCAATAATTTTACGTCTTTGGATTTGTAATATTCCAGAGAAATTTACAGTCAGTCTGAAAAGTGTTGTAATATGTTCTGAAACTTAACAAATTTCTATGAAGTTTCACTGTTTCTTGGCACTCCAAAATTCGACAGAGCAGTTAATATTTGCTGGTGATTGATCCGTATTAAATATTGCTCACACAGTAAGAATTATATTCCCTGTTCGCTCTTTGAGATATAAGTTTAAAACCCAACACACTATTAAAAAGATGAAGTCAAATAGATCATGACACGGTTCATGATTATGGCTATATTCCGAACATAGCTGTTTGTAACATTTGGCTGTTTTTTAAGTTGAAATTACTGCTGAAACAAACTACATTTTTATCCAGGTTTACTCAAGATAAAATGAACTAAATTCTAAAACAAGTGATTCGATTCATTTTCACCCACTATTAAAGTTTTACTGCTGCTGTTGAAAAAAGCATACATAGGTTTTGCATCTGCGGAGAAAAAGGAAACTTAATTCTTCTTATTAAATGGCCCCCATTCTGAATATTTTGTGGAGTTTAACAGTGCATTGTAACAAAACGGGAGGCTTTCCGTTAATCAAGTCTGAATGCAGATATTACAATTCCCTCTTCAGCCATTCCAATTACTTCCAATGCTCCATTAGATGCAGGGAGAATTTTTATCTCGCTGTTCAGTGAATCCATTTCTGAAATATAGATCGCGTTCGGCACCGATGGAGCAAACTCATCCACTCTGCATTCATCATCAAATTTTTTAAGGAACACCTATTTTCTTCTACTAATCCGTCACCAATATTAAAAAACTGAATTTTGTCCTGTTATACAATTAATTCTCCCACTAAGCCACGCTTAGATTTGCAATACACAATTAGGGTTTCCTAAGCCGAAATTCGACATTTTTTGTTCCTATGAAACATTGAATGGTCGCAATGTATAGTAAGCCCTACAGAAATTTTAAACTATTCTCAGTCGTACTGTCTAGTCTGTTCTAATTGTTCATTGCACTGTTCCACGACGAATATCTGCTTAAATATTCTTCGTACGATTGCGAAGTAGATCAAAAAGTAAATCGATACTGAGAATTAAATAAGTGCGCATATTTTAAATGATATAAAATTTGTCATCACAGAAGGTTCATCAAAAATCTAAAAAGTTACAACATAGTAGACATTGGAAAAAGAGTTACTAAATGATCTTCAAATGTGTTCTCTGCTTCCGTAAATTCAGTCAGCTGTATTGGGCCAATGATCATTTAAACAATGAGCAAATATTGAAATTTTAAGATTTAAAAAATAATAATAACATATCAGTTTTTAAAACTCACTCTGTTATTGGTCTGGAGGGGAGCTCTTACATCTAAATACAAACTTCTGTTATAGCCAAATTATTAGCTGTTTCGTAGTCACCTTAGTGCTTTATATTAGAATACTAACATCAACGTTTAAAGCCTAAACGTCTTATTGGAAACGTCGATTATTTCATTCTCAGATAAGTATTATTTTTGTAACACTGCGGAGGTTAAACCGTGAAGCAATACCAGAAGTTTGTCTTGGCGTGTGTCAGCGATCCTGAGTAATTGGGTGGCGGGAGCAACACCGCAGCTGTCATCACGGCAAAGTGATTGACACCTGTCAGCTGCAATGGGTCCACGTACCAGCTAGCAACTACTGTCGCTTGGGACAGTGCTAGTTAGAGACTAGACGTCTTTTATCTGCCATAATTATTTAACGCTACTGGGAATATACAGTTACCAGAGTATAACTGACGAGAAAAAGCTATTTTATGATTGGTAGATGGTGGACATTAACAGGTATGCAATAAATCAACAATATTAATTCCGCTGGGCGAGCCAGGATTGCGAGGCATACACAGTCGGCAATGTGTCGTCGCAATAGGAACTATGACTTCCAGTTTGTAGGGAAGTTGCGAATTTGATTTAAGTAATAAACACAATATTTTGGAGGTGATCGGTGGTTTGTTTTTCCCTTGGCGTGATACTAACATTAACTTCAATTGCAGTCCTTTAATCGCTGTTAAATATAATTACTCAAGTCGTCGTAACAGTTCTGCAAGTTATGCCGATCTACTCGGCCGATTACCGGCTCACACACAAAGTAACAACAATATGTAGATATGAACACTTTACACTCTTTTAATAACATGAAGAATGATACAGCTCGCCAAGGTGAACCACCAGTGATTAATAACCTAATTTAACCGTTTTCCGAAGATTGTACAGTTCGTAAATAGGAAAATGTTCAGGCCAACGTACACCCGCCGTATTACACTCGTTGAAAGCACAATTCTCACCGTTATACAAACCTTTTAGAATACCGCCGATATTCAGAAAGCACTTAAATAGTTTATCTCTTGCGTAATCACTGCCACACACATAAGTACCGTATTCGCGGCAATCCTCAGAACCGCTCACATAAAACGTCCTAACAGTTCGGCAGCTAGCAACAGACCCCCGCAGCATAAAGCGGCCATACACTTCGCCAACCAATGCACGACAGGCGCCATCTTTACCCACTATCGATATACCAGCGATACTGTTGTATCGTCACAAGTTCACCTGATGAAGACAGCGGAGGAAGCTGACGAAACGACGTGTATGGCAGAACATCTGGTGGAACATCCGAGAAGAATTTTTATCAAAATTAATTAAAACATAAATGCGTTTCTGTACAGCAACCAAGGATTTTCAGACAGCTATAAAAATTTTACGACGAAACTCCTTAACTGAACATGGGCATTAAAGTTTGTATCTCTGCCTCTTGTTTTTAGGAATATAAAGGGCGAGTCAAAAGTCCTTGGACACCTTCATAAATTGGAAGAGTGAAGGGAAAACTGAAAAGTGATGATGGGATTTCCCTTCACTCTTCCAACTTATGAAGGTGTCCAAGGACTTTTGACTCGCCCTGTATAACTACTCTTTGGATTCATGCCTAATTGTACTGTGCGTCATCAAACGTCTTCAAAATATAATGATTAAGAATTTCACATAGCTGATCATTAGGTACATAGGAAATCTGATATGTAGCAGTTCATATTCACACATCAAAGTGACATACTTTGTAAATTTTGGTTTATGTTTATTGATCAGCTGTGCGGTTACCAAGCCAGCGCTAAAATGCAATCAAATAGCACTCACCAAGATTCAGTCAGATGAAGAACATACTGCTAATGCGTATTTCATTTTGTATGACTTAATATCTCAAGCGCAATTTTTTAAAAACCTGATGATTATGCATCGTTACCACATTCGAAAAACTTGATAAAACTTCTCGAAAGAAACGTTAATTTTTTTCGACAATAAGTTTTGCATGAACAACTGTAGAAGTCTCAGCACTGAAATTTTGCATTAGGTTCGAACTGCACATGTATGAAACAACATACCACGTAAGGTTCTACACAGATCCACACAACTGCTTAAGATTTCATACTCATGCTTTAAATAGAATCTAGACGGCCAGTGACTTTTTTCATTCTCGGCTCAGGATCACTTTCTCTCTACATTTTTTCAGCTGTTTTAAGGCCGCCACACACGTGCGGGAAACCCAAGGGATTTGGACGCAATGGTCACGGCCTTGCGGGATCCCGCCACGTGTGCGGGCACTTGCTTGAGGCACCCTTGGGCCCCACCCCAGGGGTGCGGCCACGGCCTCACCGAAAAACAATTCTTACTTCCTGGAAGGCCGGGAGGGAGGGTGAGAAGCTCAGCGTGTGTCCTGCGGTCAGTCGGCCTTCGATGATTTCTTGTGAGTGCCTGTATGTGTTGCGATTTTGTTTCTCTGTTTTGTTTCTAATGTTCCGTGTTTATAAATATATATGATAGTGAGCCCTGTCTATAGGAATTGAAGTACCAGAAATACAACGACACAAACAAACGAGAAGCTACCTACGCCAAGCTGGCATAAATATTGAAGGAGAATGAACCAAATGCAAAAAAATAAAAAGAATCAATACTAAAAAAAAATCAGCAACATTAAACCATCATTAAATGAATCTTTGCGAAGTGATGTGCTGAAGAACATTAAAAAAAAAAACCGGCTGCAAGAAGATCACTTTGACGTTGTTAGCAAAACCATTGTCATAAAATTACGTGGCCTTCCGACCAATCAAATGCTAATAGCAGAAAAAATAATTAATGACACCCTGTTTCAAGTCGAAATGGGCTGTTTAGGAATGTACAGTGAGCAACGGTTACCTACTTCTGGCCTGTATTATTCTGCAGGCAGCAGTTCTGGATTGTTTTCCCAGGAACCTCATCGAATAGTCTCAGCCCACAACCTTCTCAAGCAACACCCGCAGGATCATTATAAACCACCAGCAGATTTTGATAAATTACCAAAAAACAACGACACAGCAGCAATTGTTCTATAAAATTATAATGCAAATGATGTCATGTGATTTGAATTTGAGTTTACATCACATGATCAACTATATTAATGACAACATGACTTTAAACTAATATTATTTTAATCTAGTTTTTATGTCATTTAAACTTTTACGAATGGGAATAAATCATTTACAGTAAAAGTCTGGCTATCCGAGTTACAATTATTTTTGAAATATGATAGGAAGCTTTTATGAAGATATGGAAATACAGAAAAAAGGCTGCTTCAAGTTTTACTAGGCAACTTAGAGAGAGGTAGCAAGCACTGTGACAGATTCAATAAAGAAAATAGTAACAGCAGCCAACGCATGCACATCATCGGATGCTGCCATCGTGAAGCCAACTCTGAGACTGAGAAACCCTTGAGGATTTTAACCCCCCGTGTGTGTGCAGCGCCACTTCGATGAAATCCCTGCGGTCCGGCCCGCGGACTGTTTTCCTGCGGCCCGGCCTCCACGTGTGTGGCTACCTTTAAAAATTTGTTATTGGTATATAGTGATTAAAAATGTGACATCGTTTCGTTAAAGTAAGGTGTACGTTAGGTTTAACCGCTACTCACTCATTTTTAGTTAGAGACATCCTTCAATTTCGTGTTTTTTTTTTTCTTTTTTTTCTTATGGCTTTACGCCTCGTCGACGTCGAGGTCATTAGAGGCGGGTTTAATTTTGGCGAATTTATCAAAATGCTCAAATATTGGACACAGTACTGATTATTTTCGCAGTTCCCATCCTAGTTCTGAGATGGTGTGCAGTTTTCGTCATAAAAAACATAAGTAGAATTGAAAACACCACATCACGCAGATTGCATGGATCTGAAACAGATGGGAAACAATCTTAAGTTATACCGTCTTGAAAAACCTAAGTGTTGATAGAACATAAATCTGCAGTTAAAACACACAAAGGCGACAGCTTTAAATTTCTTCTAACGTCAGAACATTTTTGGCACAAAATTGCAAGAGGAACCAATACTTCTAAAACCACCTCCTAAATTAATTCGCTCGTGAAGGACATGTTTAAATGGGTGTAATAAATAGTTTGTAGATCACAGTTTAAATATCTCCACAAAATTTCTAGGCATATCACTGGAAACGTTGATGCAACATAGCATCTAATGAAAAAAGGAGGAGTGGCTACAACACATCAGTGGGCTGTTTGTTGTACTTTTTTCTGTTATATACCATTGAGCGTGGCGTTCAGCTTTCATATTCTAATGTACAACTCGCCTCTTTTCACAATTTTTGCAAACTTTTCCTCCAGCTACTCTTGTAATCTCTCAAGTTTTTCTACACATTATACACACATTTGCTATTCTGCGTTTTACGGTTCTCCCCAACCCGTCTCCCTCTCGCACTCCTCAGGTGCAAGTGACTTGAATAGAGATTTCGTGATTTGAATGTTACTAACAAAATCAAGAAGCGACCAATGATGAACTTAGTGAACTGCCTAAAAGTTGTAAAGTGGAAGTTTCAATGACAGTAGTGTTAGTTTTAAAAGTTACACTGAAGTGGCTGTAACATTGTCATGGTCATATTTATTAGATCCAAACTGCAACATTAATGACAAAAAAGTATTTAAATATAACGCCAACATAACTTAAACATTTTTTTGTATGCACGTGGTGAATTAGTATAGCTGATGATTTATTCAAATATTGAATCTGAATAATGAAATCCCACTTTACTTTGGTTATTTTATTATGTCTTGTCCGTGATAATTATATTTTGTTTCACGCGATACAAAAATTTAAAACCATTGCGTACTGCAGGCAGTAGTACTCTGTATCCACTTCGATAAAATACGGTGAACCTGGAGCCTGGACGTAAGCTGGATAGGCCGGCAACCTTCGGCAAGTCTCGATAGTGCCCGAGGTGTTAGTTACAATGACTGCCGCCACAGCGCTGCTTGCCTGACCAGAACATTTTATTTTCACTTATATCGATAAAAGGAAGTGTTACATTACTTCTATTATTCGTATGAGATTCCACCACGGCGCCTTCCGTAGTCATCTTTTTCGCATCAAGGCGGTAAACACACCTTACTGCACGAGCAACGGACAGGCACTACAGGACCTTAATCTTTTATTTTTCAACTGTTCCAATTTTCAGGAACAGCAATCAACATTCATCAAGTCTCTTGTGCGAGCACAGCAGCCACTTCCAACTAGCATTGCAGTACTACTCGCTACAAATAGCAACAAAATCTGTAGTATCATCAAGGATTATACTAAGGACAGTGACCTACATATTTGATGTATCTATATACCTGCATATTTTTACATACTATTAATATTATTACCTTGTAACTTTACCAGGATGACTGTATGGTCTATTCAAGACCTAAGGTCAAATAAAAAAAAAAAAAAAAATGCAATTGTCTATTGAGGAAGTAACTGCACAGAGATAAAAAGGGCAGAAATCAAAAATTATAATGCGAAGCAGAGAAATATGAGACGGTCGTTTAAATTTATATGTTGCAATTTGTTTATTTACAACTAGTAGATGCATAAATTCGTCTAAGGAGAAGAGCATATAATGGTTACGATCCATTCTCTTTAACAGTTACTAGAACCAGATCATATCTTTGTATAAAGATTTTGCGAAAAGCGTCCAACGCGCAGCGGGTGGCATATTGGTGACGTGACGTCACGAACTCACAGATTTACCCCCGTCCAAACATCGCGTAACGTTCCTATAAAACTTTTCACTGCAAATTTTTCAGTAGACACGTACGCTACCCATCTAATGGGCTTTACCACAGCAGGTAAATGAAAAGGCTAATTCTGTTGTGTCGTCGGAGTTGTGCGCAGGAGCTGCCAGTCCGAAGCGAGAGGCTGCCTGAGTATGCAGTGCGACCCGTAATAACAAGGCGCCCGCAGCTCCTGTGCAGACAACAGGTGGGTTGGTCCGTCTGTTATCAGTCTGCGCCCATCACTGCTCTGACAAGGCCGCAGGCTGATAACGAGAGCTTGTCTAAACACTGCGTGCGCTGCAACCGCCCGCCCCCACAAAGCCTGATATGTGCCAATAACTACAGCTAAGCGTCTGCTGATAAACCCACTACTTGGTAACCGCACAACGACCATTTGTGCACTTCGTCAGCAGCTCCCAGATATGTTTAGAATAGCACCCGCAAATATTTTCGTTTAATCTAATATATAATTCTTACGTCGTCGTCACCTTGTGACCCTCTCTCTTTCTCTTGTAGTAGACTCATATACTTATACGTTTACGTGTGTGAATAATCTTATTTATTTATTACGATGCATGAATTTAAAAATTATCCAGTCATGGAAAGCAGAGCTAGTTACACTTTTTGTAAATTCAATTCTTTACTTTATACTTGACGACAGTACCTTAATTTAATCAACATTTAATTAACAATTTACCTGGTTATATCTCGTAATGTCCCCAAGAGGGTTGAGAACGTCCTGTATCGGATTTCTTCTTAGCAGATCTCTGATGATTGCTTTCTTGCAACATTTACAAAATAAATCTTGGATTTTTTTTTCTATTTCACCTTAAATAAACCTGTATAGACCTTTATGTCTAATCATCACACATTGGTACAAAGCATAACAAGTTCACATACAGATGGAGTCATTGTTTTCCTTCCGCTGAGAAAAGAAAAATGGCTTCCTTAATACCTTCTAAGTTTTTATAACTGCTGTTACATCAAGTTTTACATATCTAATTAAATTCATAGTTAGACTTCTTAAAGTTCTGTTTTATTAGTCGGTTTAACGTCTCATAACCAACTTGAGCACCGAACTTCGTGCAAACGTATGATTTGGAGGTAGTATTTCTCTCGAGTACACAAGTCGTTCCTGGATAGGAAAGGCGACAATTCCGGTTAATCTAGTTTTGTGTCCCTAACCCTATCCCGCTATTCCCTTTAGGTGACAGCTTTGTTTTTATACAACATTTCATCCCCGTAGATAGCAAACATAGAGAGATGTGTATCACATGTGATAAATCACTTTGTGATATATGATACACTGGAATTTTTCTTTCTTCGCTAAGTACTTTGATTTATTCCACAATACATGGCCGTGAAAAGCAATTATGAACTCTAACTCTGTGAAGTTCAGTGTTTAATTTTTAATTATATCTTGATTCTTTTAATCTGAATCCTGCAAAAGTTATTTATTTTGACGTGAATTACTAATAAAATTATTATTATTAATTCAACTGCGATGGGGCTAACGCTCGGGTGGCAATTTCCTTAGTCATCTAATTTCCACCTTTTATAAAAATCGTCTTTTAAAACTGGCTATGTAAAAGCTACTTGACGTAAGCTTTTGGTTCAGTTGTATTCAAATAAATTCGAATTAAAACTTACACTTGCCATAAATGAAAGAAAGGCATCAATTGTCCTTTTACTGCCCTAGTTGCCTTCTCATAGAGCCTAGGAAAACATGCTTGTATGTCATAGAATCTCGTGAAGTTTTTCAACATTGACACTCAGAAATATTTTACTTCCCCCAGACGAAGAGCCTTTTCAATAAATGGATCGAAATAAAATCATCCAGAATTGAAATTAAATATATGAGAACGTAATCTGTAACGGGTAAATTACGTGCAATGTTTCCTGTGTCTATTTCTCTTGTTTCTATGTCTCTCACTGTTGCAAACTGGTTGGCAGTAGCTTTTCTGTCCAGTTCGCTGTACGAATCGCACTTAATGCCTGTCATTATTTGACTCGTATAAACTAATCGTAGCCTTCATCTATGTTTTACCCTTCTGTCTTTAATTCAGACACTGTTTCCGGTAACCTATCATGCCGAAGGATGTATCCCATTGGTTGGTATCTTCCACTCTTTAATAGCTTTAAAAAGCTTCTGGATTTTTCAACTGTTAAAATCAGAACTCCTAAATTTTATTTTTCTTCCTACCAACCTTCAGTACTCGTGTGTAACGCCAGATCTCAAAATTTAACCTTTTTTCCCTTATTCTACATGATCTAGAAGATTTCCTTCCGTATGTAGAACTTCTTGGAAAGAGTTTTTTGAAGTGTAACTTCCTTGAGCACGGTGAGGAAAAATTTGATAGTGGTACGCGATAATTGCACATCGCAGCAACGTTCTACGCATACGCATTTAACGTTCTGCGCATGCGCATTTAACGTTCTGCAGATGCGCATTTAACGTTCTGCGCATGCGCATTTAACGTTCTGCACATGCGCATTTAACGTTCTGCACATGCGCACTTAACGTTCTACGGATGCGTATTTATAATACTGTGCACGCGCATTTAACGGAACTTTAATGCAAGCAGCTACGGCAGCGCCCTCTGTCACTTAAGCTCATGTTAAACAGTGAGTATTTCCTACATCGTTTTTAGTTAGTTTGACGTTCATTTTGTATGTATGTATAAGTGTGAACTATATCAAACTATAGAACTATGTCAAAAATGTAACAGCTTAAATTGCTTTAATACTTGTTGAAAATCATGTGACGACGTCAGACTGTATATTTACATTCGGAAGGGTCGCCATTACTACACTCTGATACACGCAGCAGTATGTTTAGTTGCTTTTTTGTTTATTAGTTGTTTTTGTTTATTTATATTAGTTTTGTTTACGAAAATAACTTGGACAAAGTTTCTGTTTACTGTACAATAAAAATACTATCATTCGTCCACTCAAGTTCAAAAGAAACTAAAAAACATAAAAAGAACACTGAAAAATACATAGAAATTATATCTCTTGCACGTGTACATACTGATACACTCAACAGTTATTTTTATGTGCATTTTCTCACCTACTACTGCTAATTACATCTCTAAAGTTTTATCCGTCATTCCTGATCTTCACCGCTCAAATGAAGTCGATTTATTTCCCGACGATTTTCATCCCCAAAAAACGTCTGTCTGAAGCATAAACAGAGTACCATAATTTAAAAGAAATAGTAACCAAGAGGATGGATTATTTTTAAGTTGGATATTTATGTAGTTCTTGCTGTTGGTCACTTCATTAGGGGGCGTCCATTAATTCCGTGTGGTGTTTTTCGGAAATCTGGAACCCGGTAAGTTACTGAGGGACCCCGCCTGCCCTGACGTCTTAGTAAGTTTTGGAGGCCTTTTTTTATATCTCCTGTTCTGAAGGGTGGTTAGACACTCCCCTCTCCCTACCATAGGAATCGAGGTCGTTGGAGGAGTTCTGTCGATCCCATATTCTCTTGGCGAGATTTCACCGGATCTCACCCCCCTCCCCTCCCACGTAATTAATGAACGCCCCGTTACTGTATGGTTAAATCAAAAATAGGACGTGTTGAAGAGTTGTGCACGTGATACAGATCTTCGTGTTTGCTGCGTGAGACATGACGTGTATTCTGAATATACCGCAGTTTGTAAGCCCCCCCCCCCCCAACAGCCAGCTGTCTGCCACGCAGCTTCAGGGAGAAAGCGCCTGTAGTGCGCCTGACAGGTCGGGCCCCATCACGCGGCTTTGTGCGCCTCGCATCCACCTGCCAAGGAGCTGCTGTCCTCTCCGTCTCAGTCCATGAAATTCTCCCCTCGAGACTTACCTCGGTACTTTTTAGTTACAATATTAGCGGAGGGAAAATACACTGTGAAATTAATCTACACAAATATTATAAATGCGAAAGTAATTCTGTATGTTTGCTACGTTTTCACTATGTATAATTTCGATGGACATAGGGTACTTTATTCTGGGTAAATAACATATTTAGCCAAGAAATTTTGGAAACTAAGAGAGCGGTTACAAACAGACGGATAGCGTGTGTAAATTTCTGTAATGTTATATCGGTCGCTCAGGCTTTGTTTATTTCGCAATCAGTTTGTGAATGACGAGTTCATTAATGTGGATTTGCGCTGCATGCGATGACTATCAATAAAGTCCAGGGACAGACACTAAGACTAGCAAATTGCTCGTTGGTTTCCAAACCCCAAAGGCTACATATCTTAACAAAGGGTAGCAAAACCAAAAACGTTGTGTAAAAAGCGGCATTGACGTGAAACGCCCCAGAAAGTGATATAATTTTAAACCACAAACAAGGAACTGTGGTAGGAAGTCTTCTACAGCTAACTACACCTCCCCTTTCCTTTGTTGCCATTTATAAAACATGTTACAAATTTGTTGTTTTCATGAAACAGTTTAAATGGTAGAATGGAATGGTGATGACTTTCTCGACATATTAACCCGACTCCCTGCTTTTTGGACACATTTTACGCATCTTACAGTTTTCTGTGTCCAATTCTAGCAATAAAAGTCTAATTCCATGTGTACGAAGCTGCAGGAGACAGCTGATTTGTTTATATAATCTTTGTATGAATTGGATAGCTATGAAAAATCTATGGTGTAAGTTAAAATAAAATGGCGAACAAGTTTGAATTATATGACGAGAATTTTGTTTTCGTTGTCTTACGCCTCTTCAACGTTGATGTTATTAGAGACTAATTAAAGTTGGAGACGAGGAACGAAAAGAAATTCGACCATTGTCTTTTTCAAGGAACCTCCATGGCATCCGTCTGAAGTGATTTCCATAAACCATGGAAAACCGAAATTTGCATTACCGAACGGGTATTTTGAACATCCTCCCGAATGTCAAGCTATAACGTTACAATCCACCAACTGGGCTTGGTATACTAAGTGTGGCTTTAAAATAACGAGACTATTGCTATAAAAAATTGCATTTAATTTATACATACCTAGTTTTTATCACCATCAGGATACACCCCTCTTTGTTCCCAGAACGTTTAATGCAAATTTTTCATTGTTCGAAACAGTGCTGGAAGTTTTCTTCTGAGCTCCTTCATGCCGCGTGCCGGTTTTCTGTCACAGCTCCAACGGCCTGAAATCTTGTATCGCAGATTTGACGTTGGGAAACAAATAAAAGTCACATCGTGCAAGGTCAGGCAAATACGAGTAAGTTGGATGGTCTAACACTGTGATGTAATTCACTAGAAACGTTTTGACAGACGCTGCAGAATCAGCTGGGGCGTTGTCTTGATGGAGTACCCATGACTTGTTTTTCCACTATTTGAGTTGCTTTTTTCTTATTTTTTGACGGAGTTGAGCAAGTACCTCAAGGTTAGTATATCGATGGTCATATAGAATCAGGTTACCTACTTTTTCATCATTTTCATCCGTTTTTGACGTGGACGGATGACCCGGGCGTGAGTCATCTTCAACTTCTTCTCAGCCATCTAGGAAACGCATAAACCACTGAAAAACTCCAGCTCGTGCTAAACATTCACTGCCATATACTTTTTGTAATAAAAGATAAGTTTCTATAGATTTTTTTTTCAAGTTTCAGGTGAAATTTCACGACAAATCGTTGCTCTGTTATCATTTTCGGGCAAATCAAAATAATAACTCTTATACAAATGAAGGCCACGACCAGACTTACTTGTTTACAGAAACTGGAGGCATTACATGCGAAACAGAAGGCTTCACGCTACTCTACTGCTGGTATTTAGCTTTTGGCGCATGTGTACTACTTCTGTAGAAGGATCAGTATCGTTATTTTACTGCCACACCTCGTATGTGGAGAAAGTATTTTAGGTACCAAAACAAAGATTTGAAGGTGGCACAACGGTACAAAGAGAAATAATCAGTATGCTACGATTGGTTGATGCACTCTCAGCAGCTAAGAACTTTGATACTGAAAAGCTATTGATTGACTTGAACAAAATACTTGGAGAAAACTTCGGAATAAATATAAATGGAAGCAATACAAAAGTAATGAAGTCTTTCCGAAATGTTAGTAACAGCAGACTAAATACAAAATCGGGAAGTAGGAAGGGTATCTGCTGCTCTGGATGTCAAAATCTAGAACTATCTCAAAAGAGAACAGCGAAAGCAGTCTTCCCTAAAAGGAGCTATGCTGCGAGATATGCACCATATGAAACCATATTAACTGAACACAGAAATTTATGGAAGATAATTTTAGGCTTAAGGAATACTGGAAGGAAATAAAATTGTGGCATTTGAAGTTTAGTGACTTAGGAGGATGTTGAAAATCAAGCGGACAGGTAGAATGTGGTATGAATATGTTTGGGGAATGATGGGTAAGGAACGAAAATTTTGGGGAGGCTCTGACTGACCAATAATTTTGTTTAACATGAGCTGTGAAGCTACAGAAAGCCGACCCCGGTAGCGCGGGGCTAGCGAGCTGGCTTCGCGTTGTAGGGGTCGCCGGTTCGAGTCCGGCCCAGGGCATAGGTGGTTTTAATTAAGTGTTGTGTTCGTACTGTGTGTCCTGTCACTTGTGATAATCAATAATACGAGAAGAAACTATGAACACAGTTGATGAATGATAGAAACACAGTTGCTGGCTGAATGGCTAAAAGGCCGAATGCCACTTAAAAAAAAAAAGCTACAGAAAAATAGATAAATTTGCAACACATTGCTGATTGGAAAGAATATGCGCTCATACAGCGCCAGGTGACATTTTGTGGTATATAATGGAATTTGATTTCTTAAATTGGTGTACCCATGTTTTAAATTTATTAAACATCTGATTTGATAACTTATAAGATACTTAACAGCCTGCATTCCATGGTTCGTGTACTCTAGGTGACTTCGATTACAGCTAAACAGATTCGTCATAGGACATGATGTATGCAACTCAGCATCACACAAGTGATAATTCCCTGAAGACGCGCTTTGTGATGGTGGAAATACTCAGACAGCCAACAATGGACAGCTCAAGCCTGATCACACTGCTTCAAGGTGGAACGGCCGCCAGAGGGTGACTTGAATTTCTCGATGATGTCATCTAGTTAGTCAAAGTGTATGTCATATCTGGTATGCAGATGTAAGCGTTTACTGTGAAAGGTGATTACTTATGGCTTTACGCCTCGTCGACGTCGAGGTCATTAGAGGCAAGAAAGGTGTAGGGATAGGAAGGAATTCGCCCATGGCCTTTTAAAGGAACCATCCAGGCATGCGCCTGGAGTGATCTGAGTAAACCATGGAAAACCCAAACTAGATGGTCGGATGGAGATTCGAACTCGAGTCCTGCCGAATGCGAGGCCAAGAGCGTTGCCGCGCACCCACCACGCTCTATCTGGAAGGTGCTATACGAACGTGCAGTGGATAAAAGCTGGGATGGTTTCATTCTGCTTTCCGCAGTTTCATACTGTTAGTAAGCGTTGCTGAATGTGTGAAGGATTGTGATGGTGGTGAGTTCGTTGTATTGTGGATGAGAAATGAAAGAAGGCAAGGGTAGCCTCGTAATGGCCCGTTCAGGCCTACTCTTCCGATGGACGAACTCACCACCAAAAGTGTCTTGTGTCATCACTCCATAGTCATCGCGTAGAGGTTTGAGATTTAACCCAAGATTTTGATACAAAGTCTAGCGATTATGAGTCTTGCATCACCACCTCCTTTTCCGTGCTGGTCAATACCAGAATAATATTTTTTTCCTCTACCGAGGTTAGAACCATCAACATCTATCCATGAGTCAGGCACTGGACATCATCAAGTGCCGGTCAGGTCATCAACTCAGTATAGACACATTTACTGTGCGTTTTATGTAAAATACCCACTGTAAATTGGCGTAGGAAGATAATAATCTGATTTTATTAGTAGTTTTCAAGATGTAGCGCTCGTTCTTACTTTCTCCGTTTGATTTAAAGTATTTAATATGTAAATAACGTTAATACACCATAGTAATTGCCAACATTTATGGTAGTAATCAGTAATAGTAGGCCCATGTCGGTACTGTACCTGCTGTTCTCAGGCTGGCATGCTGTTAGGTCAACAGGTTAGCCCGTATTAATTTCGGGTCACGGCCTGTTTGATGAGCTGAGAGCTAGAGCCATGGCGTCCAGCTTGCATTACTGGGCGTCCGAAATTAAATCCATACGTTCATGTGTATTACTTCGATCACGTGTATTATTACAGCATCCCCAACATTCTTACTTTCAATATGTTTTGCCATTAAAAGTATTATAAACGGCAGTTACACATTTTTCATATTTTCTCGTTGATTCTTAAACAATGCAGTTACTGTTAAATGGTTTTTAATTCAATGTATCTGCGATGAATCATAAGCCTCAGATAAAATTTTCCTACACACCTACTTTCCAGTTCCATCATTTTTTTAACCTAATTTTTGTTTCATGTGTAATCTTTCAACCAACCTGCTTTTTTACTCTTTATAAATTCTTTCAGTTTATTCGCAAATTTTTCTACGTTTCCATTCCCTTACTTTTTCCACAAAAAAGAGAATTTTCCCATTCCGTTATTCCTGAAATCTACTGCCAACTTGTCGTCAGGGTCATTTCTCTCTTAATTATTCTACCAATATCCATCGAAGACTCATCGTCAATATATGCCTCATACACTCCAAGCAATCTTTTCACACGCTACCTATGTTCTAATGACTCCCAATTCAGCTCCTTTATCATATCGGTTACTGTTGTGACCTAATGTAATTTCCGCAAAAAAATACTTCTGAGATTTCAAGATGTTCCCAAAGTTGGATTGAATTCATTAGATAATGTCTTTTTGTCCAATAAACACAATGGACGTTGTTTATTTGTTTCTATCGTGCTCATCTTCGGATACTTTGATGAATAGCCACAAGTATTTTATGAAAGACGGGGATCTTAAATTGTTATAAAAATTATCAACCCACTCCGAGATTTGATCACTTGTTTACATTCGGAAATATAGCACAAACTGCACTGTTCTAAAGAAACGCTGAGTCATGGCTAGTTGTAGCCACGCCGTTGATATGTGCAAAAAACTTATGTTTTTGGTCACGGAGCACCATCGTCCACATCAGTGCTTCAAGAAGTGTTAAGCTACTAGCTAGGTATGCCTTTTAAACAAGCTTTTTAATTTTCTTCTTTCTTCACAACTTCGGTCATCACTTTGGTGTATTCTCCTCATCTCTTCCATACACACTCCTCTCAGCCATCCTTCCCTTGGTCTTCCTCTGGGTCGTTTTCCTCGAATCTTCATTTCGTGAATTTTTCTCGGTATTTTCGTCTCCTCCATTCTCTTGACATGTCCATATCATATTAGTCTTACATTATCTATGATTTACTGTAGAGGTTTCTCTTTTAATGTGTCCCCAGTTTTTTCATTCCTTAACAAAAACAAGTGTTTAGAGATTCTGCTGCAAAATAGACTGCACTAGTGTTTCTAAAGAAAGGCAGTTAATAGAAGACCACCAGTCTACATAAGACTGCTGGACAAAATGTTACTAAAGATAACTCCATATTACTTCTCTGTTGGATACAATGACCTAAATACACTGCCTGACAAAAAAGGTAAAGCACCCAGAATGGGAGAAGAAAACGAAATGAAACTTCAAGGGTTGAGAGGATATGCTTACAAAATTGAGTAAAAAAAAAAAAAAAAAAAAAAAAAAAAAAACTTATCAACTTGACGTTGCACTCCTTCCTGCCTCGATGCATGTACTGATTCGTTTGAGAAGGCTGTCAATAAAGCCGTTGTATCTTCTCCTTAGGTAAGCTGGCCCACAACTGTTGTAACTGGTTCCTGATATAATTCTTAACTACTTAACTTTAACATGTAAGCTGAAATTAATCTCTGACTTACGTAAAAAAAAAAAAAAAAAAATACTCTGAGGGTATCAGAGACCCCCTTTCCATTTTTAAAGTTGAAAGGCAGGCGTAATAGTAGATAACCTTGCGAAAATTTCGTGATTAAAATGTTTATACTGCAGTTGTATAGCAAAAACAGATCCGTGCGAAAATTTGGCGAAGTACTAGGAATAGTGAGGTTTGTAGTAAGTTGAAAGAAGTACCGACTCATTTGTAAAAATATCTTTCTGATTTCATCTTATGCAACGTATCTTGCAGTCATCTACTTCGACGTAAACACCTGAAGCTATCCTTCCTCGGAAACTGAAATATCACAGACCTCACCGGAATATAACTAAGCTGAACAAAATACACACAGTATATCCATATATGTGTGATATGTGGTGCTACTATCTAGTGGTATGCAATCAATCGTTATCGGCACAGCGAAGCCTCGTAGCTTGGCTCTGAACTGTCTCAAACGCTTGACCGCAATAGTTAATATGTTTACCCTTTCAGGATCAAATTCCGAAAAAATTCTTTCTTAGAATAAATGGTTAACAAATTTGAAACCTTAATGTTTGAAATGATACCTCGTGTATCGACTTGTTCAGGTATCAATGACAAATGGCTAATGACAAAAAAAAAAAAAAAAAAAAAAAGAGAAAAAAATGATACTTTAAGGGACGAATTATGAAAAATTCCTTTCGTAAAATATAATTTTACCAAAGAAGGTATCTTAAAATGGTACCTCAATTTCGATTCGGTATCAAGGGAGATAAGTGCCTCGTCGCAAAAAAGACCTTTTAGAAATAATGGAACTTTTTCCTTCCAAGAGAGGAATAACAATATATATATATGATGTTACCAGAGCGGAGACCTTAATCTCTATATTAATGCCTCTTTTTTTTTATTTCGATTTGGTATGAACGGAGATAAATGGCTCGTGATTAAAGAACAGAAGTAACATATATGATTTTGTCATACAGACCTCACTAAAAATTGAAATCTGTATTGATCCCACAAAATAAGTGATCATCCTACCTCATGGCTACACCAGAGATATGGATCACACTACTGCGCTTCGTATCAAATGGCGAAGTCGCAACGAGTTTGTTTTATAGCTTTTCCATCATATATTCGTGGACTAATATGAATAAATACATCACATTGATAAACCGACAGTGAATGATAAAGTCCACATAAAGTTTGGTGGCTGTGTTACATTATACTATTTATTACAGTAAGAGGATTACCCACGCGGCTGCGTACCATAATTACTTACTGAAACATGTGTCAGAGTATTTTCAATACTGCTATGGCTTGATGTCAGGAAATCACAACATTTTTATTAGGGATTACTGTAACACCTTCTTGTATTTAAATTAACGCAATATGATGTTTAATGCAGACACACATATGCAAGCGAGTCGGATTAAGCTGAGAACAGAAGTTACAACGACACATTTATCCCAGTGTTTATTACTGGATTGTTCCCGTCATTCCTACAAAGTACATGTTTACATTTCGAACTGCAACACTGTAGCGGATAATGTCTCTTTGTACTACGGTACAATAAGGGCGTGATTTGTGAGGAGTGGCACGTTTAGTGGAGAACTTTAACTCCCCAAACAGTTTGTTCATATCGTGATGCAGTTGCCCCATTATTGTAGCATCTGAAAGTACAATGCAATCACTTGATCTGTTCGAGTGCTTAGTGTTAGTAAACTATAGCGTATCGTACTACAGAAGTGCTGTAGAAGTACGCAGAAATAGTTTTTCATTGGTTGAGCCGCATGGAAGCTAAGCTTGATATTCAACCCAAGGTTAGTTAGAACTTCCTAAAGGAGGTATAATTACCCTGGTATTGGAGGTAGTATTGAAATATCATTTTCTCCTTACTTAACCAAACGCAGTAGTCCTGGGTATAGGGGACGTATAGCTTACCGTGGAATCCAAACCATGGAAGCTTTCTGGCGTACTTCACAATACACAGCAAGTTGTGCCAGAGGTGAAGGTCGGATTAAGGCCTATGAAAATTCTCGCTGTGACGGGGGTTCGAACCGAGGAACTTTCGATCTCCAGTCAGGCACCTTTATCACTGGGCCACCAGAACAGAGTCCCTAAAGTGTGCATGACGGGTGTTCGAACTAATTATCTTGGGCATAATAGATAGTAGGAAGTAGGTGAAGGGTGTGCAACGTAGTTGCTTTTACTAACTCAGGACAAGCAATACCTCCTGGCTTTGAATCTAAGTGAAACCCGTCTATTAATAATAGCCTTCCTGATCAGATTTGAGAAGACCGAGCGTGTATCCTCCGTAAATCCCCATTAGTGATATATAAGGAACTCAATCTCTTGCAATGAACCTCGCTTCTACTACAGCTGTGCCGACTTTTCTCCTGCTGACACTATCCCATTAGCTCTGTGTCGTCACTCAACACGATAGCTTTCTAAATGAGGCCGTGCTATCAACTTTTGCATTCACTGTTAGGGAGAGACGTGAATTAATACGTGAATGACAATGATATTTTAACAGTTTTGTATCTGAGCCGTTTTTCTTATTTAGTGCCAAACCAAATAAAAACTATACATAACTATGTACAATTTCGCGTCGCCAATACTGCACGAAAAACAAAACAGATGACGGAGATCGGAACAAACCTTCTTGCCAATCTGTGCAGCAGTGACATAAAAATAGCTAGGCTGCTCAACAAGTAGGGCATCCACTCTATTTTTCCGTATCTACCCAAAATTGAGCAGCTATTACGAACTCCGAAGGATGATGATCTCAAACTCCGGACACCTGGACTCTAAAAATACCTTGTGAATGCGGTACTTCTAATATAGGTCAAACTTTAAGGACGATCGATGAAAGACGAAAAGGACACATCAGATATTTTATACTTGGACAGAGAGAAAAATCTGCTGTAGCTTAACACGCCATTGACAACAGTCACGAGCTATGGTTCGACAAAGCGACACTTATTTGCCATGCAAATAATTTCTGGGACAGTGTCGTTAAGGAGGTGATAGAAATAACGCTTAATCATGATGTTATTAATCGGGATCAGGGCCTCAACTTAAGTCAAACATGGAAGCCAGTAATTAGATGATTGCAAGTCACACGATACCGAAACATTTTAGGACATAATAGCGATCCAAATATGACGTCACCTGTGACATTTATGTCTAACCTCTTTGTACAGTATTTTTCTGCTTGGTAAATAATTAATTTTGTAATAATGTAATATGTTTAACAATGTTTTGAGTATAATTAGTATAATTAATTGTATTGAGATTTAAATAGGGTTTCGCAGATGATAGTATGTGTAAAACGGGGTAATAATAACATCTTAGTTTGTAAGTCTAGTAATAATGCATCTTTGGTCAATAGAATGGTGCTCGCGAGTTGGCGCGGAAATACTCGTGTGAGAGCTCCGCGAATGGTTGTTAAGAATGTAATATGAAAATGTTATGTAGGATAATTTGTATTGCGTGTAGAGTTGAGATTGAGTTTTAGAAAGTATTGAACTGAACGTGCGTACTAATTTTGATTTCTTGAAGTTATTTTAAGAAATCCTATCCGAGCGGGGTGGGTGAACTGTTAACGTTCTGGCCTCGCATTTCGGAGGACGCCGGTTCGAATCCCCGTTGGGGTATTCAGATTTGGGATTTCTATGGTTTCCCCAAATCACTCCAGGCGAATGCCGGGATACTTCCTTCAAAAGGCCATGGCCGAATTCCTTCCCGTTCCTTGCCCCCAGTCTCATCCCGTCTCTAATGACCTCGACGTAGACGAGGCGTAAAGCCATAAGTAAAAAAAAAAGAAATCCTAAATATCGTGGGCATGTATGTTGGCATGATATTAATGGTCGGTCATTAAAAGTAAGAGCTGTACGGCTTGCAGTGTTAGAGGTGGTCAGACGGCCAACCAACCACAACACGCCGACGGTAATTAGCTGCTCGCATATCAAGTAAGCGGTGCCCAGCTAGGATCTCCCTCGACGCGCACTCTCCTCCGCTCCCGGCTTGTAGCCCTACATAATAGACTCAGTAGGGTAAAGATGGCTTGGAAATGGAAGCAGTGCCAGCTTCTGAATCGTCGCCATATGACTTTATTAGACTCCCAAGAGGTTTTTATGAAATAAACATTGTGTTTCCCACACAACAGATCTCTGCGACCAGTAGCAACCCCTCTATTATTAAAGCCTCCTAATCCTTTCATCAGCGCCTCTTTCTTACAGCAGCCATATAACAACCCTTTTCATCCTCCAGCACATATATACAGGGTGTTACAAAAAGGTACGGGCAAACTTTCAGGAAACATTCCTCAGACACAAACAAAGAAAATATGTTATGTGGACATGTGTCCGGAAATTCTTACTTTCCATGTTAGAGCTCGTATTGTGGACGGCTGTGATACAATACGCCATTCTCCAGGGCTGCATCAGCGCATCAGGGATTCCATGCGACGGAGGGTGGATGCATGTAGCCTCGCTAACGGAGGACATTTTGAACATTTCCTGTAACAAAGTGTTTGAAGTCACGCTGGTACGTTCTGTTGCTGTGTGTTTCCATTCCATGTTTAATGTGATTTGAAGAGAAGTAATAAAATGAGCTCTAACATGGAAAGTAAGCGTTTCCGGACACATGTCCACATAACATATTTTCTTTGTTTGTGTGTGAGGAATGTTTCCTGAAAGTTTGGCCGTACCTTTTTGTAACACCCTGTATATTTGGCTAAAATTAAGCCGCAAAAGCTAAATCTTCGATCATTGGCACAGGCAAAACTCCACTCTTCAGAACTATGGAATATTCCGCTAACGCAGACCGCCAAGTCACTTATTAGCTATACAACGTCGCGCCAAAACCTCTCGCCGTCACGAAGGTCACTTCCCGCCAAGTTTCTGGACAGGTCATCGGCCCTCAATCATCACAAAACCCATAGCGGTTATTTCCCAAGGGAGGAGGCTCATTCTGCCTGCGGCTGACTTCTACGGGATTCTACGATAACAGTGGTGCCACAATTTGATGATGGATTACTATGTAACTCGACCTGACAGATCGACTGTGAAGAGTAAATTTTTTCGATATATCGCTTAGTCATCGAGGTATCGTATCTCGAAATTGAGGTGAGTAGGTTGAAATGCCGCCTGGACCAGAGCTACCAGACCGCTCTTTTACCTGACAGCACTTGCAATTTCTAATCATAAACATTTTTGATCTCGGGAAATGTGGGATATATCAAAAAATTTTGTTCTTCACAGTCGATCTGTCACTTCAAGTTACATAAGAATCCATCATCAAATTTCGGCGCCACGGATATAATAGAAATTCCCACACCTGCAAGCCAAACTGAACGAGCGGCCATCGTTCGTCACATTATGTTGATGCTGTGAGATACCGCGCATGCCACGCCTCCTTGTTGCAGTGTTCAGTCATATGCGATGGTGCATGGGGACGTTGTACCGGTCCACTTTCTGGAGATTTCCCAGATTTTGGTTTTCCATGGTTTCCCCAAATCACGACAATTATGGGATTGTTTCCTTTAAAAAAAGCCATGGCCTAATTCCTACTTGTTCCTTGCTCCCCCCCCCCTCCCGCCTCTAATGACCTCGACGTCAATGTCGACGAGGTGTAAAGCCATAAGCCAAAAAAAAGAGTTCATTTATTTAAATTGAGTTTTTTTTTCCTAAAAAAAAAAAACCCCTAGGGTTTCATTGCTCCGTCAGTCCAATATAAATCTCAAGGAACTGGTTGATGGTTTAGATGAATGTGATTTGTCGTAACGATTTTATCAGCATATAGGATCTTTCCGTTTAGCAGTAAAATTTGTATTTAGCACTTAGGAGAACTTCAAGGATTATAAAATAAAGAAACTGTAAACTTATCTTTGCTCTACACAGACATTATACTAATCAATAAACGATTTCTATATTTAAATTACGTACTGTTAATTGAAGGTTCCTGCGATTTCACAATACAAGTAGACTTATCATTTTCCTGAGTATGGCCTCAAAATTTATGCTTTAAGTATTCATAATTTCTTTCATTCGCTTCTTTTAAGCAGGTACTGGGCTCGGTTTTAGTCAGTGGAAGTGTAGCAACTTGCAGACAAGTTTGCGTCTGTCTGCATATTAATTACAGTTGCTTAAACTCGACGCGTTCAACGATTAAGAGATCGTCTCGGAAGTTGCTCGGAATTTAGTTCCTTTCTGTTTGCCTCCACTAAAGCCGGTTGCTAATTTAGAGGGAAGATTATCTATCGCAAATCTGCTTACCAAAACTTCATTAGGAAGCAGAACATTAACAGTAACTGAAGGGCTTTGCGGAATTTAAGAATAGATTTTTTTTTCGATTATGAGCGAAATGGTTGAATTAAATTTTCAGGAACATCGGGTACTTATTAGTAAGTTGGTTGAACGTCTCCGACGTGTTAATGAAGTACGTTTATGAAAAAACGGAGTGAGCTACATGACTTGCACTGAAGCTTTTATTAACTTAATCCTTATTCTGTAAAATATTAATGCTAATCCAAATAAATCTCCGTTTTTTGAATTTTAGTTGGTCTTAAAGATTTGTAACACAGGGAATAACGTTGAGTATTTTGTATTTGTGGTTTCACATGTAAGGCAGAAGTATGATGAAACTTTTCGACTATTGTTGAAATTATTTTACTAAAACTAAATTATGGGTTTGGCTATGATTTTGTGAATATTAGAGTGGAGACTTTCCCGGCCTATTGTTGCAGCCGGATAGTATCTCAAAATGACAACGTTTCGACAACCTGCTCGGTTGTCTTCATCAGGTCTATTTAAGATATTATTACTTGAATTCAAAAAAAAAAACAGCAACAGCAACAACTTTTGTGATTTCAAGTAATAATATTTGAAATAGACCTGATGACGACAACTGTGCAGGTTGTCGAAACATCGTCATTTTAAGACACTATCCGGCTGCAGTCCCGTGAAGAATTTACTATATGTGAATATATGTAGCTGTAGTAATGCGATGTGTTTATTCTACTATTCAAAACTGCTACTAATTGTTTCAATAATTTTTTTAAATTTATCAAAAATTGGTGCCTTAGTTTCATAATTGACGTGAAAAGTTTCCTAATCAATAAAACTGGTGTCACAGTTGGCTATTGCGCCATAATGGCCATTGATTTTTTTTTTAACACAACGATGGATGATCTCGTTATTTTAAAATTTGATTTTCCTTTTGCTTTTGCTCTTCGTTGACGACGAGATCATTAGAGAAAAGGGCTGGAGGGTAGGAACCGGAAGGAATTCGGCCATGTCCTTTTGAAGAAACCAAGGACATTCGCCTGGAGTGATTTCGAGAAACTATGGAAGACCGAAATCTGGATTTCCGGAAGGCCATTCGAACCCGCGTCCTCTCCAGTGCGAGAACAAACCCTTACAGCTCATTCACCACGCTCGGTTCACAATTTTTGTTGTGTTGTACCATGTTACGTGGTATGTAACACTTTTTTTTAAAAAAAAAATGTGTTAATTAGAAAATATTATTATTTTAACAAGAACTGATGGTTCGTTATGGATTTTAGAGTATGAATGTACAGATAAATAAATAAATGTTGTTTTAGTACACTCGTCCCTAACCTACGTTGACGTAGCATTATGGGATGGATTGGTGTGTTGTTTTTTTGGTATAGAAATACTTTAAAAACATCTTTAAGTGCGCTCGGCTATACAAAATGCGCAATAATGTCGCCAGTTCGACGGAACAACAAAACTTAGAAAACTACTGATATTGATGATAATGTGGTGATTCATCGATATCAGGGAATACACGGTTCGCAAGCTGGACAAAACTAGCACAATCCGTAAATAAATTGGAATACTTAGTTTGGTCAGTTAAAATAACATCCCAGTTATGACGTTATGACTTTAAACTCAATAAGGCTTCTGTTCCTTTTTTTTTTGTGCTTGTAGCTTTACGCCTTGTTGACGTCGAAGTCATTACAGGCGGGATGGAAAGGGGGTCAAGGAACGAGAAGGAATTAGACCATGGCCTTTTGATGGAAACATCCTGGCATTCGCTTGGAATGATCTGGGGAAACCATGGAAAACCCAATTCTGGATGCCCGGACGGTGATTGGAACCGGCGTCCTCCCGAATGCGAGGCCATAGCGTTAACCGCTCACCCACCACACTCGGCGCTTCTGTTGTATCGGACTTGACCAGAGATTTCCTTTACTTTTATGTCAGGATTATGTAAGTGTCTCGTTCTAGCTTCCATACTGCATTTGAATCACCAAATACAAAAGGCGGTTATAGTAATCGAATTATTCTGAATTAAGTTTGATGAAAACAGATTAGAAATCCGCACAAAAACACTAGTAAAATATTTATTATTAAGTAATTCATCAACTAGGGATGGGCAAAATACATCGATGTATCGATATATCGAAA
The DNA here is from genome assembly GCA_031002005.1 of Vandiemenella viatica. Lineage (NCBI taxonomy): Eukaryota > Metazoa > Arthropoda > Insecta > Orthoptera > Morabidae > Vandiemenella > Vandiemenella viatica. The sequence goes on along the minus strand of JARYHS010009186.1, from coordinate 114,014,968 downwards.
TTTTTTCTAAAAAAATATCGATATTTATCGCCGATATTTTTATTTTCGATATATCGATACATCGATATTGTATTTAGTGTATCGATTTTAAGTACCAATTCGATATTTTTTCTACGAACAAAATTCAGTATCCAATTTAATCGTTACATATATGTAGAATAAATATACATACATATCCAATCTTCTGAAAGTGTCTTAAAAAGTGAATTCGTCAAAATATAACAGCTTCATCAGTGGTTGAGAGGTTAAAAAAAGCTATTAAATTTGAGCAACTTTACGTTAACGTCATTTTTATGTTAGCGTGTAAGCGATTATTTTATCTTTGTAGTTGAAATATTATCTTTTCAACTGTTTTTTTTTTTTTTATTTACGAATAACAATTAATATGTTGAACCACAAGTCATTATGAATGACTGTTAATTCATTTAAATGTCTACAATCTAGTCTACAGTCAAAACTCCTTAATCGCAAGGAATGCGTTCCGTAAATTAGCCGCAAATTCGAAAATCTTGAATACGGAAACCTTGAATACAGAATGTTAGTTTATATAGGATTATAGGGAATACGTTCCAAGTATACAGAAAAATTTTGATTTAATGGAGTGATTATCGCACTTTGAACTTAATAAACCAGTTCTGGGTTGCTTTAAAACCTATATCCTAAAGTTCATTGTTATGCTCTTTAAAATATGCATTAAGACATATAGCTTTCTCGTGAATTACAGCCCCACTAAAGAATACTTTCTTGTGATTGCTGTCTTGGATTGATGTAGTGAGAGCGGTTTTTAGTTTTTTAATCACTGAGACACCAATAGTTTTTACTGATAGTAAGATCCTCTTCGATTGCCTCTTCCGTGTCAGGTTGTAGGCGATTACCATGGGTGATGTATATCCCTCCAAGGAAAGTCCTAGGAAGATGAACTGGGGTGGTTTCCCGTTTCACCGAACATGGTGGTGTAATGGTTAGCTTTCTGGCCTCGCATTCTGGAAGAGGGTGGGTCGAATCCCCGTCCGGGCATCCAGATTTGGGTTTTCCATGGTTTTCCAAATCACTCCAGGCAAATTCCGGGATGCTTCCTTCAAAAGGCCATGGCCGAATTCCTTCCCATTCCTTGCCCCCCATCCTTTCCCGTCTCTAAAGACCTCGCTATTAAGAGACGTTATGCAGTAAAAAAAAAAAAAAAAAAAAAATCCCCCTTTCCTTCCTCAGTGTGACAGTGCTCCTAAGTGTGTATGACAGTGACACTGTGTGGTTCAGTATAGTGTGTTGTGGATGAGAGATGAAAGAAGGGAGAGGTTGGAAGCCGGTGTCGGCATGTTCAGGCCTACTTTTGCGAAACATTTTAAAGGGGACGCCAAGCTTAACATTCCCATCCGACGGATGAATCACCATCAACAACATCGTATGCCCTCGCAACATACGCACTGCAGAGAGGTTTGGTGATTAGAAATTGTAACTTACTGGTCAAGCCCTGATGATGAAAATCGTTGATGGAGTGTTAAGTGAAAATAATTGATTTGCAGTACTCTGCGATTACGTAAAAAGTATTGTGACTTATTTCAAGCAGTCTGTCAATGCTATGGATCTATTAAGATCTGTACAAGAAGTATCTGGGGAAAATGAAGGAGAGTGTTAACTTTAACTCAAGCTGTTAGCACCAGATGGAACTCCTGCTTTAATATGTTAGAACGATTTGTTAGACTCTCTGCAATTGTAGCTAAAATATTAGCTACAAAAAGTCAGTCAAATATAAACACACTTGATATGGTTGCAACTTAACAGCTTAATGTAATATGTGACCTCATTGTCCTGCTTGGTCCTTATAAAGAAGCCACTGAAGAGGTTAGTGGTACAAATTATGTGACTGCTAGCTTAGCCATTCCTGTTTCAAATCTGATTCGACAAGTAACGGAACAAGCTACTCCTTCGATCACTTTAGGAATCACGGTAAAAGAGGTTTTACTCCAAAGATTTCAAGAGAAATTAAGTCCTTTAGAAAGAAATACATTCCTTGCAGCAGCTACCATTTTGGACCCTCGTTTCAAACGTATACACTTCACTTCTCCAATCGGTGTGTCAAATGCGATATCTTCAATAAGTAATGATATTCGCTTGGAACTTAGACGACGAGGACAACGTTCTCCAGAAGTAAGGTCTACAGCAGCAACACAATATATCGCAGATAACGCATCAATTTGGTCCGCACATGAAAAGTTATTATCCCTTAGCACTACTGTTATGCAAGAGGTTCCAAGCTCTGGCTAAGTTCCTAATGAGCTTAAGCAGTATTTGGACCAACCATTAATAGACAGAAAATCAGATCCAGTAAAGTTTTGGGTGAATTGCCAGTGCTCCAGCGCGCTGAAATACCTTATATGTCAAGCTTCTTCTGTGTCGTCCTGCAGTCAACTTAGCTGTACCGAACAACAGGAGTAGATTGACGGGGGAGCACATAAAACAGAGAGTCCTTTTGATGTTCATATCAGACGAATACTGGTTTGATTGATTGAAAAAATAATAAATTAATAAAAGTTTGTATAATTTCTACCTGTGTCTTTAATTTTCAGAATTCTTTTAGATATTTTGATGTATTTTATGATTTTTTAGATAATTACTCCCTTTAGCCAAAAATATCGAAATATCGATATTTTTCCCCCGATATATATCGATAGTGTTTGTAAATATCGTTTCGATATTTATCGATATATTTTTTTTAATGCCCATCCCTATCATCAACTAAGAACAAAAATCAATGGTTATTGAAGAGAAAATATTTCATAATAGTTCTTCAGTTTCATGAGTACCCTACATAATTGCTCATCTCTTCAGGTCTCATAAAAGAAGCAGAGAATGAACCTAAATGGAGAACCATACTGCATAAATGTAGCCATGATTCCTTAATAACTGAGGAGTAGGACTCCTACTGCAGGAGTTCGGTTCATTAATATTTTATTAGAGATTTAAGTGTATTTGCCCATTAAAATGGAAAAATCAAATTTGTTTACAAAGTGATTTTAGCAAAGGCGTAAAAAGTAAAATCGTTAACGTATCTTATTCAGTATAAAGTAGGCGAAACGTAAGTTATTATACAACGTCAACAATTTGCCATTTGAATTTTCTATATTACTTCGACTGCGAGAAGAAACATACCTTTCGTTGACTGCGATTGTGTCTGTCTATCGAGATCTACGGAAAAACTGCGGCTGGAATTTTGATGGAGTTTCGAATAATATATAGCTTATGATTCGGGTAGAAAAATATGTTATGTTTGATTTTGATTTGAAGTCGGAAACCTGAGAAATTTAAATGTTTCCGCAAACTAATACTCATTTTTTGTTTAAATCGATTCACACAAAAACTGATATCCTTTTGAATGTAGTACTGCGAATACCGCCGAGGATAAACACGATATGCTACATGTGCATGTCAAGTTGAAAGTCTGAGATATTTAAGATAAAAGTTTCGGGAAATAAGCATCCATATTTCGTCGAACGTTATTCACGCAAAAAGTACTGGTCGAATCTCGCTTGCAGTGTGTTAACTGTGACATCGGCTTTAGAGAGAGACCCGTACTAACACTCCACGTGAACGAAGTTGTGAGTAATAGCTGATTTTGAATAACTTCATATTTTTCGTTCACATTATTGGGAAATCAGATAGAGCTGGGTTATTGTTAACGACAGTGGACGCTCATGCCATTTCTATTCGTTGCTGTTGTGAATGATTGTGTCTATGGTCTATGCGTATTGGGACCACTGTTATTTATTATTATAATGAATAATTGTGTAGATTGTTTACTATCAGAAATTAGGTTGTTTGCAGATGACATAATGCTATATAAAAGGATCAAAACGGTAGAGGATTGTAAACAGTTGCAGGGTGATCTGGACACGATATCTAGTAAACATGGGATGAAGATAAATTCAAAGAAGAGTCAGCTTATTAGATACACAAATAAAAAACAAAAGGTTTATTATGATTGTAAGTTAGGGAAAGAATTGTTTATTGAAGACTTAAAATGTAAATATCTTGGCAGTACGTTTGATAACAAGCTTAACTGGGCAGATCACATTGGACAGGTAGTAGGAAACGGTTTCAAAATCCTGCATTTGTTGGAGAGGGTGATGAGGGGATGTACGAGAGAAGTAAAGGAATTGGGTTACAAAACTTTGGTCAGACCATTACTTGAATATGGTAGTATAGTATGGGACCCACATTTTGAGTATCAAGTACAGGAGTTGGAGAAGGTGCAAAAAAAGGCGGCTAGATTTGTTTCTGGAAATTCATCAATCAACAACAGATATGATAAAAGAGCTGGAATGGGACTCATTGGAAGACAGGAGGAGGGGGAAGAGGGTCATGGGAGTGTACATGGCGTATATTGGTGATGAGGCATGGAAAGATATTGGTGTAAGAATTGAAAGTAATGCATGGAAGGGAAAAGATGACCATGAGCACAAGCTGGCACTCGATTTCAGGCACAAGGGAGTAGGAAGATTCTTTTTTTTTAGGTAAGGGTGTCAGGGATTGGAATAAGTTACCAGGAGAAATGATGAATAATTTGCCAAAAACGTTGAAAGAATTTAAAGTTAAAATTTGTAAAGGGTAAATGTAGGTGGATACAGAAAAGGGGGAAGATGGGTGTTTAGGGAAATTGCCACCGGAGCATGCGCTCCATTGCAATTTAATTTTAATTACTATCAGATTTTAGGTTGTTTTAAGATGACATCATGAAGATATAAATGCAAAAAAAATTCACCTTATAAGGTAAACGAATAAAAATTAAAAATTGATTATAAGGTGGGGACGGAATTACTTGCTGAAGACTTGAAATGAAAATACCTTGGAATAAAATTCGGAAACAAACTCAACTAGGCAGGACACATTGTACAGGAAGTAGGAAAAGGTTCCAAAATTCTTCACTTGCTGGAAAAATTGATGATGGGATGTATGAAAGAAGTAACACAAATGTGTTACAAAACTTAGGTCAGACGATTGATTGAATATGTTATTGTAGTATGGGACCCACATTTGGGTATCAGATACACGAGTTCTTGGGGGTGCAAGAAGGGCTGCTAGATTTGTTTCTGGAATTTACCGCATAACATAATTGTTAAGTGATATGAAAAAGGAGCTGGAATGGGATTCATTGGAGGACAAATGGAGAGAGTCATAGGAGTATGCAAGGCGTATATTGGTAATGGGGCGTTGAAAGATATTGGTTTAAGAATTAGGAGGGATGCATGGAAGGGAAAAAATCTCCATGATCAGAAGCTAAATATAGTAAAAAAGATGCAAAGTTAATTGAATTATAATGCTTTGACTTTTGGACAGAAATGACGAAATTAAAAAGATTCAGATTTTTCATTTTGGTTACGAATTTCTTTTTATTAGAGTAGAAATGCTACAGAAAAAAGTGATGAAGAAAACCTCTAAATTACACTAACCCTTGTGGATGTTGACTACCTTTATTTTGTGTTTTAGCTTCGGTTTTGGTAGGAAATAAATTTGTTTAGCTATAATTCTGTGCAAAAGTTTCTTCTGGTTAGATTATGGTTAGTATGCATGTAATAAACTTCACACTAACGTTCTCCTCAAGCAGAATTTCCTCAAGAAAAATCGTTTTAAATATTACAGTATAGTACGGTGCCATATGTTGGGGGTCTAGCGTTCATTATGTCATCCGTTGAACTAAAATTTGATACCGGTTTTTTCTGGTGTGTTGTTCTCCACAACAGAGCTTAGCTGCCTCTCCTGACGTAGCCTCGTCAATATTTGTCAGTAAATACAAATGTTTACATAAATATTTAACGTTCAGAACACTAAGTGCAAAGTTCACTGTTTTCACGTATCCTCTATGAAATGGACCAACTTGCTTTAGTCCGCTCGAGAAACTTCCTTTCCGTAGCATTGTGAGGCGATTTTGAAATCGTACCTAAGATTTTTTTTTATTTCTACTTCGCGTTGATCAGAGCATAAGAAGTTTGCATATTAATATTTTAGCCACCGTGTATAAAACATTTTCTGCCTTCGCTGTGTAATACCTGGTCAAACATGCGGTTGAACAGAACATGTATATTTTACCAGCTACTATACAAAAAATAAAAAAAAAAAAAAAAATCCCTTAGTTGACAAGATCTAAACGTTGATAATCCACACTTTTGGCGAAAAATTGCTTATACTAATTGGTAGTGGTGGATGAATGGTAACGGGCTGCTCTCACATTCCGCCTGATACAGGCTCTAATATCGGTCCTGCCGTTTTCCATAGTTCGCCGAAATCGCTCTAGATGAATGACAGTATGGCTCCTTCAAAAGGTTATGGTTGAATTCCTTCTCGTTCCTTGTCCGCTTGTCTCTACTCAAATGACCTTAATGAGGCGTAAATCCCTAATAGAAAATGCTTTTACTAAGCGATTTAGGAGAGAGGCGCAATCGTCTACTGCGCACATCACTCACCTGCCACTCGTCTAGTCTCTCTGCTGTGCAATCGGAGGTTTTTTTTTTTTTTTTTTTTTTAAAAAAAAAAAAAAAAACACATTCCTTGTACTAGCATGAAAATCAGGTAGGACAAAACTTTTGAAAGTTTTGAGTCCTGTTTTCGGGTTTGGGACATAACATTTTCGAGCTTTTTGACTTCATCTTATTCCATTAACAATTTAGAATCCCTTGATAGTCGGAAAGCCACACAACACTAAAAGCTACGTAACATTAGTAACAATCGTCCTGCTGCCTCACTACACAGAAGCGTTCAACGCAGGTTAACACCTCTTTTTTGAAGAACCATATGCGGTTTCAGTTATACCTCTGGCTTTACTCATATTAATTAATTTTTTTCCTCTTTATTACTTCTTTGTTTGTGCAGACTAAATAATGGAAGATTTCTATTTTTATTCATAAAACCACTCGTTTTCTATCGTAAGTAGTGACTAGTTGACCTGCGAAAATTTCGATAATACAATACGATGAATAGCGAGGTTAGTGGTTTGCAATAGGTTAAAAGAACAACCGGCCCATTTGTAGAAATATCTTTTCGATTTCACCTGATGTATGCTATCCCGCAGCCCTCAACTTTGACGTAAATATCTGAAGCTATCCCTTCTGGAAGCCAAGCTGTCACAGATCTCACTGGAATACAATTAAGCTGAACAGAACACAAACAGTATATCGATATTTCTGCGATACGTTGATCTATTATCTGGAGGCAACGCGATCAATCGCAATCGACTCTAGCGAAGCCTGTTGGCTTGATTCTGAACTGTCTCATACAACGTGACCTTGACAATAAATACTTTTGCCCTTTAACGGCCAAATTCCGAAAGATTATTTTCGTAATTTATGACGTTAAGAAAGCGGATGATTTATTCATTAAAATGATATCACATTTATCAATTTTGGTTAGGTATGAAGGGAGATAAATGGCTCGAAACCAAAAAACACTTTTCATAAATGATGATGCTTTTTCTCTTTACGGGATGAATTCAAAAATATTCCTTTCTTAATTTATGATGTTTCCAAAAGCAGTTAGATTAATATTTAAAATGATGAGTCATTTATCGATTTTGATTGCATATGAAGGGTGATCAATGGCTCGTCTCCAAGAAACACATTTTACTACATTTGCCCTTTACGGGTCGATTTCCGAAAAAATCCTTTCTTAATTTGTGATATTATCAAAGGGAAGATCTTAATCTTTAAAATGTTACCTTACTTATCGATTTCGGTCAGCACTGAACGAAGATAAATGGCTTGTCACTAAAAAGCAACATATTTTCATTTACCATGAAATTCACCAAGCTTGCTGCAGTAAGTTTTGCCATCTTTCTACACAACGTTTGTATTTTGCGTATAGAACGGTGTGGTATGCGTATTTAATGAGGCAGAGAACGCGGAGCGTCTCAGCATTCGCCTCGTTGATTTTGGAAAACCGCGTAAAAACCGTAAACAGAACAGGTGGTATCCGAGGTCCAGGACTCGAACCTGGTTCTGTTGTACCTCACCGATCCAGAGTAGCAGTGCCTTAAGGCGTGCAGCCGTACTCTCTGGTTCAATCGCTATGACTAATAGCAGTTTCTGAGATGCCATGTAAATGCCTACAGAGAGCATAAAACTTAATTTATTCATTGGAAAAAGAAGAAAATAACAGCTAATATGCATACTATACCCTGTTCACTTCGAACTGGCGGCTCAATCACTTTCCTCTAGCTCCGCTCCTCACTTTATCACGCCCTCCGTTCCTACCTCTCCTACAGACCGCTGTGGTCAGGTAATCTGATTTGCAGACTTCCCCTCCGCTTGTAGGGGTAAGGGCAGCGGAGTGGGGGTTAGAGCAGTTTGTGTCGCCTCTGTTAACTGAACTGGCTGTAATTAATAATATATGAGACGGTCTGAAGTCACACGTGGATTGTAAGAGTTACTATTCAAGCAAATTGTTATTGCGTCTTAGTGGTTCACAACGAAAACGGTTCAAATGAGATGACTTGGAATAGAGAGTAGATACGAGGCACGTTTATTCTTTTAAGGAGTATAGTTTTTAGTTTCTAGAATAACAAAGTGCTGCGCAGTAAGGTTTTTTCTCCTCCGTTTCCGCCGTTCGTGACTTTGCAGGCTTGATGCCGCCGCTTTACGTGACGGCTAATGCACGACCTACCGCCTGTCACGGCTGTTCGCTCGTCGTTAAACTGTTTCGCTTTGCTTCTGATACGTCACGAACCACTGTTGTCTACCTGGCGTTGAAACACTGTCACGGTCCAAGTTGCGCAATACTGCGGTCATAACGCCCCTCAGTTGCCGCTAGTAGTGTTCTCTGCATATTATGCAAGTTTGCCGCAGGTGTCCTTGACAAGTTGCATCGCGGTAAACTGTGCGTGAAATACGTTAATACACACACTGGACAGATCCTAAGCTTTCTAGAGTGGGGGAAAGGACTCTTTTTTAATGTATATATTAGTTATTTATTACTGTTAAACATCTGTAGCGACCTGAAATACACACACACACAAACATATATATATATATGTTGAATCCATTCGGGAAATATCAGGAGTCGGGTGGGTCAAATGGCGTTCCCGCTCGAGGTAGATGGCTCATTAGCGGAGGTAGGTTATGGATATCCCTCGGACAGAGGTGGAGAGTAACTACGAGAACACAGCTGATACGAGGATCCCGTTTATTAGACTCGGTCTCACAATACAAAATGACAGTGATGTTGCCTCGATGGTCAGGCACGGAGAGAGACTCATGTGCTGTGCGCTGCCCTTTAAGTAGCCCTCGTAGTTGTGACTGCAGTCACTGTGGCGCTGACATCATGGGATGTATCGAGAAAGAAGAGCTCTAATTCTTCTTTTAAGAAAACAACAAATGTGTGGTGATTGGGTTAGGTGACTACAATGTTTTTTTTGGGAAAACTGTACAGTTTCATGAGTCATATAGCATTAACTATCGATCACTAATTCGAGGTCACCATATGTAAATGATAAGATAGATAGATGTATATGAAATAAGTAATATATAAACAAATCGATGTAAATAATTATTGATTTCCTCATTTTTATATTCTCCCTTCTGTACGAAGTCAATAAATTAATAATTTTTTTGTTGCATACTTCCCCGGTTTAATTCATAATACCTCCGATTCTGGCCCAGGCATCTTCTTTCAAATGTTTATTTGTAGTAATCCTTGTCCTTGGGGTTCCATAGGACACTGCTTTCGTTGTAGACGTCTATCAACTGAAGACATTTATCTTCTGTCCATTCACTCATGACGCTTCTAGGTTCGCAGCGTGCAATAACCTTCACTCTCGACGTCCACGAACGCACTGCGAGTGCCCTTTGATACGCAGCAAAATCTCGTCGGCTCGCTGCAAATTCAACGCGTTCCGCTCGCTGCCGGCTCGCGAGCCACGTACACACTATGGTTCAAGGTAACAGTAATGTGCAACTGTTACAGTTACAGCTCGCTAGTGAGTACGTGGCTTTATACGCATGAGATAGCCAGCCCACCATTACGTAAATCTTGTCGCGAACCCTCCACGATCAACTGGCAGTTCCCCTAGGGGTTCGCGTACCGCACTTTGAGAAACATTGGCCCAGAGTGTTACCTCCAAGTATTTGCTCTCTCATAGTTTTATTGCTTCTACCACTGTCGCACAATGTGGACAGGGCTGTCCAGGTGGTGGGCAATATTTCGGAACAAACAACCTGCCTCCAAAATCCTCTGCCGGACTCTGTAGTTATATACTTCCAGGTTGACGCATCGCTGAGATATGTACCTATTAAATGATACCAACTGTCAGGGACTTAGCGGGTATACGGGGGTTGGTACCTGCTTCTTCACCTGAACCAGTCTTCTTCCAAAATATTATAAGTCCAAAAAAGTTCTGTTACCGTGTTGAAATATTTATGATAACTGTTAAAATTGACCACAGTCGCCACTTACAGTTTTTAACCTACTGCAAGAAAGGTACTATTGTAGAAATAAAAGTCACATGTTGAATCACTGAATTATATTCTCAAAATTTTTCACGTAAATAATACAGGTTCACAGTTAGCAAGGCAATCGGATATATCGTCCTCCAAAAAATCACAGGTTGAGAATCAGAGCAAAAACCCGCACTCCCCCAAGGAAAATAAAACGAAAGTTAGAAATTCACATGTCCAGCAACTGTTAGTCCGAAAATAGGTTTGTTCAAATTTCGAAGATGGCTGCCGCTAAGCGGGCCCGACACATAGTAGACTCGTTTCCTGCCTAAGCCATGACGTCAAACTTCCCACAATCCACCGCGCTCTAAGCTGCTACCAAGCCGCTACCGTTTAAATCGCTCCGCGAGAGATTACATGCTATCACTACGAGATGTTCCGGCCGAGTGAGTAAAAGATGGCTGACTTGTCTCTTTTATCAAACTGCCCTACTGGCTGAGACAATAGTCTATCTGTAAAAAGATCCTGTCAACTGTGTACTACCAGAAATTCACCGAATGCAGAGTGTAACGAGACGAGTTTCGTGAAGTGTTTAGTTATAGTTTTAAAGCTTCCAGACCAGTGAAAATGAATTTTTAAGTTTGATTAATTTAAAAGCATATTTGAGTCGTGTGCTGCTGACGTCATAAAACGTCATAGGAAAAATTATTCCCCTCGAGACCTTAAAATCTGAAGTTAATATTATTTTTTAAATCGTTCTCTGTCCTCTGCTGAGCTCAACAGTGCAAAAATCTTCCAAATCGGTTAATTCTAACGGGAGTTATGAAATTCCTAAGTTTCCCTGTTTTTCCTTTGTGAAACCAAATATTCTGCTTTTTGTTTAAAGCCGGTTGTGTCCTGAAGCTAAATTTAAACTGAACCTTTATTTATTTTAAGCACTTTAGAGAAGTTTTTAATCCGCTAAACATGTTAGTTTCTGAGTTATTAATTTCTAAAGTTTCGATTTTTCGGCGCCATAACCGGTTGACTGTACTTCACTTATATTTCAATTTATTGGTTGATTGTTACCGGAAACTTACAAAATATTAACTGGCTGGTTATTTTTACTTGGTTATATTTACTTTTAAAGCTTTGAAGTTGTTTGGATGTGTTGGAATTAAATGTTGACTAGCTCCCATGTGGAGATGCATTAAAATTCCATATTTAGTACTTTAAATCGGCCTGGAGCTGCGAGTTATTAGTGAATTTAATATCAAATGGTGGAATTCTAATTATGAAAGTGTTTTACAGTGTTTAATTTAGTGGAATATTAGTGCTATAGAGGTGTAAATACACCTGTGTTTTCTGCTTCATGGATTATTACTGATTACGCTCATTTAGGTGAGTTTATTGCTTCTATTTTACCTGAAACTTCTTATTTATGGTTACTATGTGTTATTTATTCACTTTATTGTACCAAAAGTGTGTTTATCTCGATTTTAACTGTGGTATCGTGTACCGAAGTTAACCTTAAACTTGGCCGGATTCTAACGAAATATTGAAAATAGAAGGAGGGATACCTTACACAACCTTACAAGTAGCGCCGATTCTAGGGGAAGGGGTGCACACCGGAATATTTGCTCCGGACTTCTGGGGTGGCAAAATCATGTTTGAAGGAGCGACAAAGGTTTTGATCCGGTTCTGAAAATTCATAGATCCGTCACTGCTTACGAACAAACTGAGTTTAATGCACACAGATTCGTCCTACTGCTACTCACTTTGCAGGCTTTTGTTAGCATCCCGAGTAGAGGTCCTGTGTGTCAAAAATCTGTCATAACTAGGGTTGCCAACCGTCCGATTTTCCGCCGGACTGTCCGGTTCTAATGCGGTTTGTCCGTTTCCGGCTCACTACATGCAGCCGGACACAAAATGTCCGGTTATTAAGAAATTTTAAAAATTTAGGGTTGATACCTTTTAAATGTGTAGGAAGTAAACAAGGTCATCGCATCTCGCTCCTTATTCGCTGAACTTAATTGAACTGCTTCGCTCTGTATTCAGAAGTTTATGACAGTTAGCCGCAAATCCGATTGTCGCGAGGCAATTGGATTATTGTTTCAGTTACATACAATATGTCGAAGACGGAACGTTGTGCGCGTTTTGATCGCGGAGAGTTGAAGAATGAATACTGTAATTAATTTGTACGTTACAAATAAATAATTACTGTGTTACCAAAGAAAATACAGAAACGTTATTGTCACTTCAGAAACGAGTGGTTGTCAAATGAAGGGTTTAAAATTTGAGTGTATAAGGAAAACGATTGCAGCGCATATTGTAAAACGTGTAAAATTCCTTTCAGTGTGAAATTTGATGACATAAAGGCAGTGGAATACGGTTTCTTCCGCAGAAGTAATTGTTATTTTCATAATTTTCATAACAATTATTTGCAAAAATAAAAAAAGAATTGCACTATAAGTTTTACTTTTTGTAATCTGCCTCCCCCCCTTTTTTTCCCCGTCGCGGGCAAATGTTTGGTTGTCCGGTAGCGGATATCTGATAATTCGACTTTTGTCCGGTCGTGGAAATCTGAAAAGTTGGCAAGCCTAGTTGTATCGTTGACCGTGATGGTGGAGTTAATCATCTTTCTTGCCCTTCCGTTCCGGGTAAGCCAATTTTTATGACGGTTAACAAATATTTCAGTCAGCTAGAACAAAGAAAAATGTTAACGTAAAAACAAATGTTTGAGACGCATTAAAAAAATTACTTTGTGGTGGACATTTTTGTTTGTTTTACGTGTTTACCAGTGTTGATCTGCCACTCTTAAAGGTTAAGGTTCTTTTTATGTACAAATTAATTACTATGCTTAATTTTATTTCGCAAATTGAAGCCACCAACAATTCTTCACTGGCGTATAGGGAAGATTTATTCGCAAGATTTTAAATGTAACAAAACTACTAAGTTATTCTTGTCTGTTGAACAACGGGGAATTTACTGGACTACAGGAAGTTATTATTATTACGAACACTTGTTTTCCCGTATTTTGGTACGATTAACATTCTAAAGCCCTCTGTCACAGCGACATCGTCTTTGCTTAGGCGTGTTGCTAGCCAGGAATTATTAGCCGCCATCGATATACTGAGTGGACTACTTTTAATCTGCAACAGCCGCAAAAAATGGTACAATTGAAACGCGTAACATTGAAGAGAACGTTTTTTTTGCTACTTTTCTCTTTTTCCATAATTTCAGGAGGAATCACTGAATGCCTGTAACTGTTTGTATCTTCCTGCTCTAAATACTTGGACGAATAGACAGGTCTTCAATCATTTCCGATCGTGATACCTGTGCGTACTTTCACCCATAAATTCCTATAGCAAACATGGTTTGCTTCTTTCATGTAAAAGATGTAGAGAATTCGTTTGGTTCGTAGAAGTGACGAATGTTTCATTCCGGCGGAGCAGCGCCAAGTGGAATAATTCTTATATATGTACAAGAATCACAAATCGAGCCGTGTTAAATTTCTACAAATACGTCGATATACTATGAAGCTGCTTTTGGTGTGAATCGGTGTTTTTTATTAATGAGTGTAAAATGTTAATTTTCCTGACGCCAGATGCATTCCTTGCATAAATAATTATCATAAGTCTATACTTACATCACACGGCGGTGTGAGATAACTAACTGTATTAGTAATACGTATAACGAAATAGATTTGGTTCATTTAGGATAATACCCCAGTTTTTTTTTTTTTTTTTTTTTTTTAAAAAATTGGTTATCTTCACTGCGTTTTAACCAACATTTGATGAGATTTACTATTCACCGGTGTGGTCAAATATGGAGTTTTTTTTTTTTTTTCGACCGCACCCCCTTGCTGACGTCAAGCATTTTATTACCTTTTTACATTTTATTAATTTTTTTTTATTTTTTTTTTTGGCATTCGGTTTGAGACCATGCAGCCATTCAACAATATTACAAAGCTTCTTACATCCATCAGACATATCTATTTGCACATTTCCTTATCTATATTAGGTTAATTAATTACAATCTTGTTGAATGAATAATAAATAATGGTCACTAAATTAGAACATAGTGAGGATATAATGTAAGTGATGCTATTTACAAATTTTCAAATTTCAAGTGCCATCTTGAGGACGGTCAGGTAGCAAGCACTACGTACTCATGGAGAAAGTATACAGTTGCCATCTGTTTGCGAAATGCGTAACTATGTTCAGTTGTGATAAGCGTATTTTTTTCTTTCAAGAGGCGGGAATTAGTGACCGTCCCGGCATTTAGCTTGATGACTGCAGAAAACCGCCTAAAAACCGCAGTCAGGACTGAGTCACACTGGTGAGTCATCAAACGCCGTTTACTGATGGAGATAATTCCCTCAATCTAAATTTCAAATTTGTAAGCATGCACACATGTACTTCTTATGTTTTATTTTATTTTCAATAGGGATGAATTAAATTAAGAAAAAATACTTTAAATAAGTTAATAAGATTAATTGACGATTCAGAATTACGATATGAATTAATTTGAAGTTCCGGTGTTTAACGAGACATTAGTTGTTATATTATGTTTAAATATACGAGTATTATCAATTCCCACTGTGAAATCAGTTCACAGTGATTCCAAGACATTAGTATACTCTTATTTATATCAGTGAAGGAGAGAAACATTTTCGCTACCGTGCTTTTAGTCACATTATTAAACGAGCTACTCATCTTTTTTCTTTTTTTGCTTATGGCTTTACGCCTCGTCGACGTGGAAGTCATTAGAGGCGAGAAAGGATGAGGGGCAAATAACAGGAAGTAATTCGGCCATGACCTTTTGAAGGAAGCGTTGCGGCATTCGCCTGGAGTGATTTGGAGAAACCATGGGAAATCCGGATTCCGGACAAGGATTCGAACCCGCCTCCTCCCGAATTCGAGGCCAGAGCGTTACCGCTCATCCACCACACTCGGTAGGCTACTCAAAGATAACTTCTAAAGCGATGAACTTCAAAATCCTCCAAGCTTTAGCGAAGCGTTGTCTCGCTACGAATGCAGGATGTATCGTCAGAAACTGTACGTCACTCAGCCTAAACTCGCGTCGTTGAGTTGGGAGACTGAACTCCCGGTGACACGCACGCTCTCTGGCAAGTTGCTCGCACATAGCCGACAGACAACGCGCCGTTCAAAACCCGCCTTTGTGCGGATTACTCCAGTCTTCTGAATATTTATGGGGTATTTGTTATTGTAATGAGTTATTGGAGCGGCTTCACTCTGACGGGCTTTGTCTCGAATTAGGGATCCACAAAGCAGACGCATAATTAGCCGGGGGCTACATGCATCTAAAGAGGAATTCTCATAAAAAAAAAAATTCTATAGCCAAATGGAGGCAACGGAATATGAGGAGAGTATATCCGCATGACGGCGGGATGTGTATGAACGATTAGAGAAATAACAAGTTCACATCATTTGGCCCAAATTATCAGAGAAGTAATTATTATTTCTTTCTTGTAAGACACTCTTCATCCCTTTCAGTTATGCCATCATAAATTTGTAGCTGTTGTTTCCGCGACCAGCCGTTTCGAAGAATTGATGTTGTTGGCCAAGATTATTGGCTTGAATTTGATTATTTCTGACAGACTTGGTAAAAGATCGACTGACATACATTCTAATCGATTAGAAAGTATACGGATTGAAAGCTATGGAATTTACTGAAGTACAGAACACAATCCGTGGGATGTTTCACTACCACTTAGCTGATTTTTTTTTAATATTTTGTTTTTGTTTTGTTTAAAGGCAGCTACTTCTTTATTTTTTGCTAGAATTAGTTTTTGTAATTATTAGTTAATTGTGTGATTTATATTTGCTAAATTATTAGAAGCTACTTCTATTATTTATTTTCCCGTCCGGGCATCCAGATTTGCGTTTCCCATGGTTTCCACAAATCACTCCAGACGAATGCCGGGATGCTTCCTTCAATAAGGCCATGGCCGAATTCCTTCCAGTTCCTTGTCCCCAGCCCCATCCCCCCTCTAATGACCTTAGCCGTCGATGAGGCGTAAAGCCATAAGTAAAAAAAAAGTATTATTTATTTGGTTAACTTTTATGTAATTTCTGTATTTTTTGTTTTCACTACAATTACTTGTTTCCAAAGTATTACTTTCAGTTATTATTGATAAATTTCATATGAAAGACTTTTTTCTGTTCAAATAAATATATTGATTAGAAGTCCCTTATGGCCATAGTAACTGGAGAATTGGCAGCTCTAACCAAAACTAAAACCACCCCAGAAACTGCCAACATAACAGAATTACGAGAGGCCGTGAATATCTGATCGTGACACTAGAAGAAGTCACGTCATTCTGAAGTCATCAAATGGTACTTAAAACCATGCAGAGTTGGCATAGTACGTAGCAGACGGAGCGGTGTATTGGAGTGACAGATAGAGGAATCATTCACGCTAAGTGTATCTTGATGTGCTTGTAACATATGCTACCACCCCAATAATGAAATTAATTAATTTTTAAATATTATTTTGTTAAGTGTAATTAATTATCATTTAAATATTGATTGTAATGATGTACATGATGTAACTTCGAAGCTCGAGGAATCCACAGAGTATAAGTACATCTTTGAAAAGAATGAGATAGAAAATCTTTGGTCTGGTGTGAGAGATTCTTAAAGAAAAAGAAAGAAGGAAGGTGTGTGTAAAAAAGCTGTAGGTTTTGGACTGTGAGTGACGCAATAGCATTATATGAATGTGTTAGTAGTTCGAGAAGTGATGTATTATAATTGTGTTTTTTTTTGTTTGCGAGCTTTGAATTGATTATTTATTTAAAAAACAGTTGAGAATATACGCTAACAACTTGGAGTTGTAACTTCTGTAGAATTAGCGGCCATTTGATGAGCTATTTTATTACCATTGAATATCTTTAAATATTTTAGAGATGTGACCTCTACTCAGTGTACGTGGATCAAAAGACGACGTATTTAGGGCCACGTCGTCAGACAGACCTACAGAGTTACAAGCAAATTAATTAATGGAATTTGCTCGACTTCAATTGGATGAATTTTATGTGTATATGGAGGTTACATGCTGTGAGGTGTGTTTTTGCAAACCACTCAAGCATACGAAGCCACTTTTCCCAGAGGCTAGTGCAATTGCATAGTTTGTGATACAGGCAGGGTTGACAGCAGCTTTGTTAGAGATATTGTGCTGAGTAGCCCTCAGACACATTTGTATAGGCCACGGCTAGGGACGCCATTATTGTTGCGTACTCAAGTGATGGAACAGCAAGAAAGTCCCTGCATAAGCAGACTTCTGCCCGCAACATACCATCCCACCTATTAAGTGGACTGAAGACTTGGCATGCGCTTGTCTGTTGTTTGAATGTGATGCCAATGGGTGATAGTCTCACGACAAACGCCACTAACGCATGTGTTTCGGATGTTCCATGTCGAGGTCCATATGAGTGGGACCTCGCGGCCAGGACCACGATACATCACCATGAAACGACGTGGATACCACAGGGCGCTCTACCAATCGCGAACCACGCGATCTCGCCAGGATCGGACGAAACCAGCCTCACGTGTGTGTCCTAGTTTAGGACGGTCATAGTTTTACATTACTTATCCGGGGTGTTGTGTTAATGCGATGGGAGCTTTGATTTCCCACGCACTCGCACGCTGCCACAGCCAATCGATCTAGGACGCCGCACTCCACTGCCGCCTCAAGCGGGTAATGTAAACTTTGTGATAACGCGACCACTGTGACTCGTACTCCCCGCCCAGAAAACACCCTGAGCCTATTTACATAGGCAAATTGCAGACGGTCTCCGTAATATTCTGTTCCTTGCGGTGCCGTATTGCGAGAGATCTTGCGCTCTCGCCGACAGTTCGTGTTAGCTAATCGTGGCATATCTTCTACAGAGAACAATAACGTTAATGTAATAACTGTCCGCCACATATTTTGCACCTGTGATATTCAAGTGTTTTATTGTTTGTTTGTATCAGAATTGTACTAGTTATGGCACCCATGATGATGTTATAATTTTTATAGTCTTTTGTGTAGATTAAATGTCACAAAAGCCTTTAATTACTGTGCTAAGGACAAGAAACTCTCTTCAGCCCAAGTATAAATGTTAAGTTTGTACATTTCTGATCCATTTATCTTGATTTTAGCGGGAAAAAAGTAGTTATTATATTAAAATGTTCGTTTTACGGGTGGAAATATTACAATACGTTTGTACTTAGCAAGTTATCTGTTACATCCTGATGAACAGTTGTACCTTCCGAAATTTTTATGGTTCAGTCGATAAAACTGTTACACTGCGAAGTTTGTCTAAGCAACCAACATTGTCGTCAGATGATTGACCCACTCCTTAGCTTCCTTAGTTAGTAGCTGCTCCTTGACAACAGTATTATATCTTGTGCTTAAGTATTATTTGTAGGTACATCATCTTTCTCATATTAACCAGAGAACGGATCTGTATGAATTAAATATCTCTAACAATATTTTCATGAATAACTAGGGACAGATGTGGTATATCCTTCGGAGTAATTTGATTAATTAAGTTCATTAATTGTGGTGCTTGTGTTAAATTGGCTTGGCTCGTATATATTGCTACATTAAATCCAAAATACATAAACAGCGCGTCAGGGATAAAGTTATACGACACACGGACGAAAATTGTTGCAACTTATCGCGTTCCAAAAGAATGTGCATCAAGTCATTAAGAACTTGCTGAGGAAGGTACTGTAACTATGCACTCATGTAACATACTATGATCAAACTTACCCTGGTGTGCAAACGGTAACATTTAAGACTATTTCTATCGGGAATATGAAATCCTTATTCTTCCTTGTGTGTCCCAAATTGGCTTTCCTGGTTGTACGTTCATTCTACTGTTTTCTCTACATCTGGGATTATGGATTAAGTTACTTTAAATGCATTGCTGTTGGATGTCGAAAAGTTATTTATAAGAGAGTTTGAGTATCAAAAGGTCTTCTTTAGCATTTTTAGACTGGCACCTTCTCTTCTTAGATATTTGGGAATTATAAGACATGCAGAAATTGAAGAGGAGTGGCTCTTACTGTATCAATAGTAATTATCATATCTCCATTTAGCTTGATGTCACCGAGAGTTGTGGATTCAAACATGCATCCTCCAAACTGAGAGGCCAGAATGGATGAGTGGTAACACTCTGGCTTCGCATTTGGGAGGACGCGGATTCGAATCACCTCGTGACTATCCATATTTCGATTTTCCATGCTTTCCCGAAATCACTCCAGGCGGTTGAGGGCAAAAGTCTATGGCTGAATTATGACTTCAGCATCAATGAGATGTAAAGCCATAAGTAGAAAAAAATCCGGAAAAAGACAACATTAAAAACACTTTAGAGCACTATAATACAGATAACAATATTCATTTATCTTAATTAATGATGGAATACTAACTAAACTAGTCTAATTAATGCCCAAAGATATAGCCAGTGCACAGCCACCGCATCAACAACATAGAATCTAAGGAGTCTAACAACTTAAAAAAAACTACTACGCACATGTATCCTCGGGTTACAAATAATACAAATATTGTAATATTTACATACATAAATCAAACGATTGGTGGGGAGTGAAAGCATCACACTTGTCAACAGGTATTTGTTACTTAAAGGGAATTATTCAAATTTTATAATGTTTGCATTCACGAATTAAATAATCGGTTGGGAATTAACACCTCACACCGGGCAACAGGTGCCACTTACCAAAAGGGAATTAATTCCTATTCATGATTATTCAATTTTTATAATGTTTAATGATAATTATCTGTCTTTCGGGACAAAAATACATTTCAATAATGTATGGGGTGGATCAGATGGTACGTTACACCTAACCTTATTTTTTTTTTACTATGGTTTTACACATGTAAGACGTCGAGGACATTAGAGACAATGAAGGACTGGGGGCAATAAAAGAGAAGGAATTTGGCCACGTCCTTTTGGAGGAACCATGCCGTCATCCGCATGGTAAGATTTGGAGAAACCATGGTATACCGATATCTGGATGGCTGGCCGGGAATCTGAACCCACGTCCTGACGAATGACATACCAGAACGCCACCACTTACCCACTATAGTATAACATCCAAAGAATAATTACTCTTAGAAAAATAAAATCGGTTGTTATGGAGACGATAGGAGAAACAACGAGACAAAGTTTTGGCTGGCGAGCGACTAGACGAGCTTAGTTAGCTTCTTCCGAAGTGTTGAGATAAACGTTTCTGTTCAGCTAAGTACTTGAGTAATTCTTCGGTTTGTTTGAAAAGAAAATAAGGCGAAATAAACGTAAAATTGAAAATTAGAAAGACTACTATTATTATTGTTCGCTACAAGAACTTAAAAAAAATGAATCGGTACGTACTTCCATCCATGTTACTTATAAAGCAAAAGGCTTTAATAAATAAAATATAACATCGGCGACAATCAAATAATAATATACGACACCACCACACCAGGTAACTTCATTTTTTATATAGAACACTAGCTGTTACTCTCGTCTTCATATGCTAGAAATGGATACAGGAAGATGTAAGCTACGCAACAGGTGTCCCGAAAAGCAGGGAGTCGGTATAATATGAAGGGGAAGCCATCCCATACCATTCCACCATTGAAAATCGTGCAAAAAAGTTTATAAACAGCAACAAACTAAGGGGAAGGAGAATTAATTGTGGGAGAATACCTACCACAGTTCGTATAACAGATTTTTGTTTGTGGTTTTAAATTATGTCAATTTCGGGAAACATGTTATGTCAACACAAACTTACACACAACGTTTTCTGTTTTGCTGTCCTTTCCTACGATATATAACCTTTGAGGGTAGGAAACCGGAGAGCTAGCTACAGGGTGTCCAGAAAAGGACTCCCTGATTTCAAAATTAAATATCTCGAAAACAAAGATCGATAGAGGAATGCAGTAAACGGTATGTTTATCGTGACAGCTGTAAGAAGTGTATACAGCAGTTTGAGGAATACTTCGGGAATCGAGTCATTGCTTTGGGATATCCCGAATTTACTGGTGCAGGCATGTATTGGCCTCCATATTCGCCGGATGTGAATCCCTGTGACTTTTTTTTTGTGGGGCATAGTGAAAGACATGGTCTACCCGAAGCATCCCGCCACGCTGGACGAGCTGGAATCGGCGATCTCTGTGGCATGTGAATCCATTTCGGTCGAGACACTACGAAATGTGATGGCGAATTTCATTCTTCGTTTGCGCCACCTCTGTAGTGCCAATGGTGAACATTTTGAAAACATTGTGATGTGATTGTTTGCAAAGATTGTTTTCATACGGTTATTTCACTTATGTATGCTGATATTAGCTGTACAGCGTACATCTGTTAGCAGCTTTTGTAACTATTATTTCACACTGCTTTATACACTTCTTACAGCTGTCACAATAAACATACCGTTTACTGCATTCCTCTATCGATCTTTGTTTTCGAGATATTTAATTTTGAAATCAGGGAGTCCTTTTCTGGACACCCTGTACATATAAACACAAAATAATAATCTGATGCTGCAATCCACATCTGTACAATATAATAAATTGAATCTATGTATAAACAAATCTTACTCAAACTGAGTGCGTGAGGAACAAAGTCTGAGTCACCGATCTGACATTACAGATACTTCCACACGAAATCCGTCTTTCTATCACCGTTCGATTTAGTTCTGGAATATCATGACGAAATATGTTATTTATGTCTTAAAAAATACTCAATGTCCTTCCTAAAGATTCATAGTATTTTCTTGCCAAATTTCATCTAGATCGGTTTAGCCGTTTAGTCGTTAAAACGTAAAAAACAGACAGAGATAAATGTAATCGTAGGCTTCCACGGCCAGAGTCAGTTAATTCTTGGCTGTACAGAATTCTGGGGTCGAAACGTCGGCTGCAATGAACATGACGCGGCGCCACCCGGACAGCCAACAATCAATCAGACAGAGATACTTTCGCATTTATAACATTAGCGTAGATAAATTACCATTAATGAACAATATTATGGTAGGAGTGAATGGTCTTTCGTTATTCATTAATGTAACACTAGAACATATAATCAATGTATAATATAAAATGTTATAATCTATGGGTTACTGATGTCACTATTTTACTTTTAATTCAGCATAATCAACAACAAAATGAACGTTAATCAAAAAGTAAACTAGGTAAATATTTACATTTCCATTAACAATAATTAGTAATAATATATTGGAAAATAAATACGAAAGTGTTTTGGAGTATTGTAACTATGTCACAGATGGAAGTAAATTGAACGTTATTCAGCAAGACTGCGAGCAGTAAAACACTTTTATTCTTTCAAAATTCAGTTTGCACATATCAGTGCTTTTACGCCATATGAAAAATACCCGCCATTAGTTATCTGCATAACACTGAAGAATTTTTTAATACTTGTACTAAATTGATTTCGTAAATTTCAGTATTTTACATCACATTTCAAATTCATGAACCGATTTTTTTTTAATGCTTTCATTGATATTTCGTTTCAATCATTAGAGCGTAGCGAAATGACTTGACTTATTGAGACCAAGGCAATGTCTGGTTAAACAGAAGCCTATACAATTACTTCATTTGTATACCTACGTTCATAACATCTTGTAGGGATGCTTGAAATATGTTTGACCGATACAAATATTACATGATTCTAATTGTATTTCCCAAGTATTATAGTGCCATACCTTTAGAAAAACAGATTTTTAAAGCGTTACAGATTATATTGTTCTTGACCTAGGCTTATACATATATTATTTTTAATTTCAAATTGTATATCACTCCACAAACCATACTACCTACGAGAGGACTGGCTCCTCATGTTATGCCTAACAGAGTACTCTTATTTGGGCCTATGAAGTCTATATTGAGCAGCTGGCCCTAGCAGCGCTTTAACTTTGTTTTGGGATTTTCTCATTGCATTGGCTGCGAACCTTTCCGTGATTTTGATATCGGTCCATTATGTCGTGGTGATGCGTACCGCTCTGTTGAATTTCAACTCTGTGATTCCCATAGACCTAGCTAACGGAGATCCACACCGTCCATGTCTTCTTCCATGTCTTCAGCATCAGCGCCTCCAGAGATACGGCTCATCTGGATCCACCCGTGGGGATTCATTGGTAACACCGACCCCACTCTCCAATACGGTTTCACCGGAGCCCTCATCCCCATCCCCACCCTCCAGAAGCCCGGAGCCCTCATTGGTATCCTTGACATCATAAATGCACCTCCAAACCAGCGGTTTGTGATCTCCTCCTTCTGATTTCCACCTGAAACACAGGAACATGTGATAGTAATAGTCGGTATTTCAATAGAGTGTGCCACAATGTAAATCAAGATTCTGCAACCTCAGTGTTCACTTTTCATGTCATTGATCTGCTAGGTTCAGAGCATTGGTTGAGGTTGATCGGATATTCTATGATGGTAATCCTAATCACATATCGTTGTGGACGCGGAGGTCTGGGCTCATGCCTCCCTAATCCGGTCTGCGGCGCCTCAGTGCACTTAGCTAAACTGGGGGTCATAGTTTACCCATTAGTAAGTAATTTAAAAGTGAGTTATTCATGTGAAAGTCGGTTAGTGATCTGTGTACAAGATATTACAAATTAAATGGACAAAGGAAGTTACCTCGATAGCGGATCTCTTTTGACATAATCGGCTGGTGAAATCGTAAAAATCATTGCGGTCGTTGAAAATTGACTTATATGATGCAAGTAAGTAGTTGAGCGAGAGGACAGGAAGCTATTAAGGAAGTGAATGGAATATTAGGATGTCTCGTAACAGTTTACTGAGACAAGGTCTACAGGTGGTATTGTCCTGTTGGAAGATAAGAGTGAAAACGTTGTGAAATTACTCAATAACAACATATTCAGATAATTTAGAGTAAAAATAAATCAACGGCATGAATTACAAAAGAACTGTTCACTACATTTGATCCAATTTACATAATTCGTCAACTGTTATTGTTGAGGAAACATGAGAATTATGTTACTTAAGAAATAACATTAAAGCTCAAGCCAGAAGCAAGGACGACAAAAGTACGGTTATAGTCCGTAGAATAACACCAGACTTCAGAATCAAAAATAAAAAAATAGTTTGATACCTGTACGTAGCAGTTAGAACGAATACCATAAGGAAATACCGTACAGTATATGGAATTATATGAAATGTACTGGTGCAGAAGGACACTGAAAATTAAGTGGAATGAGGAAAGGAGTTGTGATTATAAAGAACATACGTCATGCCATTTGCTACTGTGAATTTAAAGCTACATGTGTTTTCATTACGACTATGAACTGCCTTTAAAAGCAATTATAATAATACTGTTTTGAAGCATTCTCTGTAGCGGGCCACAGTAGGTACCATTACAAGGAGAAATAAGGTTGTCAGAAAAACGAGTTGATTAAAAGATAAGTAAAGCGCAATATTCTGAATGTGTATTTAAGTGAAACCTGAAGTGATTGATATTGTTCAGAAAGTAGACGAATCTCTTTACTTGGACGAGACAAAGAAAGTAGAGGTAAAGGGAAGTATTTAATACAAAATGTGACTGTAGAGACATTAGACATAATCTAACGCATAACGGAAGATGCAAAATGTAGTCGCTTTGGTAGGGAGATCCAGAGAAACTGATAATAGGTAAAATGAATTATTATGAGATATATGTCTTTCTCGGCGTATCATCGATATAAATTCTTCTCGGGTTTGCCGCCGAATCACATTTTCTACTGTCGAGCTTTCGGCGACTTTCACTGCCGCCATCATCAGGACTGTTGTGTCTGAAGGAACAACAAAAACACACGGACCGTTATTTACATGCCGATAGTTTTCCACCATCCGGCGCAGAAGAACACGGTGTTATACACGCTTGTACACAGAGCAAAGGCAATTTCAGACGCGGACAATCTGCAAGACGAACTCGAACATCTCCGCCATACCTTCATGCGGAATGGATACCCGATCCCATTGATAGAACGGGCATTTCGAAAGAAAAAGGCAGATATACGTAATATTGAGGAAGAAGAACAGCCTAAAGATCTTGCCTTCATCCCGTATGCAGGTAGCATCTCTGGGAAAATCGGCAGGATTTTAAAACGATATGGAATCAAGTGCATTTTCCGCCCTCCTGCCAAAATACGGGATTTGCTGCGTCCTGTGAAGGATGATTTGGGTTTAAAAACACCGGGAGTGTACAGCATACCGTGCCAATGTGGTAAGAGTTATATTGGACAAACCATCCGCACTATCCAGGCCCGTGTGACTGAACACCAACGTAACATCCGGTTATTCCAACTAGAAAAGTCTGCTGTGGCACAACACGTGATCGAAAATGGTCACAGTATGGATTTCGATAAGGTGAGAGTTTTAGCCAAGTGTTCCTTCTTCTGGGAATCTGTGATTAAAGAGGCGATTGAGATACGCCTGAATAATAATAATATGAACAGGGACTTGGGTGTATGGCTCAGTGACGCATGGAAGCCAGTTTTTGCCATTCTTAAACAACCAAGTGTCTTGCTGACGGACGATAGGAGAGTGGAGAGTGGAGCACAGCGTATCGGTCCGACTACATCTACAGCTGAATCTGTAGCCGACCAATCACAGACAAGTATTACAGAACCGGGGTTATAGTCAGCCAATCTGAAGACCGCATGGCTCCCTATGCATTTATCGAGTTAAACATCATAATTAATGATAGTAAATGTTTTTAAGAATATATAATGTGGGGTCTTTCATTAAAGAAGTCTTTGGATTTTTCTGTGTGAGAATAATGTGAACGATGACGCTATGAGGACAGTTATTGTGTCAGCCAATCAGAATACCGCTTGGCTCCCTAAGGATTATCGAATTTAACATCATGATTAATAGTGGTGAATAATGTAAACGGTGATTCAATATGAACAGTGACGTTATGCGAACATTGACGTAGGTAATCCATCGTCTTTCTATTTTAACAACCTCGGCTTTGGTTTCGCTGTGGAGCCAACTATTTTTTTTTTTTAAATTTTTCGCTGCCTCAACGGCTTTATGTAGCCCCGCTACTGTCTGTAGCTTTATCTACTGTAACATATGGTTGGTTTTGGGAAACATGATATACACTTTAGGGAAAAACCCGGCTTTGGCCATTATATAATGACCTTAGAGGGAAACCCTTGCTTGTTCTTATCGCCTGGTGGGGATGAGCGTAGTTAACAACTGCGTGAGCAGTTGTACGACCATCCCTAGTTGATTTTCTTGTTGCTGGCATTGACAACGGTTGTTGTGTAGATGCTCATCGTGTCTGGTTAGGTGGTTATGCTTGGTCACATGGCCGTGGGTGGTCTTATCCTTCTGCGATCTGGGTGCCGTCGTGATCTTCTCTGTGCTGGTTTGGGGGCGGCTCCTGTTGATAGCCGCTTGCAGCTTCCTCCTCAGTGGGCAGCCCCCGTAGCTAGCCGCGTGGTCCATGGCGCAGTTGGCGCAAGTTGGTGTCGCTTCGCGTGGTCTGGTGCACACCAACACGCTGTGATTTTCCCCGCAGCGAACGCACCGAACTTGGTTCCGGCAATCCTTCGATCGATGCCAGAATCCCTGGCACCTGAAGCATTGGTCAACAGTTGACAATGATGATTTCTTCCTGCGAGGATTCTTCTTGGTGCTCCGGCCGTTTTGCTTCTTGACTTGGATATTGGCTGCCTCAACATAATTGATTTCCGATGGCATTGACTGCTTGGGTTCTGTGGGTGGTGGGAGGTTTTCATCTGGGGTGACCTCCGTTCCTCGGTTGGTTGCTTCCTCTGGCGAAGCAGTGTTTGGGATGCTATCACTTTTCGGAAGCCCTGCGCCTCCATACTGGACGAGCTGGAATTGAATGCTGTGGCTCTCGAGAAAATCCTTAACCGCCGCTAACTCTGATGGGCTCGCACATGTTACGAGCAGGTTGTCCGGTGTCAACCCTGTCGGCGCTTGCGATGCCACTACTTGGTGGTCTGCACTAGGCGTGGCGTCGAGGTGCATGGGCAAGGACGGTGTTCTTGGAGATTCCGGTCCTTTAAGGCCGGCGGTAGTTCCGTCTTTTCTTGAGGTTTGCGACTCATCTTCCTGGCTAGACGAAGATGATAGTTGGTGTGGTTTGTAAATATAGCACCCGATGTAGGTCTTCAAAATAGTCATCCTCTCTGAAATCCTTGCTGAGGATGACAGGAAGGCTGACAAACCGTGACCAGTCATTCTTCTTGTCAGTGATGGGCGTGGCGAAGTGACCGAACTTCTCGTCGCTGAGGATGCACAGGAACATGTTACTTGGTATTTCCCATGCATACTCTTTACTCCCGGACTTGACTCGGAGTTGGATCATGCATGGTTGAACCTGGGCGTCTAGGTATTTCTCCACCAGCTTCGGGATGTGTACTGTCCTTTTGCCATGATGATTTCGCTATACTTGCCAGATGTACAACGGATATAGATCAGGGTCTCCGCCTCCTCGAAGTCGGGGTCGTCAAATCCATCTTCAATTCTTAGTGACGACCATGTTGTCCAGGACCCCTGGGATCGACGTGAGCAGGTTCCAACATAGCTGCCCGCGTTAGATGTCGTAGGAGTGACGCACTGGGGAGACCGCACGTCGGCAGCGTTTGCGCAGGGTGTAGACTGAGCCTCCCTGTGCTCATGTGCTGTGACCCCATGTTGCGCCGTAGCAACTTCGCCTGATGTCGACTCAGCTTGGCGTGACGGTGTCTGCTGCGGTGAGACAGGGCGCCGCTTCTTCACCATACTGCACGTTGTTCTATATAAGGCACGAACACGACGTAACACCTGCGAGAGAATAGACGCCTCGGTGTTTTTTTTTTTTTTTTTTTTTTTTTTTTTTTTTTTTTTTTTCGCTGCCTCAACGGCTTTATGTAGCCCCGCTACTGTCTGTAGCTTTATCTACTGTAACAAATGGTTGGTTTTTGGGAAACATGATATACACTTTAGGGAAAAACCCGGCTTTGGCCATTATATAATGACCTTAGA
>JARYHS010009186.1:113929898-113985532 GCA_031002005.1 Vandiemenella viatica | reverse complement strand
AAGTTTTGCCATCTTTCTACACAACGTTTGTATTGTGCGTATAGAACGGTGTGGTATGCGTATTTAATGAGGCAGAGAACGCGGAGCGTCTCAGCATTCGCCTCGTTGATTTTGGAAAACCGCATAAAAACCGTAAACAGCACAGGTGGTATCCGAGGTCCAGGACTCGAGTCTGGATCCGTTGCACCTCACCGATCCAGAGTGGCAGTGCCTTAAGGCGTGCAGCCGTACTCTCTGGTTCAATCGCAATGACTAATAGCAGTTTCTGAGATGCCATGTAAATGCCTACAGAGAGCATAAAACTTAATTATTCATTGGAAAAAGAAGAAAATAACAGCTAATATGCATATTATACCCTGTTCACTTCGAACTGGCGGCTGAAGGTCACGTTCCTCTAGCTCCACTCCTCACCTTATCACGCCCTCCGTTCCTACCTCTCCTACAGACCGCTGTGGTCAGGTAATCTGATTTGGAGATTTCCCCTCCGCTTGTAGGGGTAAGGGCAGCGGAGTGGGGGTTAGAGCAGTTTGTGTCGCCTCTGTTAACTGAACTGGCTGTAATTAATAATATATGAGACGGTCTGAAGTCACACGTGGATTGTAAGAGTTACTATTCAAGCAAATTGTTATTGCGTCTTAGTGGTTCACAACGAAAACGGTTCAAATGAGATGACTTGGAATAGAGAGTAGATACGAGGCACGTTTATTCTTTTAAGGAGTATAGTTTTTAGTTTCTAGAATAACAAAGTGCTGCGCAGTAAGGCTTTTTCTCCTCCGTTTCCGCCGTTCGTGACTTTGCAGGCTTGATGCCGCCGCTTTACGTGACGGCTAATGCACGACCTACCGACTGTCACGGCTGTTCGCTCGTCGTTAAACTGTTTCGCTTTGCTTCTGATACGTCACGAACCACTGTTGTCTACCTGGCGTTGAAACACTGTCACGGTCCAAGTTGCGCAATACTGCGGTCATAACGCCCCTCAGTTGCCGCTAGTAGTAGTGTTCTCTGCATATTATGCAAGTTTGCCACAGGTGTCCTTGACAAGTTGCATCGGGGTAAACTGTGCGTGAAATACGTTAATACACACACTGGACAGATCCTAAGCTTTCTAGATTGGGGAAAAGGACTCTTTTTTAATGTATATATTAGTTATTATTTACTGTTAAACATCTGTAGCGACCTGAAATACACACACACACAAACATATATATATAGGGCCTATGTCGAATCCATTCGGGAAATATCAGAAGTCGGGTGGGTCGAATGGCGTTCCCGCTCGAGATAGATGGCTCATTAGCGGAGGTAGGTTGTGGATATCCCTCGGACAGTGGAGAGTAACTACGAGAACACAGCTGATACAAGGATCCCGTTTATTAGACTCGGTCTCACAATACAAAATGACAGTGATGTTGCCTCGATGGTCAGGCACGAAGAGAGACTCGTGTGCTGTGCGCTGCCCTTTAAGTAACCCTCGTAGTTGTGACTGCAGTCACTGTGGCGCTGGCATCCTGCATATTCATGGGATGTATCGAGAAAGAAGAGGTCTAATTCTTCTTTTAAGAAAACAACAAACGTGTGGTGATTGGGTTAGGTGCCAACAATGTTTTTTTGGGAAAACTGTTCAGTTTCATGAGTACATATAGCATTAACTATCGATCACTAATTCGAGGTCACCATATATAAATGGTAAGATAGATAGATGTATATGAAATAAGTAATATATAAACAAATCGATGTAAATAATTATTGATTTCCTCATTTTTATACTCCCTCTTCTGTACGAAGTCAATAAATTAATAATTTTTTGATTGCATACTTCCCCATTTAATTCATAATACCTCCGATTCTGGCCCAGGCATCTTTCAAATGTTTTATTGTAGTAATCCTTGTCCTTGGGGTTCCATAGGACACTGCTTTCGTTGTAGACGTCTATCAACTGAAGACATTTATCTTCTGTCCATTCACTCATGACGCTTCTAGGTTCGCAGTGTGCAGCAACCTTCACTCTCGACATCCACGAACGCACTTCGAGTGCCCTTTGATTCGCAGCAAAATCTCGTCGGCTCGCTGCGAATGCAACGCGTTCCGCTCGCTGCCGGCTCGCGAGCCACGTACATACTATGGTTCAAGGTAACAGTAACGTGCAACGGTTACAGCTACAGCTCGCTAGTGAGTACGCGGCTTTATACGCATGAGATAGCCAGCCCACCATTACGTAAATCTTGTCGCCAACCCTCCACAATCAACTGGCAGAACCCCTAGGGGTTCGCGTACTGCACTTTGAGAAACATTGGCCCAGAGTGTTACCTCCGAGTATTTGCTCTCTCATAGTTTTATTGCTTCTACCACTGTCGCACAATGTGGACAGGGCTGTCCAGGTGGTGGGCAATAGTTCGGAACAAACAACCTGCCTCCAAAATCCTCTGCCGGACTCTGTAGTTATATACTTCCAGGTTGACGCATCGCTGAGATATGTACCTATTAAATGATACCAAACTTACAAGTAGTGCCGATTCTAGGGGAAGGGGTGCACACCGGAATATTCGCTCCGGACTTCTGGGGTAGCAAAATCATGTTTGAAGGAGCGACAAAGGTTTTGACCCGGTTCTGAAAATTCATAGATCCGTCACTGCTTACGAACAAACTGAGTTTAATGCACACAGATTCGTCCTACTGCAATTCACTTTGCAGGCTTTTGTTAGCATCCCGAGTAGAGGTCCTGTGCATCAAAAATCTGTTATAACTAGGGTTGCCAACCGTCCGATTTTTGGCCGGACTGTCCGGTTCTAACGCGGTTTATCCGTTTCCGGCTCACTACATGCAGCCGGACACAAAATGTCCGGTTATTAAGAAATTTTAAATATTTCGGGTTGATACCTTTTAAATGTGTAGGAAGTAAACAAGGTCATCGCATCTCGCTCCTTATTCGCTGAACTTAATTGAACTGCTTCGCTCTGTATTCAGACGTTTATGACAGTTAGCCGCAAATCCGATTATCGCGAGGCAATTGGATTATTGTTTCACTTACATACAATATGTCGAAGACGGAACGTTGTGCGCGTTTTGATCGCGGAGAGTTGAAGAATGAATACGGTAATTAATTTGTACGTCACAAATAAATAATTAGTGTGTTACCAAAGAAAATACAGAAACGTTATTGTCACTTCAGAAACGAGTGGTTGTCAAATGAAGGGCTTAAAATTTGACTGTATAAGGAAAACGATTGCAGCGCATATTGTAAAACTTGTAAAATTCCTTTCAGTGTGAAATTTGATAACATAAAGGCAGTGGAATACGGTTTCTTCCGCAGAAGTAATTGTTATTTTCATAATTTTCATAACAATTATTTGCAAAAATAAAAAAAGAATTGCACTAAAAGTTTTACTTTTTGTAATCTGCCTCCCCCCCTTTTTTTCCCCGTCGCGGGCAAATGTTCGGTTGTCCGGTCGCGGATATCTGATAATTCGACTTTTGTCCGGTCGTGGAAATCTGAAAAGTTGGCAAGCCTAGTTGTATCGTTAACCGTGATGGTGGAGTTAATCATCTTTCTTGCCCTTTCGTTCCGGGTAAGCCAATTTTTATGACGGTTAACAAATATTTCAGTCAGCTAGAACAAAGAAAAATGTTAACGTAAAAACAAAAGTTTGAGACGCATTAAAAAAATTACTTTGTGGTGGACATTTTTGTTTGTTTTACGTGTTTACCATTGTTGATCTGCCACTCTTAAAGGTTAAGGTTCTTTTTATGTACAAATTAATTACTATGCTTAATTTTATTTCGCAAATTGAAGCCACCAACAACGCTTCACTGGCGTATAGGGAAGATTTATTCGCAAGATTTTAAATGTAACAAAACTACTAAGTTATTCTTGTTTGTTGAGCAACGGGGAATTTACTGGACTACAGGAAGTTATTATTATTACGAACACTTGTTTTCCCGTATTTTGGTACGATTAACATTCTAGAGCCCTCTGTCACAACGACATCGTCTTTGCTTAGGCGCGTTGCTAGCCAGGTATTATTAGCCGCCATCGATATACTGAGTGGACTACTTTTAATCTGCAACAGCCGCAAAAAGTGGTACAATTGAAACGCGTAACGTTGAAGAGAACGTTTTTTTGCTACTTTTCTCTTTTTCCATAATTTCAGGAGGAATCACTGAATGCCTGTAACTGTTTATATCTTCCTGCTCTAAATACTTGGACGAATAGACAGATCTTCAATCATTTCCGATCGTGATACCTGTGCGTACTTTCACCCATAAATTCCTGTAGCAAACATGGTTTGCTTCTTTCATGTAAAAGATGTAGAGAATTCTTTTGGTTCGTAGAAGTGACGAATGTTTCATTCCGGCGGAGCAGCGTCAAGTGGAATAACTCTTATATATTTACAAGAATCACAAATCGAGCCATGTTAAATTTCTACAAATACGTCCATATACTATGAAGCTGCTTTTGGTGTGAATCGGTATTTTTTATTAATGAGTGTAAAATGTTAATTTTCCTGACGCCAGATGCATTCCTTGTATAAATAATTATCATAAGTCTATATTTACATCACACGGCGGTGTGAGACAACTGTATTAGTAATACGTATAACGAAATAGAATTGGTTCATTTAGTAATCCAGTTTTTTTTAAAAAAATTGGTTATCTTCAATGCGTTTTAACCAACATTTGATGAGTTTTACTAATCACCGGTGTGATCAAATATGGAGTTTTTTGTTTTTCGACCGCACCCCCTTGCTGACGTCAAGCATTTTATTACCTTTTTAACATTTTAATTTTTTTTTTTTTATTGGCTTTCGGTTTGAGACCATACAGATATTCAACAATATTACAAAGCTTCTTAGATCCATCAAACATATCTATTTGCACATTTCCTTATCTAAATTAGGTTAATTAATTACAATCTTGTTGAATGAATAATAAATAATGGTCACTAAATTAGAACATAGTGAGGATATAATGTAAGTGATGCTATTTACAAATTTTCAAATTTCAAGTGCCATCTTGAGGACGGTCAGGTAGCAAGCACTACGTACTCATGGAGAAAGTATACAGTTGCATCTGTTTGCGAAATGTGTAACTATGTTCAGTTGTGATAAGTGTATTTTTTTGCTTTCAAGAGATAGGGATTAGGGACCGTCCCGACATTTAACTTGATGACTGCGGAAAACCGCCTAAAAACCGCAGTCAGGACGGCCGGTACGTGAGGTCCTGGTCTCGTGCCCGGTCCTTTTGTACCTCCCAGATGCACTGTGCGTCACCTCGGCGTGCTGAGCCACACTGGTGGGTCATCAAACGTCGTTTACTGATGGAGATAATTCCATCCATCTAAATTTCAAATTTGTAAGCAAGCACACATGTGCTTCTTATGTTTTTTTTAATTACTTTCAATAGGGATCAATTAAATTAAGAGAAAATAATTTAAATAATTTAATAAGATTAATTGACGATTCAGAATTACGATATGAATTAATTTCAAGTCCCGGTGTTTAACGAGACATTAGTTGTTATACAGTATTATGTTTAAACATACGAGTATTATCAATTCCCACTATGAAATCAGTTCACAGTGATTACAAGACATTGGTATACTCTTATTTACCTCAGTAAAGGAGAGAAACATTTTCGCTACCGTGCTTTTAGTAACATTACTAAGCGAGCTACTCATCTTTTTTCTTTTTTTGTTTATGGCTTTACGCCTCGTCGACGTGAAAGTCATTAGAGGCGAGAAAGGATGAGGGGCTAATAACAGGAAGTAATTTGGCCATGGCCTTTTGAAGGAAGCGTTCCGGCATTCTCCTGGAGTGATTTGGAGAAACCATGGGAAATCCAAATCCGGATTCCGGACAAGGATTCGAACCCGCCTCCTCCCGAATTCGAGGTCAGAGCGTTACCACTCACCCACTACACTCGGTAGGCTACTCAAAGATAACTTCTAAAGCGATGAACTTCAAAATCCTCCAAGCTTTAGCGAAGCGTTGTCTCGCTCCGAATGCAGGATGTATCGTCAGAAACTGTACCTCACTCAGCCTGAACTCGCGTCGTTGAGTTCGGAGACTGAACTCCCGGTGACACGCACGCTCTCTGGCAAGTTGCTCGCACATAGCCGACAGACAACGCGCCGTTCAAAACCCGCCTTTGTGCGGATTACTCCAGTCTTCTGAATATTTATGGGGTATTTGTTATTGTAATGAGTTATTGGAGCGGCTTCACTCTGACGGGCTTTGTCTCGAATTAGGGATCCACAAAGCAGACGCATAATTAGCCGGGGGCTACATGCAACTAAAGAGGAATTCTTATAAAAAAAAAAAAAAAAAAAAAACTCTATAGGCAAATGGAGGCAACGGAATATGAGGAAAGTATATCCGCATGACGGCGGGGTGTGTATGAACGATTAGAGAAGTAAGAAGTTGACATCATTTGGCCCAAACCTTCAGAGAAGTAATTATTATTTCTTTCTTGTAAGACACTATTCATCCCTTTCAGTTATGCCTTGTGTTGTAAAAAAACGGTTTTATTTTCTGGCTTGAAAAAAAACATGAAAAAAAACTTTGAAAAAAAAAACATGTTTTTTTTTTTCTGGAACACGTTTTTTTTCACAACTACTAAATCTCAAATTTGTAAGGCAGTTATCGTTTAAAATGACTGTTTTAGAGTTTATTCTAAGTACTTATCTTAGTTTAAAATCTACTATATTTTTCTGGTTCAGTAGGAAAAAAAATTACGATAATATTGGCAAAATTGACTGAAATTTTCTTTATGAACGGGGATTTCCCGAAGAGACTAGGTTGCGCCAGAAGGAATCCCCATTCCCCATTGTTTGGATTGATACTTGCTATTTGAAATAGTGCTGCCAGCCCTACAAAATTACCTACAGATCTTTTTAAAAAATTAGGAATTTAAAATTTATCCACGGTTTTTTGCCTCTTTTTATTACTTATTGGGCTTTCCTTATATTCGTATACTTGTTAACTCTCAGAGTATAGTGGTACTGACTCATTAAATTGTCAGTAAGGGAGCGTGCATAAACCACATAGCTCCATTTTGGCCTCCTGTGAACCCCCTCTCCTCCCCCATGTAGCCCTACGTGGCTTTTGCCTACCCCCCCCCCCCTCGCTCACGTAGCACGTAGCTTTCTTCCGTTTTGATTCCAGAAGACATTTTGTACTGTATTCTCTTTTCAGACTATTGTAAATTACATACGGATATAATTAGCTGAGGGAAATAAATACTCACATGCTGTTGTGAGTTCAGTTCCTCATTTTAACTGTGAAAAATGTTACGAAAGGAAAGTTACGTGGCCTGGCTTGGAACCCCCCCCCCCTCTCCCACGTAGCCCAGCGTTGCCTTCCAGCTAGCCCCTCCTCCCTCTGGACCGAGCCACGTAATTTGTGCACGGTCCCTAATTATGAATCGTTTCCTTGCAACCGTTGGTGTAAACAAACGATTGAAAAGAAATAAAGCTCCTATTTTGTATGATAACAGATTTCAATTCAAACTTAAAAGACCGTAATACAGAACTACCGGCGCAGTCTTTATGCACAGTGTGTACTTTGCTCACTATTTAAAATTGCAATCTCAAAATCTTTTGCGTACAATACAAGAACAACCAGTAAAAGAAAATTTAACTATTTCTGAAGTTATGAATCTAGAGGAGACAGAAGAAGAGACAGAAAATTCCGACACCGATCGAACAAGTGTTGGTAGTGCTGATACTAGTGAATGTGGTACTGACATAGAGGATGAATAAAATTATATTACCTATATAGATACACTTATGAATCATTATGTGAGACATTATATGATTCAGTAAGACTTAAAACACACTTGTAAAATGGAAGTTCCTTACATAAAACTATAATTTATCAAATATATTTTTTTCTAAAAAAAAAAATTTAGAAAAAAACACGGGTGCTAGGTTTTTTTTTTCATGTTTTTTTTTCACAAAGCTGAAAAAAAACATTTTTTTTTTTTCTGTTTGCAACACTAGTTATGCCATTATAAATTTTTATCCGTTATTTCTGCGACCAGCCGTTTCGAAGAATTGACGTCGTTGGTCAAGATTATTAGCTTGAATTTTATTATTTCTGGCAGACTTGGTAGAAGATCGACTGACATACATTCTAATCGATTAGAAAGTATACGTATTCAAAGCTATGGAATTTACTGAAGTACGGAACACAATCCGTGGGATGCTTCACTACCACTTAGCTGATTATTCTGTTTGTTTGTTTGTTTAAAAGCAGCTACTTTCTGTATTTTTTCCTAGAATTAGTTTTTGTAATTATTTGTTAACTCTGTAATTTATACTTGCTAAATTATTAGAAGCTACTTCTATTATTTATTTTCCCGTCCGGGCATCCAGATTTGCGTTTCCCATGGTTTCCACAAATCACTCCAGACGAATGCCGGGATGCTTCCTTCAATAAGGCCATGGCCGAATTCCTTCCAGTTCCTTGTCCCCAGCCCCATCCCCCCTCTAATGACCTTAGCCGTCGATGAGGCGTAAAGCCATAAGTAAAAAAAAAGTATTATTTATTTGGTTAACTTTTATGTAATTTCTGTATTTTTTGTTTTCACTACAATTACTTGTTTCCAAAGTATTACTTTCAGTTATTATTGATAAATTTCATATGAAAGACTTTTTTCTGTTCAAATAAATATATTGATTAGAAGTCCCTTATGGCCATAGTAACTGGAGAATTGGCAGCTCTACCAAAACTAAAACCACCCCAGAAAACTGCCAACATAACAGAATTACGAGAGGCCGTGAATATCTGATCGTGACACTAGAAGAAGTCACGTCATTCTGAAGTCATCAAATGGTACTTAAAACCATGCAGAGTTGGCACAGTACGTAGCAGACGGAGCGGTGTATTGAAGTGACAGATAGAGGAATCATTCACGCTAAGTGTATCTTGATGTGCTTGTAACATATGCTACCACCCCAATAATGATTAATTAATTTTTAAATATTATTTTGTTAAGTGTAATTAATTATCATTTAAATATTGATTTAATGATGTACATGATGTAACTTCGAAGCTCGAGGAATCCACAGATTACCAAATATTGTCAGTGGTAGTATAAGTACATCTTTGAAAAGAAAGAAAATCTTTGGTCTGGTGTGAGAGATTCTTAAAGAAAAGAAAAAGAAGGAAGGTGTGTATGTAAAAAAGCTGTAGGTTTTGGACTGTGAGTGACGCAATAGCATTATATGAATGTGTTAGTAGTTCGAGAAGTGATGTATGTTTTTTTTGTTTGCGAGCTTTGAATTGATTATTTATTTAAAAAACAGTTGAGAATATACGCTAACAACTTGGAGTTGTAACTTCTGTAGAATTAGCGGCCATTTGATGAGCTATTTTATTACCATTGAATATCTTTAAATATTTTAGAGATGTGACCTCTACTCAGTGTACGTGGATCAAAAGACGACGTATTTAGGGCCACGTCGTCAGAAGACCTACAGAGTTACAAGCAAATTAATTAATGGAATTTGCTCGACTTCAATTGGATGAATTTTATGTATTGAGGTTACATGCTGTGAGGTGTGTTTTTGCAAACCACTCAAGCATACGAAGCCACTTTTCCCAGAGGCTAGTGCAATTGCATAGTTTGTGATACGGGGTTGACAGCAGCTTTGTTAGAGATATTGTGCTGAGTAGCCCTCAGACACATTTGTATAGGCCACGGCTAGGGACGCCATTATTGTTGCGTACTCAAGTGATGGAACAGCAAGAAGATCCTGCATAAGCAGACTTCTGCCCGCAACCCTCCCACCTATTAAGTGGACTGAAGACTTGGCATGCGCTTGTCTGTTGTTTGAATGTGATGCCAATGGGTGATAGTCTCACGACAAACGCCACTAACGCATGTGTTTCGGATGTTCCATGTCGAGGTCCATATGAGTGACCTCGCGGCCAGGACCACGATACATCACCATGAAACGACGTGGATACCACAGGGCGCTCTACCAATCGCGAACCACGCGATCTCGCCAGGATCGGACGAAACCAGCCTCACGTGTGTGTCCTAGTTTAGGACGGTCATAGTTTTACATTACTTATCCGGGGTGTTGTGGTAATGCGATGGGAGCTTTGATTTCCCACGCACTCGCACGCTGCCACAGCCAATCGATCCAGGACGCCGCACTCCACTGCCGCCTCAAGCGGGTAATGTAAACTTTGTGATAACGCGACCACTGTGACTCGTACTCCCCGCCCAGAGCCAAACACCCTGAGCCTATTTACATAGGCAAATTGCAGACGGTCTCCGTAATATTCTGTTCCTTGCGGTGCCGTATTGCGAGAGATCTTGCGCTCTCGCCGACAGTTCGTGTTAGCTAGTCGTGGCATATCTTCTACAGAGAACAATAACGTTAATGTAATAACTGTCCGCCACATATTTTGCACCTGTGATATTCAAGTGTTTTATTGTTTGTTTGTATCAGAATTGTACTAGTTATGGCACCCATGATGATGTTATAATTTTTATAGTCTTTTGTGTAGATTAAATGTCACAAAAGCCTTTAATTACTGTATTCAGTATAAATGTTAAGTTTGTACATTTCTGATCCATTTATCTTGATGTTAGCGGGAAAAAAAGTAGTTATTTCATTAAAACGTTCGTTTCACGGGTGGAAAGATTACAATACGTTTGTACTTAGCAAGTTATCTGTTACATCCTGATGAACAGTTGTACCTTACGAAATTTTTATGGTTCAGTCGATAAAACTGTTACACTGCGAAGCTTGTCTAAGCAACCAACACTGTTGTCAGATGATTGACCCACTCCTTAGCTTCCTTAGTTAGTAGCTTGACAACAGTATTATATCTTGTGCTTAAGTATTATTTGTAGGTACATCATCTTTCTCATATTAACCAGAGAACGGATCTGTATGAATTAAATATCTCTAACAATATTTTCTTGAATAACTAGGGACAGATGTGGTATATCCTTCGGAGTAATTTGTTTAATTAAGTTCATTAATTATGGTGCTTGTGTTAAATTGGCTTGGCTCGTATATATTGCTACATTTACATCCAAAAGACATAAACAGCGCGTCAGGGATAAAGTTATACGACACACGGACGAAAATTGTTGCAACTTATCTCGTTCCAAAAAAATTATTCATCAACTCATTAAGAACTTGCTGAGGTAGGAACTGTCCCTATGCACTCATGAAACATACTATGATCAAACTTAGCCTGGTGTGCAAACGGTAACATTTAAAACTATTTCTATCGGGGAATATGAAATCCTTAATCTTCCTTCTATGTCTCAAATTTGCTTTTCTTGCTGTATGTTCATTCTACTGTTTTCTCTACATCTGGGATTATGGATTAAGTTACTTTTAATGCATTGCTGTTCGATGGTGTAACATGATTTATAAGAGAGTTTGTGTGGCAAAAGGTCTTCTTTAGCATTTGTAGACTGGCACCTTTTCTTCTTAGATATTTGGGAGTTAAAAGACATGCAGGCATTGAAGAGGAGTTGCCATTACAGGATCAATAGTAATTCTCATATCTCCATTTAGCTTGATGTCACCGAGAGTTGTGAATTCAAATATGCGCCCTCCAAACCGAGAGGCCAGAATGGGTGAGTGGTAACACTCTGGCTTCGCATTTGGGAGGACGCGGATTCGAATCACCACGTGACTATCCATATTTCGATTTTCCATGCTTTCCCGAAATCACTCCAGGCGGATGCGAGCATGGTACCTTCAAAAATCTATGGCTGAATTATGACTTCAACATCAACGAGATGTAAAGCCATAAGTAGAAAAAAATCCGGAAAAAGACAACATTAAAAACACTTTCTAGCTCTATAATACAGAAAACAATATTAATTTACCTTAATTAATGATGAAATACCAACTAAAGAAGTCTAATTATTGGCCAAAGATATAGCCAGTGCACAGCCACAGCATCAACAACATAGAATCTAAGGAGTCTACCAACTTAAACATTACACAGAGGTTAAACAAACTACTACGCACATGTATCCTCTGATTAGAAATAATACAAATATTGAAATATTTACATACATAAATCAAATGATTGAGGGGAGTGAAAGCATCACACATGGCAACAGGTCTTAGTTACTAATAGGGAGTTATTTCCTTTTTACGGTTATTTTGTAATGTTTTATTATATCTGTATTCACGAATTAAATAATTGATTGGGAGTTAAAACGCCACACCGGGCAACAGGTGCCACTTACCAAAAGGGAGTTATTTCCTTTTCATGATTATTCATTTTTTATAATATTAAGTGATAATTATCCGTCTTTCGAGACAAAAATACGTTTCAATAATGTATGGGGTGGATCAGATGATACGTTACAGCTAACCTTATTTTTTTATTATGGTTTTACACATCTACGACATCTAGGACATTAGAGACAAGGAAGGACTGGGGGCAAGGAAAGAGAATGAATTCGGCCACGACCTTTTGGAGCAACCATTCCGACATCCGCATGGGATGATTTTGGGAAATCATGAAAATCTGAAACCTGGATGGCCGGCCGGGAATCTGAACCCACGTCCTGCCGAATGATAGACCACAACTCCACAGCTTATCCACTATAGTATAACATCCAAAGAAAATCGGTTGTTATGGAGACAAGAGGAGAAACAACGAGAAGAAGTTATGGCTGGCGAGCGACTAGACGAGCTTAGTTAGCTTCTTGCGAGGTGTTGAGATAAACGTTACTGATCAGCTAAGGACTTTAGTAATTCTTCGGTTTGTTTGAAAGGAAAATAAGGCGAAATAAACGTAAAATGGAAAATTAGATAGACTATTATTATTATTGTTCACTACAAGAACTTAAAAAAAAAATATGATTCTGTACGATATTTCCATCTTTACTTATAAAGCAAAAGGCTTTTATAAATAAAATATAACATCGGCGACTGTTAAATAATAATATACGACACCACCACATTAGGTAACTTCATTTTTTATATAAAACATTAGCTGTTACTCACGTCTTCATATGGGCGGACTTTGAATTTTATTGCTAGAAATGAATACAGGAAGATGTAAGCTACGCAACAGGTGTCCAAAAAAGCAAGGAGTCGGTTTAATATCAAGGGGAAGCCATCCCATACCAATCTACCATTGAAAATCGTGCAAAAATTTTTATAAATAGCAACAAACTATGGGGAAGGAGGGGTAATTGTGGGAGAATACCTACCACAGTTCCTATAGCAGACTTTTGTTTGTGGTTTAAAATTATGTCAATTTCTGGAAACATGTTATGTCAACACAAACTTGCACACAACGTCTTCTGTTTTGCTGTCCTTTCCTAAGATATATAACCTTTGAGGGTAGGAAACCGGTGAGATAGCTACATATAAACACAAAATAATAGTTTGATGCAGCAATCCACATCTGTACAATATAATAAATTGAATCTATGTATAAACAAATCTTACTCAAACTGAGTGCGTGAGGAACAAAGTCTGAGTCACCGATTTGACATGACATTACAGATACTTCCACTCGAAATCCGTCTTTCTATCACCGTTCGATTTGGTTCTGGAATATCACGACGAAATATGTTATTTTTGTCTTAAAAATACTCAATGTCCTTCCTAAAGATACCTAGTATTTTCTTGCCAAATTTCATCTAGATCGATTTAGCCGTTTAGTCGTTAAAACGTAAAAAACAGACAGAGATAAATGTAATCGTAGGCTTCCACGGCCAGAGTCAGTTGATTCTTGGCTGTCCGGGTGGTGCCGCGTCATGTTCATTGCTACAATGAACATGACGCGGCGCCACTCGGACAGCCAAGAATCAATCAGACAGACATACTTTCGCATTTATAACATTAGCGTAGATAAATTACCTTTAACGAACATAATTATGGTAGGAGTGAATGGTCTTTCGTTATTCATTAATGTATCACTAGAACATATAATCAATGTATAATATAAAATTTTATAATCTACAGGTTACTGATGTCACTATTTTACTTTTAATTCAGCATAATCAACAACAAAATGAACGTCAATCAAAAAGTAAACTACGTAAATATTTACATTTCCATTAACAATAATTAGTAATAATAAATT
Organism: Vandiemenella viatica; assembly: GCA_031002005.1. Lineage (NCBI taxonomy): Eukaryota > Metazoa > Arthropoda > Insecta > Orthoptera > Morabidae > Vandiemenella > Vandiemenella viatica. The sequence goes on along the minus strand of JARYHS010009186.1, from coordinate 113,971,448 downwards.
GGAAAATAAATACGAAAGTGTTTTGGAGTATTGTAACTATGTCACAGATGGAAGTAAACTGAACATTATTCAACAAGTCTGTGAGCAGTAAAACACTTTTATTCTTTCAAAATGCAGTTTGCACATATCAGTGCTTTTATTCCATATGAAAAATACCCGCCATTAGTTATCTGCATAACACTGAAGAATTTTTTAATGCCTGTATTACATTTATTTCGTAAATTTCAGTATTTTATATCAAATTTCAAATTCATGAACCGATTTTTTTTTAATGCTTTCATTGATATTTTGTTTCAATCATTAGAGCGTAGCGAAATGACTGGACTTATTGAGACCAAGGCAATGTCTGGTTAAACAGAAGCCTATACAATTACTTCATTTGTATACCTACGTTCATAACATCTTGTAGGGACGCTTGAAATATGTTTAACCAATACAAATATTACATGATTCTAATTGTATTTCCCAAGTATTATAGTGCCATACCTTTAGAAAAACAGATTTTTAAAGCGTTACAGATTATATTGTTCTTGACCTAGGTTTATACATGTTTATATTTTGTTTAATTTCAAATTGTATATCACTCCACAAACCATACTAGCTACGAGAGGACTGGCTCCTCATGTTATTCCTAACAGAGTACTCTTATTTGGGCCTATGAAGTCTATATTGAGCAGCTGGCCCTAGCAGCGCCTTAACGTTGTTTGGGGATTTTCTCATTGCATTGGCAGCGAACCTTTCCGTGATTTTGATATCGGTCCATTATGTCGTGGTGATGCGTACCGCTCTGTTGAATTTCAACTCTGTGATCCCCATAGACCTAGCTAACGGAGATCCGCACCGTCCATGTCTTCTTCCACGTCTTCAGCATCAGCGCCTCCAGAGATACGGCTCATCTGGATCCACCCATGGGGATTCATTGGTAACACCGACCCCACTCTCCCATACGGTATCACCGGAGCCCTCATCCCCATCCTTCCTAGGTCCATCGACGGTAACTTCATCCCCATCCCCACCCTCCAGAAGCCCGGAGCCCTCATTGGTATCCTTGACATCATAAATGCACCTCCAAACCAGCGGTTTGTGATGTCCTCCTTCTGATTGCCACCTGAAACACAGGAACATGTGATAGTAATAGTCGGTATTTCAATAAAGTGTGCCACAGTGTAAATCAAGATTCTGCAACCTTAACGTTCACTTTACGTGTCATTGACCTGCTAGGTTCCGAGCATTGGCTGAGGTTGATCGGATATTCTATGATGGTAATCCTAATCACATATCGTTGTGGACGCGGAGGTCTGGGCTCATGCCTCCCCAATCCAGTCTGCGGCGCCTCAATGCATTGAGCTAAACTGGGGATCATAGTTGACCCATTAGTAAGTAATTTAAAAGTGGGTTATTCATGTGCAAGTCGGTTAGTGATCTATGTACACACTTTGACAATAAATTTGGCCGCCGCTGAAAAATTCTATAACTGTTATTTTGCACAATCTGACATCAATGTCATCGCAGAAAACAGTAATCAATACTGGCAAGCCAGTATTGCGTTACTGTTTCTTAGGATGACATTGATGTCAGATTGTGCAAAATAAGAGTGATAGAAATTTTCAGCGGCCGCGGCGGCCAAATTTATTGACAAAGTGTGTACAAGCTATTACAAATTAAATGGAGAAAGGAGGTTGCCTCGATAATGGATCTCTTTTGACAGAATGAGACATAATCGGCTGGTGAAATCGTAAAAATCATTGCAGTAGTTGAAAATTGACTTATATGATGCAAGTAAGTAGTTGAGTGAGAGGACAGGAAGCTATTAAGGAAGTGAATGGAATATTAGGATATGTCGTAACAGTTTACTGAGACAAGATCTACTGATGGTATTGTCCTGTTGGAAGATAAGAGTGAAAACGTTGGGAAATTACTCAATAACAACACATTCAGATAATTTAGAGTAAAAATAAATCAACGGCATGAATTACAAAAGAACTGTTCACTACATTTGATCCAATTTACATAATTCGTCAACTGTTATTGTTGAGGAAACATGAGAATTATGTTACTTAAGAAATAACATTAAAGCTCAAGCCAGAAGCAAGGACGACGAAAGTACGGTTATAGTCCGTAGAATAGTACCAGACTTCAGAATGAAAAATATAATAAAATAGTTTGATACCTGTACATAGTAGTTAGAACGAATACCATAAGGAAATACCGTACAGTATATTGAATTATATGAAATGTACTGGTGCCGAAGGACACTGAAAATTAAGTGGAATGAGGAAAGGAGTTGTGATTATAAAGAACATACGTCATGCCATTTGCTACTGTGAATTTAAAGCTACATGTGTTTTCATTACGACTATGAACTGCCTTTAAAAGCAATTATAATAATACTGTTTTGAAGCATTCTCTGTAGCGGGCCACAGTAATCTACTGGAGAAGGAGAAATAAGGTTGTCAGAAAAACGAGTTGATTAAAAAATAAGTAAAGCGCAATATTCTGAATGTGAGTCGGCGGAATAAATATGTATTTAAGTGAAACCTGAAGTGATTGATATTGTTCAGAAAGTAGACGAATATCTTTACTTGGACGAGACAAAGAAAGTTGAGGTAAAGGGAAGTATTTAATACAAAATGTGACTGTAGAGATCACATTAGACATAATCTAACGCATAACGGAAGATGCAAAATGTAGTCGCTTTGGTAGGGAGATCCAGAGAAACTGATAATAGGTAAAATGAATTATTGCATTTGTAACGAGAGACGCTTTGGAATAGTAATTTACAAGGTGTACAACTTTGCTTCCGCCGTTTTTTCCTCAAAAATATGACCCTTTATTGAACAAAATGCTTACACAGATATTATTCAAAGTAATGTCCATCGCTGGCCACAACTTTTTCCCATCTTTCCGGCAGTGTGCGAATGCCGCGTTGAAAAAATTGTTCATCTTGGGAGGCGATCCACGAAACAATTCACTCTTTGACATCTTCATAAGATCGGATGTGTTTCTCAGCCAGGTCGTGGGCCATTGATTGGAACAAGTGATAATCAGAGGGAGCAATGTCTGGAGAATACGGCGGGTGGGGTAGGACGTCCCATTTCAACGTTTCCAGGTACGTTTTGACCACTCTTGCAACGTGGGGCCTAGCATTGTCGTGCAGCAAAATCACCTTATCGTGCCTCTCGCTGTATTGCGGGCGTTTGTCTTTTAATGCTCGGCTCAAACGCATTAATTCTTGAGTTTGACGCGAGTCTACACACAGCAATGCCTCCAATTCTGCATCCTCGAAAACTTTCTCTCTTCCGCCACTATGCTGGTCTTCCACGTTAAAGTCACCATTCCTGAAGCGTTGAAACCACTCGCGACGCGTTCTCTCACTAATACAGTCCTCACCATAAGTACTGGAGAGCATTCGATGAGACTCAGCCGCAGTTTTCTTCATATTGAAACAAAAAGCAGAGCCTCCCGCAAATGACGAGAACTCGGCTCGTACACTGACATTTTCAATCGAGAACAACATTACGATGCACACACAAATCGAGTAATGTTTGAATGAGGTTATGTTGACGAAGCTCACAGCTAACTGCCTAACGTCTGCGATATGTTTATCTCGACTGCTACTTACCACTGTAGCCAACTATTGAAAAACGGCGGAAGCAAAGTTGTACACCTTGTATGTGTGACATACCAACTAAGTATAGGCTGAGAAACGTAAGAAGACTTACAGTCAAAGGTTGACCGTTATAGGGTCTCATAAAACATGTGACTGGACGTTGGGATACATTTTAAGACTATGGTTAATTCTTTAGACGAGAGAACAGTCGATGGAAGAATGGTGTAGGAAGACAAAGATAAAAGCGGACGTAAGTTGTACTGATAGGAGAGGAAGAAATGGACATTTGCAATAAAGTCGTCGAGAGACTGATCATAAGCAGATAAAAACTGTGCCTTTTATGTGTTACGAATATAAAGAAATAATGATAACTACCTCATTAAGTGTTCTGAAATAACAGTTCACCTCCCTAGTCTAGTTAATACAAACTATTTAATGTCCATTGATGCGGTAGTGAAGTTCAAGAACTGCTCACCAATAATTCCTAAAATTAAAGAGCAGAATTTCTCCCATATTTCTATATAATATACAAACCCTATTTTTATAGGTATTTGAGTTCTAATAATTACAGAAAGTCCGTTAAATTTGAATCTCACCTTTCCGGGAAATATCAGTACCATTTCCATTCCGCCTGTTATCGGTGGAATTTGACGAAATGTTGTTATAGTGGTTCACGCTTCCTATTTCTCCGGTAGTAATAAATTCTGTACTGTATTCTCTTATTTCGATGCCAATAGCTTTGAAAATTCTTTCCCCACTCAGTTTACCAAGATTTCTTGGCGCAGTAGTTCCAGTGTCTGAAAGATTTCCCTGTTTGTCATATCCCCTGGTAACAGGTAGATCTCCATTTGCCTGGAAATAAAAGAGATGTGATGTTTCAATTAAGATAATTTAAAAAAAGTATCTTTGTATTCTGAAATATGCCATCATCATTGAAGCAATTTTCTGAAAATTAATGTAAAACGTATACATACACAAGAACAACTGATATAAGACATAGGGATCACAGAAATGTTAATTAATCTTCTCAGGATATTTCTAAAAGATTCGGAATCCAGTTGTAACAGCCCTAATACCTGTATTTTGGATAGTATTGGACTGTGTGAAATATTTGTAATGAGCTAAAGTTTGGTTGAAAGTGATTTGATATGTTTATTTTGTAATTTCTTGTAAATAAGTGTATATAGACTTTGTTTTAGGTAAGAAAGTTATTTAAAGACCATTTAATATGTTTAAGAACCGAATGGTGCAAGAGAATTTCTTAAAAGTTTGTAATTACTTGTATTAATGTATGTTACGATGTCTACAGGACAATTTTCCACCATTTGAAAGGATTTCTGTAAATAATTTTGTATTTAAGTATCTATAATTACCATTTCTAATCATTTTGTAATGTTATTAATTAATTTTGTATCAATTCCGATTGTTTTTAATATGTTTGATTGTTTGAGTGATTGTTAATGATCGAGAAATATCGGGCGGATGCCTTTGAAGAATTCTCGTAATTTCGATAGACTCTATATAAACAGATCGCCTGGACAGAGAGTTTATTTTGCATTAAGTATTCATTCAGTGTTACAGAGACATTCATGCAAGTTTTCATTCAGTAAGTCAGTATTGCATCTTTGGATTGTAACAACTATGCTTGTGAATGTCGCAGACTTGTTTTGATTGAAAATAAACGAGCATCAACATAACCTTGTTTTTGGTGGACTTTATTAATTAATTAATGCAGTAAATTAAACCACCAAAGAACCTTAACATGGCGACCGTTGACATGACGAGAAGTTCTTAAACATCTGTGGGATGTTTATCTTCTAAAAAGAATCTGCAGAAAATTGCGACGGATTATCGGCGATAAGCGAAAATAACCTGCGAGAAAATTTCGACCGGCTACGCCACACGTAGAGCTTATATAGGCGACACGGATCTGACGGCAAGCGGACCTTCTTCGGCCTAAGGCGGAGATTTTTCCATCGGGAATCGGCTGTAATCTTCCGACGACGAGTGGATTTCCTTCGGCCTCAAAATCGTCTTCCTACAGTGAATTGTGAAAAGTGTGGTTAAGTGTTTGAAGTCAGTGTGGTGTTTAATGATTAATTAAGTGCTTCTAAGTGAAATTTAATGTGATACAAAAGTGAGGAATAACTGTAAGTACGGCATTGAATATTCAAGTGATTTATTTTGCATGTAAATGTGTGACAGTTTGGAAAGATTTTAATTTTCCTTAATTTTGTTTTTTATGTTGATTTTGATAATTACTAAAAATGGCTGATAATCAGAACCTGCAAGCAATTCTAGAGTCTTTTGTAGCCAGATTCGATAGCAAATTTTCTGAAATTAAGTCTCAGTTTTCCGAAATTGATGGCAAATTTGATAATAAATTTTCCAAATTGGATAGCAAATTTTCTGAATTTAAAAATGAGTTAAATCTTGACAACAAATTTTCTGAATTTAAAACTGAGTTAAATCTTGATGGTAAATTTTCTGAGATCAATTCTCAATTTTTTGAATTTAGAAGTGAGTTAAGGAATGATAATGACAGAAAATTTGCTGAAATCAATGACAAGTTTTCTCAACTGCAACAAAGCAATGATAAAACATTCTCTGATTTGACTAAATGTTTTGATGTTAAAATCACAGAGCAATTTCAGGGTTTTTAGCTCTCAATTCAAAGAAGATATTAACAATTTAGATTCTAAATTGGGGAAGGTAGTAACAGAATGTCAGGAGAAATTTGAGAAAGTTACAAAATTTTGTGAACAGAATAAGGCTGAATGTGAAAATTTGATTTATAAAGAGGTGAAGGAAGTCAGTGAAAATTGTGATAAGATGAAGGAGGAATATGTTGCTTTGTTCCAAGCTAATGATGTTAAGGTTAATGAGTTGAGACAAGAGGTGGGATTAAATATTAATACATTGGTGCAGCAACAGGAACAGTTAGCGCATGGATTAGAAAGAAATGTAAATCAGTTGGAAAAAAGGGTTACTGGGCTACAGGTTCAGTTAAGTCAGATTCCCTTAGCAGGTAGTCCAGTTATCAGTGCTGATATTAAGGAAGAATTTGAATTTTATGATGATAGTGGGAGGCTTCACCCTATTGAATTTATAGATAATTTTGAAAGATCAGATTATTTTAATTTATTACCCGATAGTAAGAAAATTGCACTTGTGGGTAAACATCTAAAATCTTATGCTAGGGCATGGGGTGATAGACAAGCTAGGGAAGTGACTGACTACAAGCTGTTTAAAGAAAACTTTTTGAAACATTTTTGGTCGACAAGCAGGCAAATTCAAGAAAAGAGGGAGTTGATGACTGGTAGGCCGTATAAACCTGGTAGGGAAACTCAACATGACTTTTTTCATAAATGTTGGATCCGTTGTAAGTACCTAGACCATCCTTATGGAGAGGAGGAATTCATTGATTTGATAGGAGCTAGGCTACCTCAGCAAACAAGAAATTTAATTGCCACTTTGGATGTAGTAAATGTGGATAGAGTTTCAGGATTGTTGAGACGCTTGGATGCCCAGGAGTCATTCAATGAACAACATTACCACCATCAACACCATAGGAGGGGCAGCAGGAGTCCCCCTAGAAGGGGTAATGGGTCAAGGGATGGTAGATCCAGGGGACGGGATCGTAATAATTATGCAAGAAGGAATGATAATGGGGAAGTGAGAGAACAGAACCCTCAATCTGAAAGGGAAAGGCAGCATGGGGGCAGGCAAACTAAAGACCACCCCTGTTATGGGCCCCGCAGTGGTGGACAAGAAGGTGGGTCCAGGTACCAACTGCTATAGCGTTAATACCCTTTTATGAATAATCCCCGAGAAGAGTTATTGGAAGAGGTAGAGATAGCAGCAAGTGAATTGCAGGATAAGGTTATGACAGATGTAATTAATGATGTTGATGATTTAAGGACTGATAATAAGATAAAGTGGGAAGGGGACCACCATAGTACCTTATCACTAGAATCAGTGTGCGAAAGTAATAATTTTCATGTAGAAGATTTTCGAAATGGTCACTGCTTAATTACAAAAAGGGGTGCAGAATTTATAGTGCATACTACAGCGTGGCTATCAGAAACTTGTAAGGTCCAGAATGGCATAGTTGGGACTATGTGTGCTAGGATAGGTGGTAATGAAGTTTGTAGAAGTGCTGAAATCGAGGAGTTTCTCAAATATCTTGAAGATGAAGGTGATACAGTGGTGTGGATAGGAGACCCAGATGAGGAGGAGAATTGTAAGTCAAAGTATTTGTCTTCTGAAAAGAGAGTGGTTGAAAAGCCTTATGTACCAATCCCTAAGTTGGAAAAATGTCCTAATTTTGACCTAGCTGATACGTTATTTAGCTCTTTATTTGGTGTAGATGATGACATTGAAGAAATGGGTGGGAGTAAGGATTTATTTGAACCAGTTTCTAATTTGGAAAATTGTACAGAATGTGACTTAGATGACACTATGTTTTGTACTCTTTTTGATGTGGAAGCTGATAGTGAAGTAGTAGCTGCTGGGAAAAATAATTATTTGGTGGATGAAGTCAGTAAGCCAGATGTTAAAACAGTTTTAGGTACTGATTTATGTAATTTGGTAAGTTTAAGTAGTAATCAGATGATGAAGAGTGGGGTTGGGAGTAATGATGGACTAAACTGTAGTAGTGAGAATAATAAATTTGTATTACCAGTTGAGTCAATAGCATTGCTTTTAAGTGACAATCAATTTACTAAAACAGAACCATTGTATGTCTCAGCTGTTGTGTGGTTGTACCAAGGTCTGTTGTCTGAGATGATTGGAAGTTTGTGTTTCTGTATGTATATAATAAATCTTTGTGAAAATAGAAATGTAATATTAAATGTGTATACAAAAGTTGAAGAAAACTGGAAGGTTAGGAAAAAGTAACTTACATGGTTCTGGGTTTCCAGGGAAATCCTGGAACCCACTTATGAGAATTAATTGAAATGCATGGTTTGGGGAGGGGTCCCTACCTGTAAATATCTAATTTTGTAAATAAGTTTTTGAATTGATGTATGTAAATAGTTTGTGTGAGTACTTAAGTTCAGATGCAGATGTAAGCATTTCAATGTATAATTTGTGACAGTTTTGTGTAGAAAATTTTAGTGTTTTCATGATGTTGTTACTTTTTACATTGTGGTGACAAATTATCAGCTGTAAAATGTAAATAGACTGTTGTCATAAACAAGCAGACATCAAGTGTGTAATTTGGAGTGAAAATAATTGTAATTTAAGATGATGACAGTAAACGTTTGTTGTGTAAACACAGTAAATGATAAAATGATTGGACCTGAGAAAAGACAATTATTGTAAAATCAGTGTCATGGACTATGTGCAGATGTTGTATGAAGAATTGTATTTGTTCATTGTAAAAGTCATTATGGTTGATTGATTGTAATCTGTTCGTGTCTGCATTATGTGTACATTCAACCTGCTTAGATTCATGACGGATTCAATCAATTTTATCTGTGTAAAATTAAGTGAATCCTGGGGAGGGGTTGTAACAGCCCTAATACCTGTATTTTGGATAGTATTGGACTGTGTGAAATATTTGTAATGAGCTAAAGTTTGGTTGAAAGTGATTTGATATGTTTATTTTGTAATTTCTTGTAAATAAGTGTATATAGACTTTGTTTTAGGTAAGAAAGTTATTTAAAGACCATTTAATATGTTTAAGAACCGAATGGTGCAAGAGAATTTCTTAAAAGTTTGTAATTACTTGTATTAATGTATGTTACGATGTCTACAGGACAATTTTCCACCATTTGAAAGGATTTCTGTAAATAATTTTGTATTTAAGTATCTATAATTACCATTTCTAATCATTTTGTAATGTTATTAATTAATTTTGTATCAATTCCGATTGTTTTTAATATGTTTGATTGTTTGAGTGATTGTTAATGATCGAGAAATATCGGGCGGATGCCTTTGAAGAATTCTCGTAATTTCGATAGACTCTATATAAACAGATCGCCTGGACAGAGAGTTTATTTTGCATTAAGTATTCATTCAGTGTTACAGAGACATTCATGCAAGTTTTCATTCAGTAAGTCAGTATTGCATCTTTGGATTGTAACAACTATGCTTGTGAATGTCGCAGACTTGTTTTGATTGAAAATAAACGAGCATCAACATAACCTTGTTTTTGGTGGACTTTATTAATTAATTAATGCAGTAAATTAAACCACCAAAGAACCTTAACACAGTGCTAGGAAGAAAAATAAACTTTTAGCCATGTTTAAGGTAGAGTCAAATGAAGCGACTGTTTAATCTTTATTGTTATTCGGGGTTCAATACCCAAAGGAAAAGAATTTATATAATTGCCGCTCATTGCTGTCACAGACTTCTATATCGTAAGCGGAATAAATTTCAGACTTCAAATTTGAAAATTATTTCATTGACCCAAAACTGAATACCATTTTTAAAATTTTGAAGAAGTTAGTCCTTTTTATTATAATAAGTCGTTATTCGTTTTGGATTACAACCAAAAATGGCGAACGATAGCTACCTCTCTGCTGGTTAATAATAAGTAGTTGCGTTTAAAAAACAATTTATTATTATCTGTATGGTTGTTACCTCACAGGGTCTGCGATCCAAATAAAAGTAGCCAGGATAAAACGTGTTTTTCTGACGCAGGGTAATTGTACAAGTTTTTTTTCCTGCAAAATACAGGCGTCGAAATTATCCTGCATTTAAAAAATGCAGGATATAGGAAGTGGAATCTGTAATAAATTTGACTGGAAGCAGGACGTTTTGAAGGAAAAACACTGAGAACGAGATGCAATCAGTAGAACACATCAGGATCACAGATATTGCAAAAGATGATTACTCCAAAGACAGAGCTAATTTCTTGGCGATGAAATAGTTTCGGCTTCAATGTGTAATTTCACTGAAATAGGTAAAAACAGGAAAATTGGATCCAAAGATATGTTTTATGTTTACATCGCATCAAGGATGATCTAAAATATGAAAAAAGTTAAAAATAGGCGATTTTGTATCACCTTGAAGAAATTCTCAGAAAATTTAATGCAATAGCAATGATAATTGCCAGAATAGCTCGACCCTCAACAAGAAAGTTCGCATATTTATTCGTATTTCCTTTCCCTACTCATTAACATCTCCTATTGGTGAAATTCTCCACAATATTCAGCTAACAAAAATATACTTTAAGATTTCTTTGTGCGATAAGCCCACGGACGTCTCGCAGAAGTTAGTTTAGAAATTTGGGTAAAATTAAAGCATTATCGGTATATGTATTAAGTTAAGTCCATTTTGGTAGGAATTCCAGAATATTTCAGTCTCAACGAAAAAAACAAAAAGAAACAGTGAACAGTCAACTGTTTATACACTATCCTGTGACAAGAAATAATTTATTACAAATTAAACTAGAGCCTATGACCGATGGCATTAAAAACACAGCCTCTGAATGTTTCAATCAAAATTTTAAAATACGTTAACTGATTTTTTTCGTTAAAATCTTTTTCTGTTTCAGGTAAATATATTTCTGAACATCAACTTATTCTAATCCCGGACTGCCTTACCAGAAATTAATAGCTAGTTTATGCTCAGAGTCATTTCTTCTCTTTCTATCTAAGTGACTGCAGTCAGGAGTGGTGAAAACACTGTTGAACTGATATTGTAACAATCGTTCATCCTTATCCATGAGCTAATATCAAAGCTATACTGATTGATCAATGAAGTTACAGAAATGTTTGCTAAGTGAATTAGTATGTCGTTGTAGGAATGAATTTTGGGAACATGCGGTGTTTTCGGCATTGATATTAAAGACTATTTGACGTAAAAATAATTAACTTACATTTCAGTAGCACAGAATATTTCTAGACAAATCATGGTATCCCAGAAATCTCGCTGGCTGATCTGTCGATGCCCAAAAACTATTTAACTTTTTTGAAGTTATGTGAAGTGAGTGTTTACTGTTCGAGTGCAGGTGAAACCTTACCTCTGCTGGCAGTGAGAAATCTGCTATCAACAGCGGGAGTACCAGCAACATCAGTTGACAACCGGTGTGGTCGTCCATTCCACCTCTCTGTCTCCAATCACTACACACCTCCGCAAATTGCAGCGTTTTTGTAGAGCCTCTATATATTACCTGTTTGTAAACACCGCCTTGAGATCCCATTAAAATCAGTTTATCGTTATGATCAAGAGCGAACGTTAGAACTGTGATCTCCGATAGACCAAAAGTTTATTACCTTCAACAAAGCGATAAAATATACCTGCGAGGTAAAGGTTTTTTTTTCTGACTTCAATATCTCAATTGGTTCGCAGCATTTTAAAATCTTTTCCAATGTCTCAATCCCAATACTTCTTATATCTTTAACCCTCACTTTCACACTTCATTATCTTTCTCCTGATCTACACGTTCGAAGGTTAAATTTACTATGACGCAAGAGATAAAGTAAGGGGTCGTGTGGTCGTAATGACGTGATGACCTATCCCGGTAATCCTACCGGGTATAAGGGACCTGCAGTTTGACGTGGAATCCGTTACGGCATACTTCAAATTACACAGCAAGCTGTACCAGAGATAAAGGTCAGGTTAAGAACCTTTGAAAATTCCAACTGACTTGCGGATTCAAACCGGTAAAGTTTCGATCTCCAGTCGATTGAGCCCCCACAAGTAACTGGGACTGCCCACCATAGGGGGCGCCTGATGTGGCAACCCGCGCAACACTCAGGGGTAGATGCAGAGTCTAACCTCAGCACCAGTCACGCGCTCCAATCTTATTGCCCCGGGACACTCTCACCATTTATTAAGTCACACTTAGGATCTTCCGGTTATGACGTCGGAGTTATACTTTTTTTTCCCCTCAAGCCATTATTTTACGGCATCGACGCCGGCTCCTTTTTTATTATTTTAAACAGGTTTTCCCACGACGCCTAGCCATCTGAGGATATTTCAACCCTGATAGGGATTGATGGTTTAAACCCCGGTCAGGGAATTTAGCTGAAAATCTTGTTTTTCATCTGATGTGATAATTTTGTGATAGTTTTCCGATTTGAAATAATGCTACCAGTTCTTTACTCTGGTTTTTCTACCAGCCTGATAACTCATCTGTAATGGTACACGTTACTGTAATTTAACCAATTATGTACCTTACATTCTGTAATTAATTATCCTTGCTTATTTAAATAATTTATCTTCAAAACTGTTTGGATTAATAGTTGCTGTATTTCAACATTTTTGAAGGGAGACGGGATAAGTTAATACATTAACAAATGATCTAACAATACAAACGAACTTTTAGTAATACCCCAGAGGAAAAAACAATTGAAAATGAAGAAATTACTGATGTAGTATTAAACAGTTTCATGTACGCCTTCCCCTAGAAAATATAACAAAGGTGAACTAACACTACAATGCAATAACATGTGTATTTGGAGGCTATATTGTAGTGTCCGGTCCCCAGCTTCTTTTTGGAAATATAAAATCTGTAGTGAACATGAGAAACTCCTATCAGAAAAGACTCCTCATCCAGGATAGCAACTGACCTTTTAATCGCAGAAAAACCAGTGCAACGTTCATGAAAGTTTGCATATTACCATTTGCTCTAATGTATTGATGCTACTCGTAAAATCACTTCCTTCACTGATAAAACCACTACGAAAATGGAAATTACTAGACAAAATGCTTTACGAATGTGGTAGTTTGCATTTAAAAAGTACTAATTCAGCTGAACTGCAAAATGTTGAGACACCACTTTCCTAAACGTCCGTCTTGTCTGCCATCCATCCAGCGAAAGATGGCTTCCCTTGTTCGTTGTACTCGAAGTCCTGCGGCAATTATCCAGCCAATAGCAGCCCCACATGAAGATTGAAAAATTTCGCTAAGTTTAAACCCTATTCCTGTGCAAGTCAGCATTTGATACCCCCTCTCCCTCAAGATTCACACACACATAACGAGTTCACCACTTCATTCTTTAAATGAAATGAAACCTCCCCTAATTGATAAGAAGTTAACTTTTACAGCTGATAATGACTTGTAGTTTCTCCAGTATTACAGTTATTTATGTCAGCTTGGAGACTGAATGGTTGAGTTTCTTTTCAATAGTAGTTTACGATCCGCTGTATGATGTTGAAAAGAAGAGTGGTTTAATTACAATCAGGAATTTACAACTGATTATATTATGCAATAGAAGAATACAAAGACTAATGAAACTTCTATTTTTTGCAAAAATTTTGTTTTAAGAAAATCGACGGACGAAGATTTTGAAACCTGCTAGTTATGTAGCAATGTAGTAAAAGAACGTAGAGCGGTCGAAGTTACAGCTTGAGCATCAGCACATTCTAACAATTGTGTTAAAACATTGCGGTAAAACATAAATAGTTAGAATTTTGTAACATGGAGAAAGTGTATGATGAAAATCTGAGAACTGCACGTATATCACTGGGTGCCTAAGTTTTTGTATTAGGTCGCGGTACAATGAATGTATTAATGAGTGTGTGGACCTGGAAATATTATCTGAGGTCGTGATTAGGTTGAAATGCATCCTCGATGCCTATTTCTGTGTAAGACACGAGGAGTTTACTTTTCAATAACAAAACTATTAATTTCACGTGCGTCATGTTACTAATGTAATTACTTCTTCGGAATGACAGTAGTACGACATCTCTAGCAATCTATTCGACCAGGACCAGCATTAGAACTAACACCCAGTCTCTAAAGACCTCGCTGTTAGAGAGACGTTAAGCAGATAAAAAAAAAAAAAATTAGAGCTAACATTACGTGGTAAAACCTGAATTGTTAGAATTTTTTTTAAATATATTTTTTAATTTCCTTTTCTTTCATTGGCATTATATTACTGACGTCATTAACTCAACCAGATGTAATAGTTCCAAATGTATCATGAAATACAGTAAACTGGTATCCATTACGTAGATGTCTGTGAAAGCTCTCTAATACCAAAACCTGAAGATCGTTTGCGATGGATAAATCAAAATATTCTAAATTTCTGTGCAGCACTCAAAGGTAAGAGAGAAACTTTTCGCGTCTGGACGTCGGTTCGAGGGTACGAGTGCCCAGCCGGTTTTCCGACAGCACACTTGTCGTGATGCCATTAGTCACGCTGATCCACGCCAGACTCCGCACTCAGTGTCGCTATCTGTCCATCGACCACTCTCCGATTTAGGACGGCCGTCAGTCGAAATGCTGCCTACTGGCTCGTTTCTCCAATCCGCTGAAACTGTATCTCCACTGTGGTTCCCAGGAGCTTACGTGTCAATACTAATAAACGGCTGAATTTGGTCATCGCGACCCTATCGCTGTGACGTTATGGTCCCCGCCTCCTTTGCCGAAGTAACTGCGGCCATAAATGTTACCACCAATTAATCGCCTAAACACTGATAGAAAAGAATGCATTGCGTTTAAATTGATGTATTAATTAATAGTGGCTTTTTATTTATTTACATTCGTTCGATGTAGATGATTTCGTTAAATTTTTTCCTGCTGATATGTAGGATAAGAGCTTCAGTTTTGAGGCAGCAATGTTAGCGGAAGTTTTCTTCAGGGGAAATATAGCCTGGGCCAGAATAACTTTTTTTATGGCTTTACGCATCGTTGACGTCGAGGTCATTAGAGGGGGGGGTGGGACTGAGGACAAGGAACTGGAACGAATTCGGCCATGGCATTTTGAATGTAGCATACCGACATTCGCCTGGAGTGATTTAGGGAAACCATGGAAAACAAAAATCCGGATGCCCGGACTGGGATTCGAACCGGCGTGCTCCCGAATGTGGGGCCAGAGCGTTAACCGCTCACCCAGAAAGCTCGATCTCTAGCATATCGTAACTAGGAGATACCTTCCTACTAGAGGCTGACTTAAGTTCTGCTTAGTTCCCGGCAGATACAGTATTGTAGAGTCACCTCAAACGACCTACTGTTGATATGAGGTTTCATTCAGGTTGCTGCTGTAGTTTTTTTCTTCTGGCTTTACTCCTTTCGGCGTCATTAGAGGCGAAAAAAGACTGGGTGCAAGGAATCGGAAGGAACTCGGCAACGGCCTTTTGAAGAAATCATCCCGGCATTCCCCTGTAATGATTTCGGAAAACCATGGAAAATCCAAATCTGGAGGGACGGACGGGGATTCGAGCCGTCGTCCTTCCGAATGCGAGGCCTGACCGTTACCGCTCACCACCAGGATCAATTTAATATTGCACTGATATTGTGGAGCACATTTTTACTGGAGTATGTAGTCTCCAAACTCTTATTTATCGAGCATTTATTATTGGAGAAATTGTCAACTTCAAAATCTCCGGTATTCGAACCGAAGACATTTAGAGTCCCAGCCAGAGATGTTATTTCTGAGCCACCAGACAGCTGTGTTGGAAGGGTTGGTTGAAATTTCACTGCAGTGTTAAAGTGATAAATGCAATGGTCATATCACCTATTTGTGAAATATGCAACAATGAATGAAGTGATGGCATATGATACTATTGATAGTCACTTTAAATTTGGGGGCAACCTTTGTACTTTTCGAAAGAGCATCTGGCACCGTGTTTAAACCTCTCGTTTCTTTCGTCGCTGTACACAAAAATACACTACACTTACAGCAAACCCACAGTCGTCAACACATGTGTCGCAACATCAAGAGCCCCAGTTACCAACTCACGAAATAAGTCTCACAAACAAAATCCACACATCAGACATATGACAGCACTGAGCTTTGCCATTCTGTCAGTTATAGGCCTTGCAACAATCGGGCTGGTACTCGTACTTGTACTTGCAACTATGCAATAAATACGGACCCTATGGAACTATGGGAACACACGATTACTTTAGTTGAAGGTGGTTATCAAAATGCAACAAGATATCTGGACCACTTTAGGGATGGCACTGAAGTTCTTTACTTGCAATACTCACTGTTGGGCCCTGAGAAGAACCAGTTAAAGTTGATAACATTATTCTGTATCCTGTAGTTGCTGGGATATTAACAAGCTAAAGCTCTAGATCCAGTATCCTGTTGAGATGTAGACTGTTCAGCTGCAGTTTTTGGATTGTCCTTTTAGGTGATTCAATGGAACGATCCAGCAGCTTCATGAATCAACCGCAAAGGCAATTGAATGACTGCAATCTCTCAACATCGGTTTGTAGGGACAGCTATGTCTCATTTCGACTGTTGTAATTCAACACGGGTCGATTCAGGAAGAACGGTAAATATTGATGGAGGTGGTAGTAAGACCAATATTGAATAAAAGAAATTAATATAAACATGTGTCCAATTTCCATTCGTTTTGGAGATAAATGTGCTGGAATGTTATGCATGAAACAAATAACTTATTGAAGGACTTTATTCATACAAAAACACACGCATATTTTACAACAGTTTAAATTAAATGTTTGAAAATTCCCTCATCGACTTCAATACACAAATTGAAGCACCTTATTGATGTTTGAAGTCGACACATACAGTCCAGATGCGCGCGCATCTCAGAAAAAAAAAACAGACTGTAGTTGCTACATTACGAAGCTACAAAACGAATGGTAATCGGACACATGTTTATATGAAACTAGCTGGTGCCCACTACTTCTTTCGTGTTTGTAAAGAATTTGGATTGACAGCTACCGACATCTAACCACCATAGTACACGATAGGAGACACGATGCCACTAACACACACAAACGCCAATGGTCTATGACAAAAATATCCTTGATCGGCCAATTTCAACCACCAAATCTCCCACACTCCCACAGTTACCGAAATTCGGCCAACGTTGAGATCGAAGGGTGACTCTATGCTATTACTACACACAAACACCAATGATCTGCGCTAGATAGTTTTGGCTGAAATGTGATACACCATGATACATACGTTTTAGGTAGAAATATGAAAGTGGCGCAGATCGAGCACTTCCAACCACCATATCTGCCACACCCCATAGCTACCGACATCTAACTACCATAGTACACGATAGGAGACACGATACCAATACCACACACAAAAGCCAATGGTCTATGCTATGTAGTTGTGGTAGCAGAGTGACATATAAGGAGACACATGTGTTTGGTCGAAAAACGAAAATATCCTTGATCGGCCACTTTCAACCACCATATCTCCCACACTCCCACAGTTACCGAAATTCGGCCAACGTTTTGATCGACGGGTGACTCTGTGCTACTACCACACACAAACACCAATGATCTGCGCTAGACAGTTTTGACTGAAAAGTGATACACCATGACAAATGCGTTTAAAGTACCTCAAGTCGACCACTTTCAACCACCATATCTCCCGTACCCCAATAGCTACCGACATCTAACTACCATAGTACACGATACCACTACCACACACAAACGCCAATGGTCTATGCTATGTAGTTGTGGCAACCGAGTGACATATACGGAGACACATGTATTTGTTCGAAATACGAAAAGGCCCTTCATCGATCACTTTTAACCATTATATCTCCCACATCCCCACAGCTATCGACATTCGGCCAACGTTGTGCACAACAGGAAACTCCATACTATTTCCACACACAAATACGAGTGATCTGTTGTAGGTAGTGGTGGCTAAAAAATGAAATATAGGAAAAAACACGTCTATTTTATATATATATATATACTCCTGCTTGAAAATTAAAGCTTTAATCACACGCGCATTAATACATTCACTGTATTGGTATGTAAACGTGATTCCATATTCCTTTCTTTACTATAACAGGGATCAGGAAATATAATGAATTAATGCAATTTAAGATTTAAGTACGCATGCGCAGAACGTTAAGTGCGCCTGCGCAGAATGTTGCGACGTATGCGCATTTGGAGGGTAACGCGTAACGTGTAACGCTTAAAAAATTTTCCCTACCTCACACAAAGAAGTTTCATTTGAATAAATAAAGTCAGGTATCCCTCAAAAGCGGAGTCAAGTTGAATCGAAATTTTGCGCAGCAGCAGCAAGTAGGAACGGGTGCTTGCGGGAGTGAGGAGAGAAGCGGCGGGCGAGGCGGGTCCTCGACGGTAATGGATTGCCAGTCTGCTCACGAGCGGGCGACCTCGAGCGCTCTGTAATTGTGCACAGGTCGGCCGTGTCAGCTCGACCAGAATGCCAGATGGAGGAGCGACTCCCACTTTAGACCAGAGCTTCCGGCGGGAGGGTCAAGACCCATTCACAACACACGCAGCGGCCCTGGGAGACTGCCTCGTGGGTCGGGGCTATCTCACTCAGCAATCAGGATATTAAAGTAGACGTACGGGAGCAGTCTCCCGAGTGAAGGGCAGTACACGATGACATTCTTAGAATCAATACTGTTAGCAGGAAAACCGATAAGTTAGTTACCGTGCAAACAAAATCCTATATACATAATTTCCAGGTAAAATTTACAATATTTTTTCACATACTTTCTCACTAATAACAACGCATCACTACAAAACATACTGAGTAATTTTACAGGGAAAATATTTTAGTTGGTGATAGAATCCATCAAAACAAGACAAAAATCTCTGATTTACATTGTTCTGCAAATACATTCTTTCAGAGTTAATAACAGGTGCGCAGTATGACGTCATTCATGTTAATGTATACATCTGCTATTTGGCGTATGGAATCACGTACTCTCCGAAACCATTTTGATTGGTCTTATAGGTGCTGACATGCATTGAAGACATACAGAACCATCTTGGACAGCTTCAAAGCGTACATGATTCCTGAGGCGTATGGCAGAGGCAAACATTGCTATGGACGGACGCATACTGTGTACTTGCGGTGCAATGTTTGTTACACATTTTTGTCTTTTTTTATGAATACTATCACCTAAACTAGTCAATTATTTTTTTTAATAGTCTGTTCAATCTTTTCTTTCATTTTTTCCAGTTTTGTTTTCCGAAGTCCAATCCACAGGAACTGATGACGATAAAGCTATTTACTAGAGATTTACAGAAGTTTAACATTCTATGATTTTCATGGACTATACCTTTCTTTACTCCTCTTCTCTCTTGAAGAACTGGTAAGGAGTTCCCATCTTCATTGCTCGCTGGCTCATGGATGGGTGTTAACCACTGTAATCCAGCGATAAGATGATTTTTCTAACATTCCCACTCTCAGTCAAAAACAATACGGGTTGATGGCGATCACAGTTACACTGAATAAGATAATATTAAAAATTGCCGCTGTGCTTACTCCCGATTCTCCTGTGTTCTAGTTGAGAAGTAATCTGTCACCACTGAAGGAAAAGCGTCAAGTCATTTCTACACCATTTGCTAATTCCATTTCGTCTTAGTTCCCTATACTGGTATTTGAGATAACCATCATCACCATTGTTCGGCTCTAAGACAGGTTTACACATGACCACTCTCTATGCCATACCATGCACTGCTATGCAAATATTAATGTGGTAGTATCCCGTTCTTTTCTCATATAGTAGAGGGATATTGTGTTGCCAACGCTCAGCAATACGTGTAACTATGTTCTGTTGGTATTTTTGTTTGTGAAATGTGTAGGTTATGAGGCTGAGATTTGGGACCGTCCCAACATTCGTCTTGATGATTGTGGAAAACCGCCTAAAAACTACAATCAGGACGGTTGTTACGCGTGGACCAGGATTCTATCGCGGTTCCTTTGTACTTTTCCGATCTGATGTGGTGACTCCTGAACACGCGCTGTCTCACTGGTGATCTGTTTTAAGGTACGTTCCCACGGCGCATCCCTCGGCCCGTGCTAGGGAACGCCTGTCATCTTTGCCGCATATGTTAACATGGACGGCCTCGACCCACCGCCAGGCGGTAGAAGATGAAAGGCGCGTACTGCCTACCAGGTGCCGTGGGAACGAACCTTTAGAGAAAATGAACAAAAAATCTGGAAAAGGGATAAAGATATAGGAGTTAGGGAAACCAAAATTCGAGGCAGCTTCCGTGGTCTCTACACATCAACAAAAGCATTTTAGCTTATAGCTTTTGCGCCTGTTGTTATTGCTTTACCGGTTAGATTTCAAGGTTATCGTAATGTTTTCTAATGCCGGAATTTTACAGAGGCATAATGAACGACATTCAAGGACCAGTTATTCTTGGTATTCTAAAGATACCATAACAGTTTCATAAATACGACTCAAATGCCACAAAGTATTATCGAACAAATGTTCCATCCTCCGGATGCGGATGAACAAATTCGCCGATGCCTGCTTCTTATTAAAGCTTAGTTTTCTTTAACTTACACAGCGCTGGCAAGTTTACACGATATCTATAATTGGCGTGCGGTAGTCGATCAATCAAATTATAACTCTCCAAGAAGAGTGTTGTTGAATGCTAACTGCTCGTCTCCATTGATTGACTGAACCAGGCCAACTACCGAACAGGGCGGTCTGGCTCGAGTGTGTCGGCTTAATTAGGGATTCCCACTAAACAAAGAAGGTTGCTTTGTCGATACTCGTCTGCAGCAAGGGTGGTCCTAGGATTATAAAAATGTTCAAATGCAGCTTTCAGGTGCTCTTGCGAGATGCCTCCATGTCTACATTTGGGTGCAGTTAAGGATTTTTGTCCTATTTTAGATTTTTTGTACTTTTATGTGTTCCTTTGCGATACTGATTACTCTTACGACAGTTTTAAGTGGTTTCTGGTACTGTATTTATGCAAACATATTATTTGATTACCAATATTTAATACCTGTAAATACAAGCTTTCAAAACGGGTTAGTTTGTATGGTTTGAACATGACACTAAAGTCTTCCATATGCAAACACAGGTCATAATTCTGACAAACTTACTAGCCTTCAGTGCATTAAACATTGGTGAAGGCCAATGGAGGAGCAGTGGTAGAACTAGATTATTTTGTATCGTTGATAGTTTCTGTTGCCGTAATAAATATTGTCGCAGCATCCTAGTATTAATTACTAGAACGGGTAGCATAGAAGCTATACATTTTTTTTCGTTCATTTCACAACCATTGTGTATCCAGAAGATCTCTCAGTACTTAGCTAACCCAGTACTAGCGACAAACCTATCCAAAGGTTAAACTTCAAGCAACAGCCTCAAATATCGGTTCGTGTTGGTTCTTATTTAATATCTCTGACATCACATAGTCTGTCATATATACCCTAATATGTGAACAGTAAAGAAATAATGAAAGGTTTAAGGTAAATTAAACCAGAATTTCACCAAAATCACTGTGACATTATTTTAGAATTAAACAAAAATATTTCTGTAGATACATCTATGAGTAGGAGAAGTTTGTTCTGAATATGGAAATGTAAGATATATTAGTTTTGTATGCGAGCGGAGTGGATTGGAGACTCTTCAATACCGATGAGGAGGACATTTCTCTGCAAAGTAGAAAGTGTGGAATTTCGTGAAGCTTCTCCTCCATTCTAAAGCAAAGGTCGTAAAAGGAAATATAGATCCCTACCTCCAATTATGACGTACAACCCTTTTTTTTTTTGCTGTTATCAGTCTTTCGACTGGCTTGATGCAATCCTCCATCCCTTCTGTCTTGTGCTAACCTCTTCATCTGTACATATCCCTTACGACCCACGTCCTGCTTCATATATTCTAATCTCTGTCTTCCTCTACAGTTATTAACTTCGACTGTCCCCTCCACCAGCAAATTAAACAATCCAGTATATCTCAAAATATGACCTACCAGCCTGTTTCTTCTTTCTGTAAGCCTCTTCCACAAACCTCTTTCCTCATCCATCATTTCCAAAACTCGTTCATTTCTTACTTTGTCTGTCCACTTAATTTTCAGCATTCTTCTGTAGCACCACATTTCAAATGCATTAATTTTCCTTCTTTCCGGTATTCCTAAACTCCATATTTCGCTACCGTAAAGTGCTGTGCTCCACACGTGGAGATTAAAAAAAAATTCTAATTCTTAGATGAATATTTGAAACTAAAAGATTTATCTTTTTCATGAAGATTCTTTTTGCTGGTACTATTCTGCTTTTAACATCATACCTGCGTCGGCTATCGGTTGTAATTTTGCTTCTCAAGTAACAGAATTCACTTACTTCTCCAATTGCATTCGATCTTATTTTAATATTTAATATACTAGTTTCGGTATCATTTCTGCTACATTTAATTACTTTTGTCTTGCTTTGATTTATATTCAGTCCAAAATCTTCCTTCAGTATTTTGTTCATGCCATTCAGTAATTTCTCAATATCCTCAGCCCTTTCCGCTAACAAGACAATGTCTGCAAATCGTAGCATACTGATTTTTTCTCCCTGAACACTTATGCCACATGGAAATTTTTCTGTTCCTTTCTTTATTACTTCCTCTACATACAAGTTGAATATTAAGGCGGATAGACTTGTCTCACACCCTTTTTAAATGATGCTTGCCTCTCATGATTCTCTACTTTTATTACAGCCACTTGATTCTTATGTAACTCTAAAGAACTTCAAGTTCTTTTTCTATAATTATTGGATAAGAACAATGAAAATGGAGTTACAATCATTGCGGCGAGCATGATTTGGAAATAAACAACGGTTTATGTACGTTATAGGGGATGTCAACATGGGGCATGATTGACGCTGAAGTCCGCCTTTCACCGTGCTGCGCCCTCCGTAATCCCGCGGAGCGCTTTTATCGGAAGACGTCTCGGGCGTTGAAAGCAGTGTTTTACGAAAGGATTTGGGGGGCGCTGGAGCCCGGCGCGTCTCGTTCCACTTGTAAACAAGGCGGCCGTAGTAAATCTGGGATATATCGGGTCGGCCCGTCTCGCTGTGTGTCCCGGAGGAGAGGGCCTAAGTCAAACAACGCTCTGTGTGTTCTCTGGGCTGTACACATTGTCAGCATAGACCACCATGCGACAGCCAATTAACCCGCGGGCACCAAAACCTCTCCCACGCACGGCTCCTTAGGCGAGAGAACAGAAGGAGGCGTGTGTGTAAAGTAAAAAATCTACACTTGTGGATATCAGGTTATCGCTGGACGAGTAAAATATTGAAAATGTGTATTTTTTTAATTCTGTAGTATAAATGTCATCCTTGTACTCTGGAAAGATCATAAAGAAATAATGTTTTAAACTGAAACAATTTTTTTTAAATGGATGTATTGTTTTAAGTGCCAATTAATACTGTTTTATTTGTTACTGTCGTTACTTGTTACCCGTCAAATATAAACCAAGGTAAGAGTATCAAATACCCACACGGTAAGAAGTTATTTTTTCACTTTCGAGGCTTCTGACAATCTGTTTAGTAACTATGCATTATAAAGACTTTATCTGCAGCCTGAAAATCTCTGTTCCTTTATATAAACTAAAAAAAAAAAACTTGTTATGAACGGCACGGACTGACAGAGCTTTTATGTGCGGTATTTTGGATAATCGTATTTCCTTAAATCAAACTTGATACAATTCCCTGTCAGCTATAGGTGCGATGCAGGCAATTGGAACTCTTACCTTAAATAGCAGTAGACGTTGTATTTACTGAAGGCTCTAAGAGACATTACGCATATTTATGTTCCTTGCACAACTACGGAGTTAATCCGAGCATCAACGAGCAGAGACGAGACAGCCATGATGGTTGCCAACATCCGGAACGGATAGGGACCAGAAGAAGAAGAAGATATCGTTGTCTGAGAAATGCTTTATCATAGCGTCTTTGATCTCGCAGGCGTGTCGCTTGGGATTGTGGGCTGCGATTAAGGACGTGCGCTGACAATAGAGCTGTAAAAGTAACGATGTATTCGTTACTGTGTAACGGGTTCGTCGCCTGACACGAATAACCGAATCGTTACTCACAAATCCATTTCGTTACTTGCATGTTTCGTTATTAGCATTTGTCGTATAGATACGAACACCTTCCAGCTTCCGCAGGTAACTAATTTTGACAACGTGAAGACTAATTTTCTAGATTTTATTTTGTTTAACATTAAAATTTACAGTGCGTAATTTGTAAATAGAAAATCTGTATGGATAATTTGAGATAGTTACTGTTATTTAATTGGTAGTTCATTACTGAGGTTTATTGATTTCAAACATTTATGAAATTTGTTTTTTATTTTAAGATTACCTTCTATTTTTGTATTTTATAGTATAATTTACAATATAAAAGAGTTGTCTAGTAGTTAGTGATATACATCTCTGTACTTTTTTTGTTCTATTAATATTTAATTGAATTGCAATAGAGCGCACACTCCGGTGGTAATTTCCCTGCACACTCATCTTCCTCCCTTTCCTGCATGCACCTACATTTATTTGCCCTCTACAACTTTTAACTTTAAATTCTTTCAACGTTTTTGGAAAATTATTCATAATTTCTCTCGGTAACTTATTCCAATCCCTGACACCCTTCCTATACTCTTGTGCCTGAAATCGAGTGCCAGCTTGTGGTCATGGTCATCTTTTCCTTTCCAAGCCTTACTTTTCATCAATATACATACGCCTTGTACACTGCCATGACCCTCTTCACCCTCCTCCTGTCTTCCAATGAATCCAATTCCAGCTGTTTTATCATATCTGTTACTGATTGCGTTCTGCGATAATTTTCAGAAACATATCTAGCAGCCCTTTTTTGCAGTTCCAGAATTCCATAAAAACAGCAAGGTACAATGACTTTATTCCTTTTTCCTGGTGTTAGTTATTGTATTATTACCGCAGGATCCATGTGATCAGCGCGGTACTGACTTCAATGTTGAATGTTTGTTGTAACCGCGACGCAACAACAATTGCGAATCTAATCGCATGTTTTTCCCGTTTGTTATTGGTTTAAATGTTTTGAATATTGATATTTTTAAAATGAAACAATTAAAGTGGGAGTCAGTAGCACTCTGCCTGCAGGCCCGACTTGATGGTATGTCAACATTTATTTTAACAAATCTATCACAAAAAGACGAAGAATTTACAAAAATAAATGAAAACAGTAAAGGAAGACAGTGGTGAAACCTTCTATTTAAAACCAAATACTTTGATGAGATTATGATATTTGTTAAATACATGTCACATTATCGTATCAGGCTTTTATACAGGGCTTTGAGTCTGCTACTTTAAAAAATAACCGTCATTAGTTATTTTCACTAGATACCTCGTAGTCCGGTGAAAGGTTAGGTTTTTTTTGTATGCACTCAGGTGTTTGTTTCGAAATTAGATTATTCTTTTGTATGTAATATTTATTGCAGTAAATCAAGTGTACATTCATAGGTTTTCCGTAAGATCCATGTGCTAATTACTTTAAGTTTTATCCAAACGAACAACTTACCTAAACTTATTTTAATAAATAAACAATTTACTTAAACCTTACCCAGTACGAATCGAAATCCTCCCGTATGCGACCCGAATGCGAATGCGATGCTTCATGCTAGTTTGTATTGTACCGAAAAAAACGAGTAACGAAACGATACGATAGTAACGAAGTTATCCCGAACGCGACGAGACTCGATGCGATGCATCGTGCTAGCGCTCGATTGTACCGAAAGTAACGAGTAACGATTGGAAAGTAACGGGTACCGATTGGTTTAGTAACGAATACATACGAGTACAGAATTTCTTATTATTTTTACCGCTCTAGCTGTCAATGTAAAGAAGTATTTATTCTTTTCAGGTTCCAGCTTACTATCTCACCCCCTCCGCTCTTCTGTGATTATTACGCTATAAATGCACTTCTATTGATAACTTGGATACTCCACTTAGTACTAATATACGGAACAGAGAAAAGCTTGCTGTCGTATTTTCGTCGATATATAATTATAATCAACAACAATATAATATATATATATATACAGGCAGTTTCATTTTTGCCCCTCTTGCGCCTTACCTAACGCTGTCACCCTGTTGGGTACAGTCGATCTACAGTTTAACATGGGATCCAAACAATCAAGTGGTCTGTAACATCCGATACGAACACAAAATCAAAACCTATGTAAGAGCAATAAATAGTCATTTTTTATAAATTAAAAAAAAACCATCCTATGAGATAAAAGCGAAAGTCTCATTTAAAACAGGTCAGTTCATTTAATTTTAACATCCTATTCACCTTTAAAAAAAGTAGCAGGACATATGTTTACGGCAACCACAAAAATATTTAAATTACTTACTCCGCCGCTAGCTCCCGCGTGTACTACATATTTCAAATAAAATTTAAGTTTTCATGCTGTGAAAACAACATCTGAAATCGTTTACCAGTTTCCGCGTGGTCCCGAAGCAAACAATTTCCTACCAACAGTCGCCATTTCCGCAATTGCAATTTAACAAATTTGTATAAATAATTAATATTATGCCACTGTAATAAAATATTTGTTTCTTACTATACTCACTGTTAGCATAAAAATAGTATCTTTTATACTTCAGATTGTTTCCACAAACATATATAGCTAGCAAAACAATTTACCAGTGTCACACACGTAACCACTGGAGACACTCAAGGGAACGGAGTGAAACGCGTGTGGTGGAAATAAAAAGTGACAAAAGATAAATTTCATCGGCATGAAATCAATTATTTATACAAATTGACAATGTTTTTTGGTCATGGGGACCACCAAAATGGTCGGTTCCAATATTAGAATATTAACCTACAGATACAGTTTTACAATATTATAAATACAGTAGGAGCAGCCTGGAGGCGTCTGATTGTAGCTCGAAAGATCCTCGGTTCGAATCCACGTCTTAGCGTTTCATATGCTTCTAACCCGACTTTCATCACTAGCATAACTTGCTGTGTTATGTGAGGTGTGCCAGAAAGCTTCCATGGGTCGGATTCCACGTTAAACTGTAGGTCCCGTTTACCCGATAGGAATGCCGGATTAGGTTAGGTAAGGAGGAAAGGAACAGGTCAACCAATACCTAGGTAAGTATACCTCGTTCGGAAGGTTCCAACCAAACTTTGAGCTGAATATCAAGCTTAGCTGTTTTACTGTAGGTAACAGTGGTTTCAAAGATGTTTCTAGTTTCCTCTAAAAGATTTTTATCTCTATTGCCAGTTCTGAATAATTTGTTAGTAGAGAAGTAGATAGGAGTTACAGTATAGAAGTACAAAGATCACAACATATGACGCGGATGGCGGAGGATTTACATAGTAATGGGTATTGTAACAGCCCTCAAACTTAAACTTAAATGGAATTGAATTTTTGAATCATTTGTAGTAAGCTAGAGTTTGGTTGAACATGATCTTATATGTTTTTATGCAATTTACTGTAAATCAATGTATATAGACTGTGTTTTGTGAAAAGAAATCATTTAGAATCCATTTAATATGTCTAAGGACAGTATTGTACAAGATAATTGTTACAATGTTTGTAATTGTAGGTAATAAGGCAAGTTAAGATGTCTAAAAGACAATTTACTACAGTTTAAAATGATTTCTGTGAATAATTTTGTGTTTAAGTATCTTTTACTTCCATTTCTGACCATTTTGTAATTATTGTAAATGATTATGTATCAATTCTGATTGTTTTTTAATATGTTTAAATTGTTTAAATATTGTTAATGTTGGAGAAATGTCTGTCGGAATCCTTAGTAGTGTTCTAGAAATTTCGATGGAGTTTATATAAAGCGAACATCCGAGACAGAGAGACAGTTTTTACAGACTCTATTGTCGGCGGCCGAGGACTGTGTTAGTAGTATTTTCTATGGAAGAAGTGTTGTCTGCAATCGCTGCATTGTATATAACCTATATCTTTGACGTCGTGCTTATGAAATAAAAACAAGTTTAAATTGAACTGTATGGTGGACTGGTTATTTATCATATTAATTAAATCGCGAACCAAGTATCTTCAGATCGGGATCGACCAAATCATTAGAGATAATTCACCAGCAGAGGAATGATACAGCCGTTGGTTTCGCAGTGTTTGTGCTGTACCCACCAGGAAAAGATAGCAGCCAAGTGTGGACGGTATGCTGACAGGTTGTGTTTGTGTTACAGGCGGGCGATGAGGACGAGGCAGTGATCACAGAGGGAGTGGCATGTAGAGGGCATGGGCTGCACGCCCAGCTCGCTGCAGCAGCGCTACCATGGGGCTGAGGCCATGGACGTGAAAGCGGCGCGACCACCGCACAACTCAGGTCAGTAGCGGGCGCATCGCCTGCAAACATGGAGCTCCTTTGCTTGAACTTACAGGGTATGGTGAGGTCAAGTCAGTCCCCAAGTGTGCACTCATCAAAAATTAGTCCGACCGCAAGTACAACTTGGTAACTAGCAGCCGCCTCTGCTGCGGGATTAGGCCATCTGACGAATTACCCGCCGTTGCAGCGGTGATGTTGAGGGGAGGTGTGTTTCGAAACCCATTAAGTGTGCCCACGGGGAGTGACGCGGACGCAGCAGCCGACACGAACCAAGCCGAAGACCCTGGACGTATAACTAAAGCCTATCTCTTACATAGTTCCCGAAGCACTCGGCCCCACCAGCCCCTATATGGTGACAAGGCCAAAGCCGTAACGACCGAGCGCAACATAGGCCTGCTCCAAGTGCACGTTCTCCCACACCCAACCACAACGTAAAGCGTCACTGATGAACACAGGTTCCTGCACTATGAGGACCGCTCTAAGTGCGCGTTCCATGCGATCAGCCGACATACCGAGCGCCACTCGTTCATTCTTCACAGTGCGCCATCGTGGCGTATACTCCCGCCGCAGCAGTCCAGGGACCACCGCAGCGTTGAGATGCTGCTGAACCCGGGTCAGACGTTCAGGCCCGAGCATTACCATTCCCCCACTTATATAGAGGTCTGCCTGCAAACCGAGAGACGTCAAAATTATCAAAGGGCTCTTAACCTTATCATGTTTGGCATATTGTAAGAAACCGACCTTTATTATGATTCCTAGATTTGCCTCGGGTGGATATTACTCACCACAGAATCCATGGAATCTTGCAGTTTCTGCTACTTAATTGGTCTGTATGATTCAAACAACATACAATAAACTAAGAAAAACTTCATTTCACTTTTCTATATATTTCACTCATCATTTGCTTCACAAATTACACATTCAACAAATCATTAAAAACTCAATATTCTCTCTTATTATGTCGATTACTATTCGAGCGACGAAACCAATTCATGCCTTCGCCCGCCATCAATTTTATCTCTGCTTCTCATCTGTTATTTACGTCCGCCAAAGATTTTCTTGTCACACACACATCTTTGCTCTTGCATAGTAACTATTAACGTATCTTTTCCTTTTACAAAATGAAATAAATTAAACACACACACAAAAAACATAATCTTACCTTTAAATATACAAACATAAAACAATGAAACTGAAATAATAATAATAAAAAAAATGTAAGGAACTATGTTTCCTTACACACTACACCAACCAAGAACGGGTGTCCACTCATTTATGTCGTTGCGGAGTTTAACAACGACCGGCTTGATGTATGAACGTAAAGTTTCATGACAATTTTTCCTGCAGCCTATGGCCTATGAATACTTTATTACATGGAATATTCTGCTTTTTTCTGTTTTGCCAGAGTAGCAGACTTATTCAGACTATACGAGATTGAAAGTAAACAGGTTCTTTTTGTCTATGAGAGTAATTCAATCCAGGGTCGACTGTAGGGTCACATGGACTAACCAACTGTTGGGAGGGTAACAGTCAGATTAAATCCCTTTCACACCGATTCGAACCTATCACTAATAGCTTGATTACTAATAAAGAGAAATTATCGACTACAAGTGTCCTTAAAAAAAATTAGAACCTAGGTACGAATCTGAGTCCTTCGGCTATGTGACGTATTAGAGATATGTTATCGTCAGCAGCGATTCTCTGAACCTCAACCGAGTATTGAACCCAGAATCCATCCTTCACTGGGACTTGATGCTGTGCCCTATTATTAACGATAGCAATTTTATAAGTCTGTGCTAATTCGTCTGTTTCGTATCTTTTACCAGGTGAATGGACGTCATTTTTACATGGTCATGTTTGGTCGGAATTCGCAACTCCGCGTCAATGTTTCGAACCAATGGCTTACAAGAAATATTTTGATGGCTGATCCACTTACCTTTTTTTCTTTTTTACTTACGGCTTTGCGCCTTGTCGACGACTAAGGTCATTAAAGGCGGGATGGGACTGGGGACAAGGAACGGGAAGGAATTCGGCCAAGGCATTTTTGAAGGAAGCATCCTGGCATTTGCCTGGAGTGATTTGGGGAAACGATGGAAAACCCAAATCTGGATGCCCGGACGGGGATTCGAACTCCACCTACCTACCTCTCGCGAGCTTCCTTGTCCCGGTACATACAGGCTACTGAGAATTGAAAGAATACATAAAGTTTTTTTATCATATTTGA
Organism: Vandiemenella viatica; assembly: GCA_031002005.1. Lineage (NCBI taxonomy): Eukaryota > Metazoa > Arthropoda > Insecta > Orthoptera > Morabidae > Vandiemenella > Vandiemenella viatica. Next base: position 113,940,660 of record JARYHS010009186.1, on the reverse strand, counting down.
TATACAAGTATACCTGTCATCAATGTGTCTGCAGACGAATCAGTGAATTGAACGATGTAAGCGCGTGCTGGAAAATTAATAGGGACATAGATGCCAAAAATTCGATGAATTTCCGTCATTCAATATCGATTAAATTAAATTACATATTCATGAAAGAAATTATGGTACTCCTCTATTATTATTATTACTCCGCGATTCACTAAAAGTGTGGGGCGAAGGGTGCATTGCACCTACTTGAAAGGGTAATAATTTGGAAGGGATATACAGGATATGGCAGGAGGCGCCCATGGGCTAATGTGAGGAACCATCCCAGTATTCGCCTGGAGTGATCCGGGAAAACCATGGGTTCAGTAATATGAGTATCGTAATGTTCGCGAAAATACAAGTAAAGATACGAAATCCCGATCTCGGAACAAAGGCAAACAGAAGCGAAGGATTCTTAACGGACGTAGCAAACAAGTACTTAACTGGATTAGAACCCTGATGCGTCCTTAGGTTTATCTGGTCTGGAACGGTGATTCTGTAATCCTGTCGTATATCATTCAAACCAAAACGTAATTGATCTCCACGGAACTCGAACAATTAGCTTTCAGTCAAATATATAGAATTATACTTATATATCACAGATTTGAAGCATTGACTGAAATTATAAGCATTTACCTTATCGCCCTCCGGACCATTCAATAACATCAGTTATTTATCTATAGTATGATATATTTATAGTATAATATTTAACGAAATATGCAAAAGGTATGGACAAATATGAACATCACAAGCTAGTATAATATTACATCTCTAGATCTAGTACTATCTGAGCTGCTTCACGTCTGTAGGTATAACCTTCAATTGCCCTAGACGTGACTCCTTGGTGGTAACTCCAGCGATAAGATGAGACCGAACCGTCTGAAAAGACCTCTCGGTCAAAAGAAAATACTCGAAAAGGAACCAGAAATTCTTTCCAAGACCCACAAGCTTGTAGAATTGGTCCATCTCTAGGCATTTGTCAACTTAATAACATCATCATATCTTACATTACTGTGGGTAAAAATTTTTCAGGCAGGTAAATAGACGTAATATTCATGTCGACAGCAAGTCACAATGCAATAACTGTCCGTCGTGTTTTTCCGGTCAGTGCTCATGCGGGGGTGTGGCCTATGGCCTGTCAGCCTATCGAGATAAGAGATGATTTATTTTTTTAGGACCGGCTTTAGGGAATCGCTGGTAAGCGTACATGAAATTCAATAATAGTTTACAGTATAATGCTTTTAATGAGAGATACCTTTTTTCCCAATAAGATTTCGTAAATTCGAAATTGTGAAATGGAAGTTATTTTTTGTACGGCTGATAAAAGGGTTTCACCGTCTGATTTTTATTGGGCTCGTGTAGAAATATCGTCTCCTATAAAATGGCCATTCCAAGGTGTGTAACAAAAAGTTATGAACTCAATATATTTTACACTCATTAACAGTGTCATACATGATGTCTCAGTGGAGATTTTCTCGGTGCATTGCTGCAATGTAATCTTCATGGAGGTCCAGCCGGATGGTGTCGTGAAAATGCAACGTGGGTTACAACCATCGGAAGCCATTCGACACCTGTTGAAAATAGCAGAGACAGCTGTCAAAATGTTATGTTAAATATTGACCCCCAATTAATAGAAGAAAACAGTCCGAAACATGGCATGTAGTTCTGTTTTTGCGGAAGGGTAGCTATTAAACAAGAGTAGTGGGTTTGTTTTCTTTTTAGCTTTTGAATTCTGTTTATGTTTGAGCAAAACTGATCTCCATAACAAACAATATCTTATACTCGAAGTCAATATATGCTCAATAACTTCAGCAGCCGGTCCTTGCATAGTAGGGAGTAGCACGCTGCCCTCGCATATTAACGGTCACCGGTTCGAGTTCGGGTTGTTTTAATTAAATTTTGTTTTGTCTTGTTCTGTCCTCACTACAGTGTCTTAAATTAATTGAGTAAACCCTGATACAGTATGTAAGATTGGAGGTTTTCTCGGCGTTGAATATGAATAAAATCCTCTTGGATAACTGGCCGAGAGGATATTATCCTGATACAGTAGTTAGTAGATTTTTTTTTTTTTTTTTTTTTTTTTTTGTAACAGTTTAACGTCCCTTTTTAACAACGTGGTCTTTAGAGACGGGAAAGGATGGGGGCAAGGAATGGGAAGGAATTCGGCCATGGCCTTTTGAAGGAAGCATCCCGGCATTCACCTGGAGTGATTTGGGGAAACCATTGAAAACCCAAATCTGGATGCCCGGACGGGGATTCGAACCGCCGTCCTCCCGAATGCGAGGCCAGAACGCTATCCGTTACACCACCACGCTCGGTGGTAGTTCGTAGAAGACAATTTAGTGTTATCTATATGAACGCAGAAACCGAAGGCCATATACCAAACAAAACAAAAATGTCAAGCGCACGCAATCAACAGTAATATCATTTCTCGTCTTTTGCATGCAACATAACCTGGCGTAGAGAGTAAGTAACACGTGTTTATTTTTCCCCTTATGGCTTAATGTTTCGTCAAGCTTATTAGGGGCGGGAAGGAATTCGGCCATGGCTTTTTTTAGAAGGAATATCCCGACGTTCACCTGCTGGGCAAACCATAGAAACCTAAAATCTGGATAAATTCGAACCTGCGTCCTTCCGAATAAGAGGTCAGAACGTTACGGCTCCACCATCACGCTCAGTGTCATGTTTATTGATGGAAGAACAAAAAAAGTTTATTATTGCTCTCCTATATTGCGAGTATAAAGGTGTAGTGACACCACTACTTTTTTAGTATATAGACTTAAACGAGCGTAAACAATATTGTTTGATCTTCCTTTTTAGTCGACAGATATTAGATTCCTTGAAACATCAGAAAGTAAAAATGACTCTAATGTCTTATACCCTGTCTCAGCCTATACTGGAAGCGAATTTCAAGTTTTTTGTACTCACCGTTTTGATGACGAAGAAAATATCCTGTATCACGTTCCAGCATGTGTAGTGTATTAAAAATGATATTTGAACAGAAGTTGCAAATAGTGAATAGTTGTCAAGACGGAAGTTTCGAATTTAGTATATTCAAATTGACGCAAATCTCGAACTCTCAACCCCTCATTGCATAAATTTTGGTAAGTTTCGCTGCTCTCTTTGTAGCCGTGGCGGAAATATTCTAACGATATTGTGCTCTGTAATGAACTCAGAACTTGCTTTCCAATTTGCTTTTATAACGAAGGCGAGAAGCATAGCAAAGACTTATAATTACGTAGCGATTGCTTCATTAAAGCCGTCGATACGTTATATAGCTTCGTTCATTGTTTCTAACAAAGTTATTTACTTATAAAGGCGAGGCCAATCGGTTATTAGTTTGTTCGAGCGGAAATTGAAAAACGTTTATAAATTTAATTTTTAATTGTTGACTTTGATTTTCGCTTCTATTTTGTTGATTACACACGTGGAACCGTAATTTTATAGAGAACCAAACGTACACAAGCAAACTGCGGTGCTACACATAAGATATTATTTATTCTAAAACTGAATGCACTTCAATTTTTGATTATTTACAGTCACTTAGATTATCTAGTTACGGTAGAAAACATCACTGCACGTTTTTACAAGTGCAAAAGCTTTAACCAGGTTATTGTGTCCAACTGTATGTTCTAAGTATTAATCTGCATGTTATGACTAGAGTAGTAAAGATACGGTTATTTCCGTTTTCTCTGAAAGACACTGTTGACATTCTCAGTCACGAGTCACAAACCCTATAAACGGTAATACTAAAAGTAGCCAAAAATCCTCACTAACTTTTCAATCTTTGTCGACGATATCATTAACTTGCAAAAAGATCTTTTTTTCCCTACACTTTGAATATATTTATTTAATTGTTCTATTTCTTTTCTTCTTTTTTTTCTCCTTTGGCTTTGCGTTTCGCCGACGTCTAGGGCATTATAGGCGAAAATGGACACGGGAGTAGGAATTGGGAAGGAATTCGACAATGGCCTTTTGATATTTTCCCGCACTGGTTTGGGGAAACGATGGAAAACCCAAATCTGGTTTGCGGGACTGGGATTCGAACCCACGTCTTCCCGAATACGAAGCCAATTTATTACCGCTCACCTACCAAGCTCCGTTTAATTATTCCAAATGATCTATAAACATTAACATTTATTTTTAACTAGTTGGTGATCCATTCTATATCCACAATCTAAAATGATGTAATCTTAAATGTCATTTAATTATTATAATTATATTTACGTAGAAGGTCCCTTAAATTTAACAGGCAAACAATATACAGTATATACGCTGACGTAACAAAAGTCTGCAATACTCAAGTTGTAAAGTGTAGCCGCGCATAATTGCGTTGCTGTGTTAAGTGCTAGACCTAATTCGTGCATGAATGTCCTGTCGATCATATCCTAAGTAGGCTGCATAGGATTCATGCTTGACGATCAACGTTATCAAATCAAGCGATAGATCCGGTGACATGTCCCATTATCATTCCGAAACTAGGTCGTCAGAGACTACAAATGGTCGCGAATTAACTGAACGTAGTGATGTCCTGCAACTGTGCGGTTAAATATCAATAGAGGGCCTAATCGATGTAGTCGTTTGTAATCAACACCAGCTTATAAAATGCCTTGTTAAGTAGTTAGACCCATGGTCTAATGGACTTCGCACCACACCCAAATCCAATCATCGGCGTGTAACAAATGAGAACTCTGCATACCGCACGACGCATCCTTCTTCCAATGCATGTGTTCGCGAGCCCGTGTGAGCTGTTAAAGTCGATGGTGCGGTGTGAGTGTCGCCATAACCCATCAGCGTAAATGTCATTGCACGAACCGCAAAGACAGGACTCTTGGGCGTCCTGATTTACTCTGGCAGTCATTTCACGCAGTGTCGTTCTTCTGTTTTCAAGGACGCATCTGCTGTTCCGTTGCATGTCTCTAACGTTCAATACACATCGCCGGCCACGGCGCATTGCATTATGCGAAGTAATACTTCCGATGAAATAGTCTTGGTACATCGTTAGACCCCCATCTTTTTTTATGTCATCAGTCATCCTCCATTCCTTCCTATCTTGGGCTAACCTTTTCATCTCAACATACCCATTACAACCCACGTCTTCAATTATCTGCTTCATGTATTCTAATCTCTTATCTTCCCCTGCAGTTCTTTCCTTCCACTGTTCTCTCCACTAACAAATTAATCAATCCCACATGTCTCAAAATATGACCTAAAAGCCTGTCTCTTTATTCTATGAGACTCTTTCACAAACTTCTTTCCACGTCCATCATTTCCAAAACTCATTCGTTTCGTACTTTATCAGTCCACTCAATTTTCAGGATCCTTCTATAGCAACACATTTCAAATGCTTCTATTTTCTTTCTTTCTTGTATTCCTGAAGTTCATATTTCGCTGCCATAAAGTGTTGTGCTCCACATATAGGGTTTTAAAAAGTGCGTTCTGAGTCCTAGGTCAATATTTGAAACTAAAAGATTTTTCCTGATCATGAAGACTCTTTTTGCTAGTGCTATTCTGCTTTTAACATCATTCCTCCTTCGGTCATCACCGGTTGTAATTTTAATTCCTAAGTAACAAAGTTCATTAACTTCTGCTATATTTAATTGGTATCTTTTCTGCCACATTTCACCACTTTTGTCTTGCTTTGGTTTATATTTAGCCTAAAATCTTCCTTCAGTATTTTGTTCATGATATTCAATGACTTCTCAATATCCTCAACCTGTTCTGCTAACAAGACAATGTCATCAGCAAATCGTAGCATACTGATTGTTTTTTCTCCTTGAACATTTATGCCACATTCAAATATTTCTATCACTTCCTTTATTGCTTCTTCCACATACAAGTTGAATATAAATGGGGATAAAATACAATTTTGTCTGACCCCCTTTTTAATCAAACACAAAATTCTAGGTCCCATGCTTCGGTTACTATCAGCCCGCTATCAAACTTGGTTAATTCTCTTCGGGTAACCATAATTACTATTGAAGTGAACTACACTTAATGGTTCCTTGAGGTTTATTACTATGTACACAAAACACTGGTAAACAATAACAAATGTGGTACAGTTAGCGGATGACCGTCGAGAAATTTAGCCTGGTCCTGATCCGGGGTAGAGAGAGACGGCTTCTACTTCTCGCGAACTTCCGGTGGTCTTCTGTAGTTGAAGCTGGTTCCGCGGTCAGGCCGGAACTGGCGGTGGAGCGGCCGGCTACGCTTATATAGGCGGCCTGGCGCAGGAATTCCTTGTGTGGTAGTACGGCGACCTCTGTAAGAAATAGTCCCACTTAGCTTCTAGATGATTCTATTTGTTTTCCTGGTTTGTTTTGATGTCTCTGCGCCTGTTTGGAGTCGTATGTATCCCGGCGTGCAGGCGCGTTGTGTGTGAGGTCTGCCTGGCAGGGGCCTTTACTGGCAGACTGAACATACCTCCCTCCCGGGGGGGGGGAGGGGGGGAAGCGATGTCTGCGACGTCTGCGAGGTCGTCTGCCGCGGCGCCCTGGAGCAGACTATGAAGGCTACCTCCAGGGGAGTACGGAGCTGTTCCCCTGGCGATGCGAGCCGACCTGCGTCGTGGTGCAGGTTGTGGTGGGGGTACTTGTGGAGCTAACGGCATCGGTTCGTCGGCGTCGATGGCCGGGGGCTGTACGGGGGGCGCTGAAGATGGTCCCCGCAGGTGGTCGAGAGGCTGCGGCTGAAGGGTGTCGGAGCGACCGACAGGTTGTGGCGTCGTTGGTGGCGCTGTAACTGTCCCTGAGCAACGGTTAGACGGCAGGAGTGGTGGAGGTGGCAGGGAAGGAGAGGAAGAAGTGGATGGCCGTGCCGTGGTGGAAGAGGACGGTGCCGTGGGGTAGCGGGGACGTAGTTGGTTTCGATGGCGTCGCACTATCCGGCCATCCAGGCTGACGTCGAACAGTTGGCCCCGGGGCCGCTGGATGACCCCCGGAAGCCAACCGGCCCGGGAGCCAAACCCGCGGGCCCAGACTAGGAGAGCCCGGGGTGAACGGAATGGGCCCGAAGGTACCTGTACTTTGGGCGGGGTAAGAGGAGATGGAGGAGAGTGCGAGGTTGGCGGCCATGTAGCAATTCCGCCGGGCTTTTGGCCCCCACTGGAGTGGTTCGATAGGAACTGAGGAAGAGTGTCAATGCCTCTTCGAGTTTGTGACTTGTGGTGTATTTGGTCATTTGGGTTTGAATGTTCTGACTAGCCGTTCCGCCTCCCCGTTAGATTGGGGGTGGACAGGGCGGGGTGAGGAGGTGTTGGATATTGTTGGCGGTACAGAAGGATAGGAATTCCCGACTTCGAAATTGCGGTCCGTTATCTGTGACGATAGCGTATTGGTAATCCTTCGATGGAAAAGATCTTCGTGAGGGCTGAAATGGTGACCTCTGTGGTGATTGTGGAGCAACGGACGGACATATGGGAAGTGGGAAAAGGCATCCGTCACTAGGAGCCACTGGTGGCCTAGGAATGGGCAGCGAAGTCGAGGTGAATGCGTTCCCAGGGTTCCGGACGGTGCCGGCCAGGAAAGGAACTTTTGAGGGGGCGGGGCAGTTTGTTGGGGCACAGATGGTACAGCGCCGCACCATCTCCGTGACATCCGTGGTAAGGCCGATCCAGAATACATGGCGTCTGGCAAGGGATTTGGTGCGGGCAATTCCCCAGTGTCCTTGGTGGAGAGTTTGGAGGATTGTCGGTTGTAGGGATCTCGGAACGACGACCCTCGGGGTGGAATTTGGTTCTGTGCGGAGGAGCACTCCCTCTACTACTGAGAGCTGGTGGCGGATGGAGTAGTAGAACTTGAGGTCTTGATGATGGCGTGGAGGGGAACGTGTTTGCCACCCGTGTTGGATGTGGTGTCGGATGACACGGAGGAGGGGGTCCTCCCCTGTGGCTGCCGCGACTTTTGAGGCCGTGACTGGAAATGTCTTCAGTGCTTCTTGTATGTCATCGTCGATCTGGAACACCAGAAGTTCAGACTTGTCGAAGGCAAGGTCTGGTCCCTGCGGTAGTCTGGATAAGGCGTCTGCATTGGCATGCCTGGAGGTGGTACGGAAATGCATGGTATATCTGAACTGGGACAGGAATAGTGCCCAACGCTGGATGCGGTGGGATGTTTTGGTAGGCAGACGTGTGGACGGATCAAATAGTGATAGGAGTGGCTTGTGGTCGGTAATGAGATGAAAAGAAATCCCATATAAAAGGGAATAGAATTTGGAGCAGGCAAAAACAATAGCTAGCGCCTCTTTCTCGATTTGAGAATATTTAAGCTGAGCAGCCGATAGGGCTTTGGAGATGTAGGCTACGGGGCGTTCCGTGCCATCTGGTAATTTATGAGACAGAACTGCCCCCACACCGTAATCGGATGCATCTGTGGCAAGTATCAAGGGGAGGTTTGGAGTGTATGGCATGAGGCATGCTGCGGACTTGAGCTGCTGTTTAAGGGTGTGGAATGCGGTCTCGCAAGCTGGGGTCCAACGGAACGGGACATTCTTGCGCCAGAGGTGGTACAGGGGTGCTGCCACTTGTGCTGCTGAGGGTATAAATTTTCTGTAGTATGAAATCTTGCCTAAAAAAGATTTCAACTGATGTAGATCCTGAGGCCGAGGTAAGTTGGAAATAGCGTCCACATAGGAAAATGCTGGGGAAATGCCTCCTGAGCGATGATGTGACCCAGGTAGGAAATGGATTGTTGAAAAAATTGACACTTGGAAAGGTTGCATTTTAATCCTGCTGCACGGAGGCGGAGGAAGAGTAGGCGGAGGTTGGTCATGTGTTCGGCAGCGGAGGGTCCCGTGACGACTATGTCGTCGAGATAGTTGATGCATCCCGGAATATCCTGGAGAAGTTGTTCGAGATACCGTTGAAAAATCGCTGGAGCACTGGCCAAGCCGAACATGAGCCGGTTGAGTTGGAAGAGGCCAGAGGGAGTGTTGATGACTGTGTATTGTCGGGACTGGATATCCAAAGGGATTTGAAGGTATGCTTCTGCCAGGTCAATTTTTTGTAAAGTAGGTACCTCCTGCTAGTTTACGGAAGAGGTCGTCCGGTCTCGGAAGTGGATAGTCGTCTACCAGCAGATGCGGGTTGACGGTGGTCTTAAAGTCACCACAGAGACGTAAGCGGCGTCCTGGCTTCTGAACTATGACCAACGGCGTGGCCCAGGGGCTGAACCGCACCGGCTGAGGATCCCTTCGTCTTGGAGACGTTGAAGTTCTTCCTGAAGTGGTTGTTGAAGCGCTACGGGTACCTGGCGTGCCCGGAAGTATCGAGGCCGTACGTCCGGCCGGAGTTGGAGTGATGCTTCGAAGTCCTTTGCACAGCCGACGCCTGGTGAGAAACAGGTCCTGAAACTCGGTGCAAAGGGGCGTCCCACTTCAGGAAAAGGAACATGCTGAGATACGAGGTGTATGTTATCCTCAATTGAAAATCCGAATAAGCGGAAAGCGTCCGTCCAAAATAAGTCTGCTGTGAGAGAACTGTTAACTACTAAAAAGGGGACTGAACGATGTACAGACTTATACATTGACGTTTGCTGTGAACTGTCCCAGGAGTGCTATTTCCTGTTTGTTGTATGTCAGGAGGCGCTTGGGGCCGGCGAGAGGGGGGGCGAGCCAATTTGCACATAAGTAGTATAATTAAGCAATGAGACTGCTGCTCCTGTGTCGACTTGTAGGCGCAGGGGCTTGCCATTGACCGTAACGTCAATAAAAAGTTGGATGCTGTGGAAGTGTCTACCTGATTGATCTCCATAGGTGCGCCGCTCAACCTGTCTGGTAAGACCCTGGGCTGCGAGAGCCGGGATTGGCATTGGTGGTGTTGGTGCGGCAGACGGACGCCAGGTGTCCTTCCTGCCGCAACGTGAGCATTCAGCCCAACGATCCGGACAATTTCCCTCTCATGTGCTGAATAACAGGCGGGGCAGGAGGGTAGGCGGAGCGCGGCTGCGGCGATCGGCGCTGCGGGATCCGCTGCTGCTGCCGAGACTTGGTGCCCCTGCCGGAACGGGCCGGTTCGATGTCCTTCTGAGGAAGCGGTCCCCGGTTGTGGTGTCGGGAGGAGCGCGACTGGGAGCTCTGGATGGCGGCGACGTCCTGTGTGTCCTCTACGTCGGTTCGGATTGCGGCCACATCCGCCCAGGACTCCAGGCGGCGATCTGCGGCCGTAGATATTTCGAATTTGTAGGCAAGTTCGATGACCTGCTCCAGGGATGGGTCCTCTAACTTGAGGGCGTCATGCCGGAGTGCGGCATCTGGTGCAGCCTGTATGATGTGATCACGCACCATGTCGTCGGCGTAGGATTCGTGGGAACAACGAGTTTGAAACTTACATTTTCTGCTAAGGCCTTGGAGTTCGGCCGCCCACTGGCGATACGTCTGATCGGGCTTCTTCCGGCATTGATAGAATTCGACGCGGGCCGCGACGACATGGTACCGGCGTCTGTAGTATGCATTCAGTGTCGTACAGATGGTCGTGAAGGTGAGGGTGTCGGGGTCTTGTGGCTGAAGTTTGGTGAGCAAGACATACATCTTCGATTGGTTCCAGGAAAGGAAATATGCACGCTGGTCTTCTTCTTTGGATATGTGATGAATTGCGAAGTGTTGTTTTATGCGCTTCTCGTAGGTCTCCCATTCTTCGACGTCGTCGTTGAATGCTGGGAACGGAGGCGGGGCCGTGGGTTGGCGGAGATTCCTGACTTCCGCAATCAGTTGTCTCTGAGATTCGAAGAACTGATGTAGAGTC
>JARYHS010009186.1:113792229-113928898 GCA_031002005.1 Vandiemenella viatica | reverse complement strand
TCACTTCCTTCACTGATAAAACCACTACGAAAATGGAAATTACTAGACAAAATGCTTTACGAATGTGGTAGTTTGCATTTAAAAAGTACTAATTCAGCTGAACTGCAAAATGTTGAGACACCACTTTCCTAAACGTCCGTCTTGTCTGCCATCCATCCAGCGAAAGATGGCTTCCCTTGTTCGTTGTACTCGAAGTCCTGCGGCAATTATCCAGCCAATAGCAGCCCCACATGAAGAATTGAAAAATTTCGCTAAGTTTAAACCCTATTCCTGTGCAAGTCAGCATTTGATACCCCCTCTCCCTCAAGATTCACACACACATAACGAGTTCACCACTTCATTCTTTAAATGAAATGAAACCTCCCCTAATTTCGTAAGAAGTTAACTTTTACAGCTGATAATGACTTGTAGTTTCTCCAGTATTACAGTTATTTATGTCAGCTTGGAGACTGAATGGTTGAGTTTCTTTTCAATAGTAGTTTACGATCCGCTGTATGATGTTGAAAAGAAGAGTGGTTTAATTACAATCAGGAATTTACAACTGATTATATGAAACTTCTATTTTTTGCAAAAATTTTGTTTTAAGAAAATCGACGGACGAAGATTTTGAAACCTGCTAGTTATGTAACATTGTAGTAAAAGAACGTAGAGATAGGTCGAAGTTACAGCTTGAGCATCAGCACATTCTAACAATTGTGTTAAAACATTGCGGTAAAACATAAATAGTTAGAATTTTGTAACATGGAGAAAGTGTATGATGAAAATCTGAGAACTGCACGTATATCACTGGGTGCCTAAGTTTTTGTATTAGGTCGCGGTACAATGAATGTATTAATGAGTGTGTGGACCTGGAAATATTATCTGAGGTCGTGATTAGGTTGAAATGCATCCTCGATGCTATTTCTGTGTAAGACACGAGAGTTTACTTTTCAATAAAAACTATTAATTTCACGTGCGTCATGTTACTAATGTAATTACTTCTTCGGAATGACAGTAGTACGCATCTCTAGCAATCTATTCGACCAGGACCAGCATTAGAACTAACACCCAGTCTCTAAAGACCTCGCTGTTAGAGAGACGTTAAGCAGATAAAAAAAAAAAAAAATAGAACTAACATTACGTGGTAAAACCTGAATTGTTAGAATTTTTTAAATTTTTTTTTATATTTCCTTTTCTTTCATTGGCATTATATTACTGACGTCATTAACTCAACCAGATGTAATAGTTCCAAATGTATCATGAAATACAATATCCATTACGTAGATGTCTGTGAAAGCTCTCTAATACCAAAACCTGAAGATCGTTTGAGATGGATAAATCAAAATATTCTAAATTTTTGTGCAGCACTTTAAGGTAAGAGAGAAACTTTTCGCGTCTGGATGTTGATGCGAGGTTACGAGAGTCCAGCCGGTTTCCCGACAGCACACTTGTCGTGATGCCATTAGTCACGCTGATCCACGCCAGACTCCGCACTCAGTGTCGCTATCTGTCCATCGACCACTCTCCGATTTAGGACGCCCGTCAGTCCAAATGCTGCCTACTGGCTCGTTTCTCCAATCCGCTGAAACTGTATCTCCACTGTGGTTCGCAGGAGCTTACGTGTCAATACTAATAGACGGCTGAATTTGGTCATCGCGACCCTATCGCTGTGACGTTATGGTCCCTGCCTCCTTTGCCGAAGTAATTGCGGCCATAGATGTTACCACCAATTAATCGCCTAAACACTGATAGAAAAGAATGCATTGCATTTAAATTGATGTATTAATTAATAGTGGCTTTTTATTTACATTTGTTCGATGTAAATGTTTTCGTTAAATTTTTTCCTCCAGATATATATGATAAGAGCTTCAGTTCTGAGGCAGCAATGTTAGCGGAAGTTTTTTTCAGGGAAATTAGGGCCTGGGCTACAATAACTCTTTTTTATGGCTTTACGCCTCGTTGACGTCGAGGTCATTAGAGGGGGGGGGGACTGAGGACAAGGAACTGGAAGGAATTCGGCCATGGCCTTTTGAAGGTAGCACCCCGACATTCACCTGGAGTGATTTGGGGAAACCATGGAAAACAAAAATCCCGGATGCCCGGACTGGGATTCGAACCGGCATCCTCCCGAATGTGAGGCCAGAGCGTTAACCGCTCACCCAGAAAGTTAGATCTCTAGCATATCGTAACTAGGAGATACCTTCCTACTAGGGGCTGACTTAAGTTGTGCTTAGTTCCCGGCAGAGACAGTATTGCAGAGTCACCTCAAACTACCAACTGTTATATGAGGTTTCGTTCAGGTTGCTGATGTAATTTTTTTCTTCTGGCTTGTAACGTCTGCTTTTAGGGACAGTGATTTCTGGATCATACTGCTTCATTAATAACAAAATTATCAAGTTTGAATATCAAAATAATAATTAATTTTCAGCTAACCACATGAAATATTATTGGAATTAATAGAAGAACTGAAAAGTGGGTGTACAATTTATTACAATTGATCATTGTGAAATTATGCAAATATAACATATAAACAATTACATATCATTGAATGTATTTTAAGTCAAACAGTTAGAGCAAAATCTCAGGGTCAATTTACTAGGTGGAACGATTGCATTAGTTTCCGTCGTGATCGGAGATTTTACCGGCACGAATAACGCCACATGGGGTCGTCCAGCTTTCTCGTCCGGCACCGCGTGGTGGCAGTCTCCCAGCCCCAGCTCGTCCAGTCCTCCGGCCTCGGTGAAGGTCACCTGCTGCTGTATCAGATGAGGATTCCCCCCAGAGTGTGTCTTCCTCCGTTTTTCAGCTCCAAGCAAGACTCTGTAAATCTTGCAATGCGATGTCTCGTCCGTCCTTTGCCGAATCACAGGTCTCCGCGCCAAAGTACCAGAAATTCATTGGCTCCCAGAACAAACAAGAAAAAACACCAATACGTCAATAAATTGAGCCAACTTCTCTATTGGCTGAATCGTCTACCACCCCTCTCAGAAAACGCTTCTTTACTAGGAAACGGCACTAAATTATATTTTCGCTCGTTGGCACCAGTTTTCGGAGTTATTTTCCGAAACGAGCGAAAATAGAAAGTGGGCCTTAGTTATTAATGGTGGCTATAAATCCCCTTAATGTCCAAGTTGGCTAGAACGTTGTCAGTCCCCCATGGTGCGTGTAAATCTGGACGCTTTTGTTCCGTCACGTATCTGTTCGGTTGGGCACGCCGCACCGTCAACATTCACACATACCGTGGGATCACTTGGTGCCTAATAACACTATTCTTTTTAATTATTTACAGGCTTTACTCCTTTCGGCGTCATTAGAGGCGCAAAAAGACTGGGTGCAAGGAATCGGAAGGAACTCGGCCACGGCCTTTTAAAGAAATCATCCCTGCATTCCCCTGTAATGATTTCGGAAAACCATGGAAAATCCAAATCTGGAGGGACGGACGGGGATTCGAGCCGTCGTCCTTCCGAATGCGAGGCGTGACCGTTACCGCTCACCACCAGGATCAATTTAATATTGCACTGATATTGTGGAGCACATTTTTACTGGAGAATATAATCTCCAAACTCTTATTTATCGAGCATTTATTATTGGAGAAATTGTCAACTTCAAAATCTCCGGTATTCGAACCGAAGACATTTAGAGTCCCAGCCAGAGATGTTATTTCTGAGCCACCAGACAGCTGTGGTGGAACGGTTGGTTGAAATTTCACTGCAGTGTTAAAGTGATAAATGCAATGGTCACATCACCTATTTGAGAAATATGCAACCGAATAATAAAATCCCAGATTGTTCCATAAACAAATTCCTTGTACACCTAAAGCGTATAACTATCAAAAAATCTTATTGGTCTAGGTGATAACAGGAAGAAATTTTTAAGAATGAAGTGATGGCATATGACACTATTGATAGTCACTTTAAATTTGGGGGCAACCTTTGTACTTTTCGAAAGAGCATCTGGCACCGTGTTTAAACCTCTCGTTTCTTTCGTCGCTGTACACAAAAATACACTACACTTACAGCAAACCCACAGTCGTCAACACATGTGTCGCAACATCAAGAGCCCCAGTTACCAACTCACGAAATAAGTCTCACAAACAAAATCCACACATCAGACATATGACAGCACTGAGCTTTGCCATTCTGTCAGTTATAGGCCTTGCAACAATCAGGCTGGTACTCGTACTTGTACTTGCAACTATGCAATAAATACGGACCCTATGGAACTATGGGAACACACGATTACTTTAGTTGAAGGTGGTTATCAAAATGCAACAAGATATCTGGACCACTTTAGGGATGGCACTGAAGTTCTTTACTTGCAATACTCACTGTTGGGCCCTGAGAAGAACCAGTTGAAGTTGATAACATTATTCTGTATCCTGTAGTTGCTGGAATATTAACAAGCTAAAGCACTAGATCCAGTATCCTGTTGAGATGTAGACTGTTCAGCCGCAGTTTTTGGATTGTCCTTTTAGGTGATTCAATGGAAAGATCCAGCAGCTTCATGAATCAACCGCAAAGGCAATTGAATGACTGCAATCTCTCAACATCGGTTTGTAGGGACAGCTATGTCTCATTTCGTCTGTTGTAATTCAACACGGGTTGATTCAGGATGAACGGTAAATATTGATGGAGGTGGTAGTAAGACTAATATTGAATAAAGAAATTAATATAAACATGTGTCCAATTTCCATTCGTTTTGGAGATAAACGTGCTGGAATGTTATGCATGAAACAAATAACTTATTGAAGGACTTTATTCATACAAAAACACACGCATATTTAACAACAGTTTAAATTAAATGTTTGAAAATTCCGTCATCGACTTCAATACTCAAATTGAAGCACTTTATTGATGCTTGAAGTCGACACATACAGTCCAGATGCGCGCGAAAAAAAAAAAAAAAAAAAAAAAAAAAAAAAAAGACTGTAGTTGCTACGTTACGAAGCTACAGAACGAATGGTAATCCGACACATGTTTATATGAAACTAGCTGGTGCCCACTACTTCTTTCGTGTTTGTAAAGAATTTGGATTGACAGCTACCGCTATCTAACCACCATAGTACACGATAGGAGACACGATGCCACTACCACACACAAACGCCAATTGTCTATGCTATGTAGTTATGGCAGCAGAGTGACATATACGGAGACGCAAGTCTTTGGTCGAAATACGAAAATATTCTTGATCGGCCAATTTCAACCACACTCCCACAGTTACCGAAATTCGGCCAACGTTGAGATCGACGGGTGACTCTATGCTATTACTACACACAGACACCAATGATCTGCGCTAGATAGTTTTGGCTGAAAAGTGATACACCATGATACATACGTTTCAGGTAGAAATATGAAAGTGGCGCAGATCAACCACTTTCAACCACCATATCTGCCACACCCCATAGCTAACGACATCTAACTACCGTAGTACACGATAGGAGACACGATACCACTACCACACACAAACGGCAATGATCTGTGCTATGTAGTTGTGGTAGCAGGGTGACATATACGGAGACACATGTATTTGGTCGAAATACGAAAATGCCCTTCATCGACCACTTTTAACCATCATATCTTCCACATCCCCACAGCTATCGACATTCGGCCAACGTTGTGCACAACAGGAAACTCCATAATACTTCCACACACAAAGACCAGTGATCTGTTGTAGGTAGTGGTGGCTAAAAAGTGAAATATAGTAAAACACACGTCTATTTTTTATATATATGAGATTTTTTACTCAAGATTGTTCATATCAGTACTACAATCTCCTTCAATATTTACCATTCATCCTGAATCACACTGCATTATTACTATTTCTGTATCCCTGCGCCATACGAAATAAATGAAAATACCGGTGCGTGTATAAGTGTGTATATGGAAAATAAGTGAAACGTCTATGTATTTTTCCTGTGTATTTTTTCTGTGTATTTTTTTCTTCTCCCCCGTACACGAAAGATTATATCATATTCCATTTGTACAGTAAATAGGATTTTTTTTCAAGATATTCCCGTAAACAAATAAAAATTATAAAAAATTTAAAACACACTTCGCTTGATTTTGGAGTACCTATTGCATAAGTATGTATTTTGTGTTTATTTATTTATTTTGTACGTATATTTCTAGATTATGTAAAAAAAAAGAGAAAAAGCAAACAAAATCCTTGTGCATGTATTAGTGTGCAAAAAGTTTGTTCATAACTACCATCTACGTCCGTTAAAAAATGACGGGCTGACTGCAATTTTGCCTCATAGCTACATAATTTTTAAAACGTTAAACGACACATTTCCTCTGCTGTAATGACGAACGCATAATACTCCTGCTTGAAAATTAAAGCTTTTGTCACACGCGCATTAATACATTCACTGTATTAGCATGTAAACGTGGTTCCATATTTCTTTCTTTACTATAACAGGGATCAGGGAATATAATGAATTAATGCAATTTAAGATTTAAGTACGCATGCGCAGAACGTTAAGTGCGCCTGCGCAGAATGTTGCGACGTATGCGCACTTGGAGCGTAACGCGTAACGTGTAACGTCTACAAATTTTTCCCTACCTCACCCAAAGAAGTTTCACTTGAATAAATAAAGCCAGGTATCCCTCAAAAGCGGAGTCAAGTTGAATCGAAATTTTGCGCAGCAGCAAGTAGGAACGGGTGCTTGCGGGAGTGAGGAGAGAAGCGGCGGGCGAGGCGGGTCCTCGACGGTAATGGATTGCCAGTCTGCTCACGAGCGGGCGACCTCGAGCGCTCTGTAATTGTGCACAGGTCGGCCGTGTCAGCTCGACCAGAATGCCAGATGGAGGAGCGACTCCCACTTTAGACCAGAGCTTCCGGCGGGCGGGTCAAGACCCATTCACAACACACGCAGCGGCCCTGGGAGACTGCCTCGTGGGTCGGGGCTATCTCACTCAGCAATCAGGATATTAAAGTAGACGTACGGGAGCAGTCTCCCGAGTCAAGGGCAGTACACGATGACATTTTCAGAAGCAATACTGTTTGCAGGAAAACCGATAAGTTAGTTACCGTGCAAACAAAATCCTATATACATAATTTCCAGGTAAAATTTACAATATTTTTCACATGCTTTCTCACTAATAACAGCGCATCACATAAAACATACTGAGTAATTTTACAGGGAAAACATTTTAGTTGGTGATAGAATCCATCAAAATAAGACAAAAATCTCTAATAAACATTGGTCCGCAAATACATTCTTTCAGAGTTAATAGCAGGTGCGCAGTATGACGTCATTCATGTTAATGTATACATCTGCTATTTGGCGTATGGAATCACGTAGGTACTCTCCGAAACCATTTTGGTTGGTCTTATAGGTGCTGACATGCATTGAAGACATACAGAACCATCTTGGACAGTTTCAAAGCGTACATGATTCCTGAGGCGTATGGCAGAGGCACACATTGCTATGGACGGACGTATACTGTGTACTTGCGGTGCAATGTTCGTTACACATTTTTGTCTTTTTTTATGAATACTATCACCTAAACTATTCAATTTTTTTTTTAATAGTCTGTTCAATCTTTTCTTTCATTTTTTCCAGTTTTGTTTTCCGAAGTCCAATCCACAGGAACTGATGACGATAAAGCTATTTACTAGAGATTTACAGAAGTTCAACATTCTATGATTTTCATGGACTATACCTTTCTTTACTCCTCTCCTCTCTTGAAGAACTGGTAAGGAGTTCCCATCTTCATTGCTCGCTGGCTCATGGATGGGTGTTAACCACTGTAATCCAGCGATAAGATGATCTTGCTAACATTCCCACTCTCAGTCAAAAACAATACGGGTTGATGGCGATCACAGTTATAACTGAATAAGATAATATTAAAAATTGCCCATGTGCTTACTCCCGATTCTCCTGTGTTCTAGTTGAGAAGTAATCTGTCACGACTGAAGGAAAAGCGTCAAGTCATTTCTACACCATTTGCTAATTCCATTTCGTCTTAGTTCCCTATACTGGTATTTGAGATAACCATCATCACCATTGTTCGGCTCTAAAACAGGTTTTCACATGACCACTCTCTATGCCATACCATGCACTGCTATGCAAATATTAATGTGGTAGTATCCCGTTCTTTTCTCATATAGTAGAGGGATATTGTGTTGCCAACGCTCAGCAATACGTGTAACTATGTTCTGTTGGTATTTTTGTTTGTGAACTGTGTAGGTTATGAGGCTGAGATTTGGGACCGTCCCAACATTTGTCTTGATGATTGCGGAAAACCGCCTAAAAACTACAATCAGGACGGTTATTACGCGTGGACCAGGATTCGATCGCGGTCCCTTGTACTTTTCCGATCTGGTGTGGTGACTCCTGAACACGAGCTGTCTCACTGGTGATCTGTTTTAAGGTACAGTCTTTGACTTTATTTTTGGCCACTGCTGAAAAATTCTGTCACTCTTATTTTGCACAATCTGGCATCAATGTCATCCCAGGCAACAGTAACGCAATACTGGCTCCACCTCCTCGCAATTTCATTGGTGGATATTTTATTCAGAACCATCTATACTGCAGATTTTTCATTTCCTTAAGTCAATGCAGGTAACAATTGGCTATCAGGTAGGAATTAAGCTCCTCCCACTGACGATTCTTATTGGCAGAACAGTTCATCAACCTTCCATTACATTTCTTTAATACTTTACCAAAATTCAGATCTTAAAACTTATCCCAAAAGTTGTAATTAACGAGATTGCATTAAAGTGAGGCAGGAAACAGGCTCAATGCTGTATATTATTA
The DNA here is from genome assembly GCA_031002005.1 of Vandiemenella viatica. NCBI lineage: Eukaryota > Metazoa > Arthropoda > Insecta > Orthoptera > Morabidae > Vandiemenella > Vandiemenella viatica. The sequence continues at coordinate 113,920,158 of JARYHS010009186.1, read as the reverse complement.
CAGTTGATTAGCATAAAATTATAACGATAAGATTGTTATACTCATTTTGATAATTCCTTCGGATAATATTTCACTCATATATCTGTACAGTCCACAAACCAAGGGATAATCATGTCTGAAAATTGTTTACGTTCTGGTCTCTTATTCGGGAGGACATAGGTTCGAATCCAAGTTCGGCCATGCAGATTTGTAGTTTCCAAGGTTTCCCTAATCAATCCATATGAATACCGGAATGGGTTCTTTACAAGGGCATGGCCGAAATCCTTGCCACTACTCCTATCCAGCCAATAATCACCTCTATGTCGACGAGGCGTAAAATCATAAAAAAAACAGCTGGCTAAATTTATTCAGGAGGTCGCAGCTGGCTTGTTTATTGCTTTACGTTTCATCGATGTTGAAGTTATTAAAGAAGGGAACGGCCATGGCCTTCTATAAGAATCATCCCAGCATTTGCCTGGAGCCAGAGCGTTACCGCTCACACGCCACGCCCGGTCTTCCGGTCTTTAGACATTATCAACCTTACTTTACCGGTAGACTGTGTTTGTTTGAATCCTTGCGACCTAGGCGATTATGGAGTAGAGCGTTCCACTTTATACCGGAGACTAAAAAACAATCACGCGAACGGCGACATCCTTATTCGCCAAATGCTTGTATTTATTTATGTTATTCCAAACAAAGAATAACGCAGGTAATTTCACGCCATGTTAAGTAATGAGCATTTAGCCCCAGTGTTTAATAAATCCCTGTGCTGTAAAGATCATGAAGTAATAGTGTCAGAAACAACTAACAGCATTGTAGTAAACGGGAAAAACGGTAATTTAAGAACTCCCTGCCTTTAAGCCCGTTTCTCAATTAACTTTAATTACTTATACCAGTAATAAAATAATTTATTTTTGTCCTACGATAATAATCTGGTTGTAAATATTTTAGTGACAATGGTTGTTTGATTTGTTGCGGTGCTAATATTTAGTTCTACGCGATTAACTCTCATTTATTTATATAGTGCTTAATCATTATCGTCCACCTACAAAGAGAGCAATAATTCCTCGTGTAAATTATTTCTTTCTGATACGTGATGATCGTTCTACTGTGAAATAATTATTTTGGAAACATGTGTGTCGTTTGAAAAGGGACAGATGATATGATTTCGGCGCGGCTTGAAACCCGTGTAGATTTCCGTCAGTTCTGATGCCGCAAATCTTTCATGCTTACGTCGGGTATTAGTTACGAAGCGTTGGGTACTTTCGCAGGTATTTATCTTATTTCCTTACGCAGTTAGGAAAGAATCATGGATACCTTATAAGCAATGTGCAGTCTCGGTACGCTTAAAAAGAAAATACAAGTAAATTTCTAAATTAAAAAAAAATATAAGGACTACTTGGATTTGAACTCGGAACCGCTCGCTCAACAACCCCGAACGCTAACCACAGGACCACTGCACGCTCGGTGCTACTTTCCTTGTATAGGTGTATAGAACGCAGTGAAGGAAGACTGTTTCATTCAATCCATCTTGGAGAGAGACACTTCCGAAATAATTTATTGTTTCTGTAGTTTAGTAGTACTAAAAATTCTACCTCATGGAACATGATTATCCCTTGGTTTGTGGACTGTCCAGATATATGAGTGAAATATTATCCGAAGGAATTATCAAAATGAGTATAACAATCTTATCGTTATAATTTTATGCTAATCAACTGTAATAATATACAGCATTGAGCCTGTTTCCTGCCTCACTTTAATGCAATCCCGTTAATTACAACTTTTGGGATAAGTTTTAAGATCTGAATTTTGGTAAAGTATTAAAGAAATGTAATGGAAGGTTGATGAACTGTTCTGCCAATAAGAATCGTCAGTGGGAGGAGCTTAATTCCTACCTGATAGCCAATTGTTTCCTGCATTGACTTAAGGAAATGAAAAATCTGCGGTATAGATGGCTCTGAATAAAATATCCACCAATGAAATTGCGAGGAGGCGGAGCCAGTATTGCGTTACTGTTGCCTGGGATGACATTGATGCCAGATTGTGCAAAATAAGATAGAATTTTTCAGTGGCGGCCTGAAATAAAGTCAAAGACTGTACGTTCCCACGGCGCATCCCTCGGCGCGTGCTACGGAACGCCTGTCATCTTTGCCGCATATGTTAACATGGACGGCCTTGACCCACCGCCAGGCGGTAGAAGATGAAAGGCGCGTACTGCTTACCAGGTGCCGTGGGAACCAGCCTTTAGAGAAAATGAACAAAAAATCTGTAAAAGGGATAAAGATATAGGAGTTAGGGAAACCAAAATTCGAGGCAGCTTCCGTGGTCTCTACACATCAACAAAAGAATTTTAGCTTATAGCTTATGCGCCTGTTGGTATTGCTTTACCGGTTAGATTTCAAGGTAATCGTCATGTTTTCTAATGCCGGAATTTTACAGAGGTATCATGAACGACATTCAAGGACCAGTTATTCTTGGTATTCTAAAGATACCATAACAGTTTCATAAATACGACTCAAATGTCACAAAGTATTATCGAACAAATGTTCCATCCTCCGGATGCGGATGAACAAATTCGCCGATGCCTGCTTCTTATTAAAGCTTAGTTTTCTTTAACTTGCACAGCGCTGGCAAGTTTACACGATATCAATAATTGGCGAGCGGTAGTCGATCAATCAAATTATAATTCTCCGAGAAGAGTGTTGTTGAATGACCACTAGCCACTGCTAACTGCTCGTCTCCATTGATTGACTGAACCAGGCCAACTACCGAACAGGGCGGTCTGGCTCGAGTGTGTCGGCTTAATTAGGGATTCCCACTAAACAAAGAAGGTTGCTTTGTCGATACTCGCCTGCAGCAAGGGTGGTCCTAGGATTATAAAAATGTTCAAATGCAGCTTTCAGGTGCTCTTGCGAGATGCCTCTATGTCTACATTTGGGTGCAGTTAAGGATTTTTGTCCTATTTTAGATTGTTTGTACTTTTATGTGTTCCTTTGCGATACTGATTACTCTTACGACAGTTTTAAGTGGTTTCTGGTACTGTATTTATGCAAACATATTATTTGATTACCGATATTTAATACCTGTAAATACAAGCTTTCAAAACGGGTTAGTTTGTATGGTTTGAACATGACACTAAAGTCTTCCATATGCAAACACAGGTCATAATTTTTACAAACTTATTAGCCTTCAGTGCATTAAACATTGGTGGAGTCTAATGGAGGAGCATTGGTAGAACTAGATTTTTTTTGTATAATCGAAAGTTTCTGTGGCCGTAATAAATAGTGTCGCAGCATCCTCGTATAATTACTAGAACGGGTAGCATAGAAGCTATAGATTTTTCTCGTTCATTTCACAACAATTGTGTATCCAGAAGATCCCTCAGTACTAATTCACACAGACTTGCAACAAACCTATCCAGAGGTTAAACTTCAAGCAAAAGCCTGAAGTACCGCTACTTGTTGAATCTTACAGTTCTCATTTAATAGCTCTGACGTCACCTAGTCTGTCATACATGTACCCTAATATGTGAATAGCAAAAAAGTAATGGAAGGTTTCAGGTAAATTAAATCAGAATTTCTAAAAAATCACTGACATTATTTTACATGTACACAAAAATATTTCTGTGAATACATCTATTAGGAGGAGAAGTTTCTTCGAATATGGAAATGTAAGATTTATTAGTTATGTATGCGAGCGGAGTGGATTAAAGAGTCTTCAATACCGATGAGGAGAACATTTCTCTGAAAAGTAGAAAGTGCGGAATTTCATGAAGCTTCTCCTCCATTCTAAAGCAAAGGTCGTAAAAGGAAATATGGGACCCTACCTCCAATTATGAAGTACAACTTTTTTTTTTTTTTTTGCTGTCATCAGTCTTTCGACTCATTTGATGCAATCCTCCATCCCTTCCTATCTTGTGCTAACCTCTTTATCTCTACATATCCCCTAGAACCCACGTCTTCAGTTATCTGCTTGATATATTCTAATATCTGTCTTCCTCTCAAGCTATTACCTTCGACTGTCCCCTCCACCATCAAATTAAACAATCCATTGTATCTCAAAATATGACCTACCAGCCTGTTTCTTCTTTCTGTAAGCCTCTTCCACAAACCTCTTTCCTCATCCATCATTTCCAAAAACTCGTTAATTTCTTACTTTGTCTGTCCACTTAATTTTCAGCATTCTTCTGTAGCACCACATTTCAAATGCGTTAATTTTCCTTCTTTCCTGTATTCATAAACTCCATATTTCGCTACCGTAAAGTGCTGTGCTCCACACATGGAGTTTTAAAAAGTTTTTTCTAATTCTTAGATGAATATTTGAAAGTAAAGGACTTCTCTTTTTCATGAAGATTCTTTTTGCTGGTACTATTCTGCTTTTAACATCATACCTGCGTCGGCCATCGGTTGTAATTTTGCTTCTCAAGTAACAGAATTCACTCACTTCTCCAATTGCATTCGATCTTATTTTAATATTTAATCTACTAGTTTTGGTATTATTTCTGCTACATTTCATTACTTTAGTCTTGCTTTGATTTATATTCAGTCCAAAATCTTCCTTCAGTATTTTGTTCATGCCATTCAGTAATTTCTCAATATCCTCAGCACTTTCCGCTAACAAGACAATGTCATCAGCAAATCGTAGCATACTGATTTTTTTCTCCCTGAACACTTATGCCACATGGACATTTTTCTGTTCCTTTGTTTATTGCTTCCTCTACATACAAGTTGAATATAATTCGGATATTAAATCGGATAGACTTGCCTCTCATGATTCTCTACTTTTATTACAGCCACTTGATTCTTATATAACCCTAAAGAACTTCAAGTTCTTTTTCTATAATTATTGGATAAGAACAATGAATAGGGAGTTACAATCATTGCGGCGAGCATGATTTGGAAATCAACAACGGTTCATGCACGTGTAGGGGATGTCAACATGGGGCATGATTGACGCTGAAGTCCGCCTTTCACCGTGCTGTGCTCTCCGTAATCCCGCAGAGCGCTTTTATCGGAAGACGTCTCGGGCGTTGAAAGCAGTGTTTCACGAAAGGATTTGGGGGGCGCTGGAGCCCGGCGCGTCTCGTTCCACTTGTAAACAAGGCGGCCGTACTAAATCTGGGATATATCGGGTCGGCCCGTCTCGCCGTGTGTCCCGGAGGAGAGAGCCCAAGTCAAACAACGCTCTGTGTGTTCTCTGGGCTGTATACATTGTCAGCATAGACCACCATGCGACAGCCAATTAACCCGCGGGCACCAAAACCTCTCCCACGCACGGCTCCTTAGGTGAGAGAACGGAAGGAGGCGTGTGTGTAAAGTAAAAAATCTACACTCGTGGAGATCAGGTTATCGCTGGACGAGTAAAATACTGAAAATGTGTATTTTTTTACTTCTGTAGTATAAATGTCATCCTTGTACTCTGGCAAGATCCTAAAAAGATAATGTTTTAAACTGAAACAATTTTTTTTTTTTTTGAAAATTGATGTATTGTTTTACCTGCCAATTAATACTGTTTTATTTGTTACTGTCGTTACTTGTTACCCGTCAAATATAAACCAAGGTAAGTGTATCAAATACCCACACGTTAGGAATTTATTTTTTCACTTTCGAAGCTTCTGGCAATATGTTTAATAACTATGCATTATAAAGACTTTTTCTGCAGCCTGAAAATCTCTGTTCCTTTATTTAAAGAAAAGAAAAAAAAACTTGTTATGAACGGCACGGACTGACAGAGCTTTTATGTGCGGTATTTTGGATAATCGTATTTCCTTAAAATCAAACTTGATACAATTCCATGTCAGCTATAGGTGCGATGCAGGCAATTGGAACGCTTACCTTAAATAGCAGTAGACGTTGTATTTACTGAAGGCTCTAAGAGACATTACGCATATTTATGTTCCTTGCACAACTACGGAGTTAATCCGAGCATCAACGAGCAGAGACGAGACAGCCAAGATGGTTGCCAACATCCGGAACGGATAGGGACCAGAAGAAGAAGATATCGTTGTCTGAGTAATGCTTTAGCATAGCGTCTTTGATCTCGCAGGCGTGTCGCTTGGGATTGTGGGCTCCGATTAACGACGCGCGCTGACAATAGAGCAGTAAAAGTAACGATGTATTCGTTACTGTGTAACGGGTTCGTCGCCTGACACGAATAACCGAATCGTTACTCACAAATCCATTTCGTTACTTGCATGTTTCGTTATTAGCATTTGTCGTATAGATACGAACACATTCCAGCTTCCGCAGGTAACTAATTTTGACAACGTGAAGACTAATTTTCTAGATTTTATTTTGTTTAACATTAAAATTTACAGTGCATAATTTGTAAATAGAAAATCTGTACGGATAATTTGAGATAGTTACTGTTATTTAATTGGTAGTTCATTACTGAGGTTTATTGATTTCAAACATTTATGAAATTTGTTTTTTATTTTAAGATTACCTTCTATTTTTGTATTTTATAGTATAATTTACAATATAAAAGAGTTGTCTAATAGTTTGTGATATACATCTCTGTACTTTTTTTGTTCTATTAATATTTAATTGAATTGCAATAGATCGCACACTCCGGTGGTAATTTCCCTGCACACTCATCTTTAACTTTAAATTCTTTCAACGTTTTTGGAAAATTATTCATAATTTCTCTTGGTAACTTATTCCAATCCCTGACACCCTTCCTATACTCTTGTGCTTGAAATCGAGTGCCAGCTTGTGGTCATGGTCATCTTTTCCCTTCCAAGCCTTACTTTTCATCATTATACATACGCCTTGTTCACTGCCATGACCCTCTTCACCCTCCTCCTGTCTTCCAATGAATCCAATTCCAGCTGTTTTATCATATCTGTTACTGATTGCGTTCTGCGATAATTTCCAGAAACATATCTAGCAGCCCTTTTTCGCAGTTCCAGAATTCCATAAAAAACAACAAGGTACAATGACCTTATTCCTTTTGCCTGGTGTTAGTTATTGTATTATTACCGCAGGATCCATGTGATCAGCGCAGTACTGGCTTCAATGTTGAATGTTTGTTGTAACCGCGACGCAACAAATATTGCGAATCTAATCGCATGTTTTTCCCGTACCTTTGTTATTGGTTTAAATTGTTTTGAATATTGATATTTTTAAAATGAAACAATTAAAGCGGGAGTCAGTAGCACTCTGCCTGCAGGCCCGACTTGATGGTATGTCAACATTTATTTTAACAAATCTATCACAAAAAGACGAAGAATTTACAAAAATAAATGAAAACAGTAAAGGAAGACAGTGGTGAAACCTTCTATGAGATTATGATATTTGATAAATACATGAACCATTATCATATCAGGCTTTTATATAGGGCTTTGAGTCGGCTACTTTAAAAAATAACCGTCATTAGTTATTGTCACTAGATATCTCGTATTCAGGCGAAAGGTCAGGTTTTTTTTGTGTTTTGTATACAAACAGGTGTTTGTTTCGAAATTAGATAATTCTTTTGTATATAATATTCATTGCAGTTAATCAAGTGTACATTCATATGTTTTCCGTAAGATCAATGTGCTAATTACTTGACTTTAAGTTTTATCCAAACGAACAACTTACCTAAACTTAGTTTACTAAATAAACAATTTACTTAAACCTTACCAAGTACGAACGAAGTCCTCCCGTATGCGACCAGAATGCGAATGCGATGCTTCCTGCTAGTTTGTATTGTACCGACAGAAACGAGTAACGAAACGACACGATATTAACGAAGTTATCCCGAACGCGACGCGACACGATGCGATGCTTCGTGCTAGCACTCGATTGTACCGAAAGTAACGAGTAACGATTGGAAAGTAACGGGTACTGATTGGTTTAGTAACGAATACATACGGGTACAGAATTTCTCGTTAATTTTGTAAAGTATTTATTCTTTTCAGGTTCCAGCTTACTATATTTTCACCCCCTCCGCTCTTCTAAATGCACTTCTCTTGATAACTTGGATACTCCAGTTCGTATAAATATACGGAACAGAGAAAAGCTTGCTGTCGTATTTTCGTCGATTTGTAAATTATCATCAATAATATATATATATATATTCATTTTTGCCGCTCTTGCGCCTAACCTAACGCTGTCACCCTGCAGGGTACAGTCGACCTACAGTTTAACATGGAATCCGAACAATCAAGTGGTCTGTAATATCCGATTCAAACACAAAATCAAAATCTATGTCAGAGCAAAACTGTAATAAATAGTCTTCTTTTTTTAAAAAAAAATCAATTTAAAAAATAACATCCTATGAGATAAAAGCGAAAGTCTCATTTAAAACAGGTCAGTTCATTTCATTTTAACATCCTATTCATCTTTAAAAAAAGTCGCAGGACATATGTTTACGGCAACCACAAAAATATTTAAATTACTTACTCCGCCGCTAGCTCCCGCGTGTACTACATATTTCAAATAAAATTTAAGTTTTCATGCTGTGAAAACCACATCTGAAATCGTTTACCAGTTTCCGCGTGGTCCCGAAGCAAACAATTTCCTACCAACAGTCGCCATTTCCTCAATTGCAATTCAACAAATTTTTATTAATTATTAATATTATGCCACTGTAATAAAATATTTGTTTTCTTATTATATTCACTGTTAGTGTAAAAAAATAGTATCTTTTATATTTCAGAATGTTTCCTGAAACATATATAGCTATCAAAAAAATGTACCAATGTCATGCAAGTAACCGCTGAAGACACTCAACGGAACGGAGTGAAACACGTACGTTGAAAATAAAAAGTGACAAAAGTTAAATTTCATCAGCTTGAAATCAATTATATATAAAAATTGACAATGGCCATGAAGACCACCAAAATGGTCGGTTCAAACTACTATTTTGCAAATATTAACTTACGGATACAGCCCGTTTACGGTTTTGCAATATTATAAATACAGTAGGAGCAGCCTGGAGGCGTCTGATTGTAGCTAGAAAGATTCTAGAATCCACGTCTCAGCGGGGATTTACATATGCTTTTAATCCGACTTTCATCCCTAGCATAACTTGTTGTGTAATGTGAAGTATGCCAGAAAGCTTCCATGGGTCGGATTCCACGTTAAACTATAGGTCCCGTTTACCCGATAGGAATGTCGGGTTAGGCTAGGTAAGGATGAAAGGAACTGGCCAGCCAATATCTAGGTAAGTATACCTCGTTCATGAGGTTCCAACCAAACTTTGAGCTGAATATTAAGCTTAGCTGTTTTACTGTAGGTAACAGTGGTTTCAAAGATGCTTCCAGTTTCCTCTAAAAGATTTTTATCTCTATTGCCAGTTTTGAATGATTTGTTAATAGAGAAATAGAAAAGGAAACAGAAAGGAGTAACAGTATAGAATGAGAAATATCACAACATATGACGCAGATGGCGGAGGATTTACATAGTAATGGGTATCTTCAGATGAGGATCGACCAAATCATTACAGATACTCCACCAGCAGAGGAATGGTCCAGCCGTTGCATTCGCAGTGTTTGTGCTGTACCCACTAGGAAAAGATAGCAGCCAAGTGTCTACGGTATGCTGACAGGTTGTGTTTGTGTTGCAGGCGGGCGATGAGGACGAGGCAGTGATCACAGAGGGAGTGGCATGTAGAGGGCATGGGCTGCACGCCCAGCTCGCTGCAGCAGCGCTACCATGGGGCTGAGGCCATGGACGTGAAAGCGGCGCGACCACCGCACAACTCAGGTCAGTGGCGGGCGCATCGCCTGCAAACATGGAGTTCCCTTGCTTGAACTTACAGGGTATGGTGAGATCAAGTCAGTACCCAAGTTTGCACTCATCAAAAATTAGTCCGACCGCAAGTACACCTTGGTAACTAGCAGCCTACTCTTACGCGGGATTAGGCCATCTGAAGAATTACCCACCGTTACAGCGGTGACGGTGAGCGGAGGTGTGTTTCGAAACCCATTAAGGGTGCCCACGGGGAGTGACGCGGATGCAGCGGCCAACAAGAACCGGGCAGAAGAGCATACAAAACCCGGACGTATGAACTCTTATGGTTCGTTCGCACTAGACTAGTAATTTAGTCGAGTGGCGAGTGATTTAGTAACTAAACGTGCGTGAACAATGAAAATTAGTTGAGTAGTTTAGTCGAGTAGTTTTGTCGAGTCGATCCTTTTTGTTCTATTAAACCGGGCGAGTAGCACCACCCACCACGCGCCACTGCCCACTGGATCGTCAGCTAAACAAGTCTGAACCTATTGTTTAAGTCGAGTTCATTAGGGAGAGTGGGTAAACCACGTAGCTCAATTTTGGCTTCCTGTGAAACACCCCCCCCCCTCCCTCCCCGCGTAGCACGAAGCACGTAGCTGTTTTCCCTTTTGATTCCAGAAGACATCTTGTACTGTTTTCTCTTGTCAGACTATTGTAAATTACATACAGAGATAATTAACTGAGGGAAATAAATATTCACCTGCTGTTGTGAGTTCTGTTCTTCATTTTAACTGTGAAAAATGTTATGAAAGGAAAGCTACGTAGTCTGGCTCGGAACCCTCCTCCCCCCTCCCCCTACGTAGCCCAGCGTAACCTTCCAGCCAACCCTTCCTCCCCCCCTGGACCGAGCCAAGTAGTTTGTGCACGGTCCGTTAGCTGCAGCAAAAATGTCGTTTCGCTGAGCGAAGAAACAATTATAAAATTTCTTTCCAAATATGTAGAACATGAATGTTTGTCGAATATTATGAAAACAAACAAAGGAAGCAATCTGCACGCATGGATTTGTATTGATGGAAGAACAAAAAAAGTTTATTATTGCTCTCCTATAATGCGATTATAAAGGTGTAGTGACAACACTCTTTTTAAGTATATAGACTTAAACGAGCATTAAAACAATATTGTTTGATCTTCCTTTTTAGTCTACAGATATTAGATTCCTTGAAACATGAGAAAGTAAAAATGACTCTAATGTCTTATGTCGTGTCTCACCGTTTTGATGACGAAGAAAATATCCTGTATCACATTCCAGCATGTGTAGTGTATTAAAAATAATATTTGAACAGAAGTTGCAAATAGCGAATAGTTTTCAAGACGGAAGTTTCGAATTTAGTATATTCAAATTGACTCAAATCTCGAACTCTCAACCCCTCATTGCATAAATTTTGGTAAGTTTCGCTGCTTTCTTTGTAGCCGTGGCGGAAATATTCTAACGATATTGTGCTCTGTAATGAACTCAGAACTTGCTTTCCAATTTGCTTTTATAACGAAGGCGAGAAGCATAGCAAAGACTTATAATTACGTAGCGATTGCTTCATTAAAGCCGTCGATACGTTATATAGCTTCGTTCATTGTTTCTAACAAAGTTATTTACTTATAAAGGCGAGGCCAATCGGTTATTAGTTTGTTCGAGCGGAAATTGAAAAACGTTTATAAATATAATTTTTAATTGTTGACTTTGATTTTCGCTTCTATTTTGTTGATTACACACGTGGAACCGTAATTTTATAGAGAACCAAACGTACACAAGCAAACTGCGGTACTACACATAAGATATTTTTTATTCTAAAACTGAATGCACTTAAATTTTTGATTATTTACAGTCACTTAGATTATCTAGTTACGATAGAAAACATCACTGCACGTTTTTACAAGTGCAAAAGCTTTAACCAGGTTATTGTGTCCAACGGTATGTTCTAAGTAAAAATCTGCATGTTATTGTAACTACAGTAGTAAAGATACGGTTATTTCCGTTTTCTCTGAAATACACTGTTGACATTCTCAGACACGAGTCACAAAACCTATAAACGGTACTACTAAAAGAACCGAAAATCCTCACTAAATTTTCAGTCTGTGTCGACGATATCATTTATCTGCAAAAAGATCTTTTTTTCCCTACACATTGAATATATTTATTTAATTGTTCTATTTCTTTTCTTTTTTTTGCCTTTGTCTTTGCGTTTCGCCGACGTCTAGGGCATTAGAGGCGGAAATGGACACGGGAGTAGGAATTGGGAAGGGATTCGGCAATGGCCTTTTGAATGAACCATCCCGATATTTTCCCGCACTGATTTGGGGAAACGATGGAAAACCCAAATCTGGTTTGCGGGACTGGGATTCGAACCCACGTCTTCCCGAATACGAAGCCAATTTATTACCGCTCACCTACCAAGCTCCGTTTAATTATTCCAAATGATTTATAAACACTTATTTTTAACTAGTTGGTGATCCATTCTATATCCACAATCTAAAATGATGTAATCTCTTCAGTAAATGTCATTCAATTATTATAATTATTTTTACGTAGAAGGTCCTTACATTTAACAGGCAAACAATATACAGTATATACGCTGACGTAACAAAAGTCTGCAATACTCATGTTGTAAAGTGTGGCCGCCCATAATTGCGTTGCTGTGTTAAGTGCTAGACCTAATTCGTGCATGACTGTCCTGTCGATCATATCCTAAGTAGGCTGCATGGGATTCATGCTTGACGATCAACGTTATCAAATCAAGCGATAGATCCGGTGACATGTCCCATTATCATTCCGGAACTAGGTCGTCAGCGACTACAAATGGTCGCGAAGTAACTGAACGTGGTGATGTCCTGCAACTGTCCGGTTAAATTTCACCAGAGGACCTAATCAATGTAGTCATTTGTAATCAACACCAGCTTATAAAATGCCTTGTTAAGTAGTTAGACCCATGGTATAATGGACTTCGCACCACACCCAAATCCAATCATCGGCGTGTACCAAATGAGAACTCTGCATACCGCACGACGCATCCTTCTTCCAATGCATGTGTTCGCGAGCTCGTGTGAGCAGTTAAAGTCGATGTTGCGGTGTGAGTGTCGCCATAACCCATCAGCGTAAATGTCATTGCACGAACCGCAAAGACAGGACTCTTGGGCGTCCTGATTTACTCTGGCAGTCATTTCACGCAGTGTCGTTCTTCTGTTTTCAAGGACGCATCTTCTGTTCCGTTGCATGTCTCTAATGTTCAATACACATCGCCGGCCACGGCGCTGTGCATTATGGGAAGTAATACCTCCGATGAAATAGTCTTGGTACATCGTTAGCCCCATTTTTTTTATGTCATCAGTCTTTCGACTGGTTTGATGCAATCCTCCATTCTTTCCTATCTTGGGCTAACCTTTTCATCTCAACATACACATTACAACCCACGTCTTCAATTATCTGCTTCATGTATTCTAATCTTTTGTCTTTCCCTGCAGTTCTTACCTTCGACTGTTCTCTCCACTAACAAATTAATCAATCCCGCATGTCTCAAAATATGACCCACCATCCTGACTCTTTATTCTATTAGACTCTTTCACAAACTTCTTTCCATGTCCATCATTTCCAAAACTCATTCGTTTCGTACTTTATCAGTCCACTTAATTTTCAGCATCCTTCTACAGCAATACATTTCAAATGCTTCTATTTTCTTTCTTTCTTGTATTCCTGAAGTCCATGTTTCGCTACCATAAAGTGCTGTGCTCCACAAATAGGGTTTTAAAAAGTGCATTCTGAGTCCTAGATCAATAATTGAAACTAAAAGTTTTTCCTGTTCATGAAGACTCTTTTTGCTAGTGCTATTCTGCTTTTAACATCATTCCTGGTTCGGCCATCGGTTGTAGTTTTACTTCCTAAGTAGCAAAGTTCATTAACTTCTGCTATATTTAATTGGTATCTTTTCTACTACATTTCACCACTTTTGTTTTGCTTTGGTTTTTATTTAACCTAAAATCTTCCTTCAGTATTTTGTTCATGATATTCAATAACTTCTCAATACCCTCAACCTGTTCTGCTAATAAGATAATTTCATCAGCAAATCGTAGCATACTGGTTTTTTCTCCTTGAACATTTATGCCACATTCAAATATTTCTATTTCTTCCTTTATTGCTTCTTCCACATACAAGTTGAATATAAATGGGGATAAACTACAATTTTGTCTCACCCCCTTTTTAATCAAACACAAAATTCTAGGTCCCATGCTTCGGTTACAATCACCCCGCTATCAAACTTGGTTAATTCTCTTCGGGTAACCGTAATTACAATAATCAACTTTTCACAGCAGACTCAACAATCTAGTTGACAGCGTTGATAACCATCTGCCTATTTATACGCTATTGACGAGTTGTGTGAGCCATTTGTACATTTTCTTCTTATAGCGCTATGGTTTTTGGCATGTCAACAGATGTTAGTCATTTAATTAGGATGAATTACTCAGAGTCATCATTCAATCTTTCGTAAACGAAAGTTCGAAAATGAAAATGTAATCAACATACAAATCCTAACATAACAGTGAGCTTTATCTCTTTTGCGTGCTGGAATATTCGACAGTTAACACAATTTTATTTTTATGAAAGTCAAGTGGTAATGAGTTTTGTCAGCAGAAAATGTATGTATTAACGAAACACAAGCGCTGGTGAGTTATGAAGTTGTGGGGCAGCTACCAATCAGCGAAAAAGGAAAGAGTAGAGTAACTGAATATGAAGTTAGCTTCCCTTCGTCAATTGAACACAGTTAATAGTTGAGGAGTGTTTCTGAGTGCCTTGGAGGTTTATTCACATGTTTTAGTTATGTAATCAATGTTGTATTAACATTTTCTCCGCGTGTATCAGTGGAGAAAACGGTAGAATTAACATCCACCCAAATATGCCAGTCTGGTTGTGATCTACAAGGAAGGATTCAGGATTTCATCTCCCTCAATAGAAATAGTCTTAAATGTATCAGAACAATTCATGGGTGTTGCAGCTGAAAAAGAGGAATTCCTGGCAAAGCACTGCCTCTGACTGCGATTTGCAGGAGTACAGTCGTGCTGGACTGCTTGCTTGGAGCAACTGAATTTAAGTCGAAGGATCTGCATCAAGTGATGCCAATTTCTGCTGACAGATTTGTAAACCCAGAGACTGAAAATTAACGCGTAACTCTGTGTTTGTTTCGTATGTAATTTACTTTAGGAGCCATATGATAATTTTATTAAGCTACTCAGAACATGGTGTGTTACAAACTGACTAGCGAAATTGACAGGTAATTTTGTCTGATCGTCTGGTGATTTTAACTGTCACCAAAGTTTGTAATTAATTTTTTATTCTTTTCAAAGACAGGTAGTTTCTTGAATGACAACATGGTCGATTAACTTTTTTCCGTCGCAATACTCGGCAAAATGTGGGAAAAGTAAGGCTTCTTGCAGAAGTTTTAAATCATATTAATAAACAGATGAAATAGCGTCGCGGTAGCCTCTTTCCGAAATAACTTAGCCGCTAGCGATCTCGGCAGCTTAAATAGGCGTTGTAGAATGTTCTCCACCACAGTGGTTCCTAATTAATGGTACGCGTACCAGCAGGGGTACGTGAGTTTCCTTCAATGAATACGCGCGGAAATCTCTTGGCTATTGTGATCACTAAGTTAATTGAATAAAAAAATCCGCAAACACTAATATCGGCAAAGTATGGTTTAAGACAATCAATGTGTGTATGTGAATTATATTACTGTAATGCTGTGGTCATAGGAAGCACTCGACTGAGATGAATTTATTTACTTATTTATCATTTCAGATATATGGTGTACGTGCGGTTGAACTTGAAGACGGCGAATTCGCCGTCTAACATATCATTCGGGAGGACCAGGGTCAAACCCAGTTCGGCCATCCTGACTGGGGTTTTCCGTGGTTTTTCCGTCACCCAAGGCGAATGCTGGGATGATTCCCAACCAGGCCACGGCCGACCTTCCATCCCCCCTCCCTCCTCTTTAAAGTAGGCTGAAAAAAGTAAAAATAATAATAATAATAAACTCTTTCTCGAAGCGGCACTCGGAGAAAACTAATTGGGATCCACTGTTCTATTACATTAAACAGGCTAACGTTACTTTCTGTTTCTGGAGCGCTTACAATCGCTACAACAATAGAAGTCGCAAAAACAATTAGAACATATACAAAATTACTTAAAATCATGGAGATACATTTTAAAATCAAAACAGAAAATCATCAAAACATTATAGCTTGCTCAACATTTTTAATTACAGTCTCTTAATAACCTTTCAATATTAAACTGCTTTTAATCAAATTAAATTTCACGTTTCTGATCCATCAAAACATTGTACATTAAGTCCACAATTAATCAATGTTTATCTCTCCGACCCCAACATGATTAATTTAAAGGAAATACAATTAGTGTAAAACTGCGTTTTAGGTTTGTTACAATACGATAATGATAATAATGATCAAAGAATTGGAAGTCTTTCTCCATCGCAAATACACTAAATGTGGTGTCGTTAGGAATCTGGCTTTTTTCCTGTTTGTTTCAGCAACCTGAAATATCAATTAGGAATCAAATGATTGAAGATTTGTGCCCCTAGATGACAGGTTACATTTAGTATCACCTAGCTCGCTCCTTTATTTGGGGTTGGATCTGGTTTCCGTGTTCACTCTGTAGGGTCCCACGCAGGCTGTCCGCACACAGTGTTGGCGCTGTTTATCTTGCAGGCTGGTCGTGGGCGGTGTTTTCGCCGACCTCCGACATTTAGCGTCTTAATTGCGCACTCAATCAGCCGGCGCCAGGGCCGGGTTTACCTGGGCTAATGATTTCCCCGACCACACCGTCACATAGCAGGAGCCAATACGCGATTCGATCCACACAGCTAGAAAACCGGAGGATCACCTGGCTAGCATCTCAGAGAGCTGGAACCCTGCAGATTGGTAGATTTAATTTGGTCTTGCAACACTACTTTGGAGTGCGTATTGTGCAAAGTTATGCTATTTTGTTCCGTAACACCGAGCGGGGCGGTGTAACGGTTAGCGTTCTAGCCTCGCATTCGGCAGGACGGCGGTTCGAATCCCCGTCCGGGCATCCAGATTTGGGTTTTCCATGGTTTCCCCAAATCACTCCAGGCAAATGCCGGGATGCTTCCTTCCAAATGCCATGGCCGAATTCCTTCCCATTCCTTGCCCCCATCCTTGCCCCCGATCCTTGCCCCCCATCCTTTCCCGTCTCTAAAGACCTCGATGTTAAAAAGAGACGTAAAGCAGTTAAAAAAAAATTGTTCCGTAACAAATGTTCGTCAAGTTGGTATGACTTTTCCACCGATTACTCGTCCAATGAAGGCGAATTTTTAGAACTGACACTTCATGTTAGCACCCAACTAGCATTTCAAAAGTTTTTATTAGTTATTAGCGACAAGTTTTAGTCTATCCAAACAGACTGCCCTCGCATTGTAGGGGTTGTCTGTTCGAGTCCGGCCTCTGGCATGGACGGTTATGATTAAGCGTTATTTTCTTCATGTATGGTTTGTACTTAATCGAATCAACAATGGAAATTCAATCATATACAGGTATAAAGTTCACAGAATCATAATACCGGAGCTATCTATGTATCCTAGTAGCTAAATACCATTTGGGAAAAAAATCTGGGGGGAAATATGTTATCGACAAAATAAACTTAGAAGAAATCGTGCAATAGAATGGAATGAATATTCCAAACACAAATAATTATCTGTGGCTATTGTGGCTCCGATATTGCTTTGTCTATCTCGACTACTACGATTACTGCTCCTATTTACTCGATACAAAAGAAATATCTGAGGATCAGTAAAATCATTAAATCATAATATCCAGGAAATTCAGAAAATTAGATTACGAGGAATAATAATCTGGCATAGTTGCTGGATATCTACTGCAGGTAAATTAAGACTATAATTTTCACGTCTGGGTTTCTCCAAAATAGTATGACACGAGTTGCAAAAATTTCATAATTCTGTTGACTTTGATGGCACCACAAAGATACTTCCAAAACCGATAATTCTGATTAACATATTTAGATTTTTATATGTATATACAGGGTTCTTTCAGCTATACAACTATTTTCCCGTTGCGAAGGTACAGTTGCGCGCTTCCAATTGATCTTGCCACTAGAGATGGAGGTGACGGAATCGGTTCCACGCTCGAAACAATTGTCTTCCCGCGGATTTCCTCCACGGTACTCATCAGATAGCAGTCCTTGGGGGCCGTTCCGGCCGTCTTAGCTCCAATGAAAATCCTCGGCCTCGTCAGGGATCGAAATCGGTATTCCGGACTACAGTCAGGCGCTTCGCGGTCGTCCATTTAAAACTTACTTTGCGTATTAACTCCATTAGAAATGACAATACCTCTTGGACTTCTAACTTTAGTGTCGTTTTCTGTTTTACACATTCGGAAGCGTTCATAAACTACGTGGCTCGTCCTAGGGTGGAAAGGGGAGGGGGTTAGACAGCTACGGTGGGTTACGTGGGAAGGAGAGGAGAGTTTTCAGAGCCAAGCGACGTAGCTTTTCATTCATACTATTTTTCATAGTTAAAATGAGATACAGAACACACAAAAGCATGTGAATATGTTATTTTCCGTCATTTAATTATCTCCGTAGGTACGATAGTCTGACAATAGAAAAGAGTACAAAATGTCTTTTGTAATCAATAGGGAAAAAAGCTACGTGCCACGTGCTGGGGTGGGGGGTAGAGGCAAAAGCCACATCAGGCTATATGGGGAGGAGTGATTCACAGGAGACCAAACTGGAGCTACGTGATTTATGGACGCTCACTTCATAGAGAGAGAATAAAAGAGAGGAGACTTATTACACATTTTTAGAATTTAGGCTTCTTTCTTCTGCAAATATTTCACAAACATAGTTCACAGATCGTACGTCCGTTAATTTTGGTGAGCAATGTTCAACCGCTCTGAACATCTAGACCCATCCACATAGTAACTTTAAGCCAAGGGAAGATTCCATCCTGTTCCCATTCAGAGCATTCTTTCCAAAATCCAGGTATCAGCAAAGTTTGAATATCCATGCACTAAGTTTGTGAAAACAAATAACCAATAGGTATTAATTCGATAGGTGATTCACTAAGGCTAGTAAACGAGTTAGTTCTGTGCATAAATAATTCTTTCTGTCACGAAGCGATAAATTATTGAATCTAGTGGGTCTTGTAGTAACTAATTTATGGAAACAGATATCTGTAAACAAAGTTTAGAACGTCAAGAGTCAATACTGGAGCTAGCTGTCACGTCGGTGGAATCTCTGATATAGCCATTCATTCTAGTGGTCTTGTTATTTCTAACGTAAGAATATAATTTATACGCCAAATAACGACAATGTCTCGTTCTTCGAGCGTTGTGCGCTTTAGACGAGCGCGCAAGCTCTGAGCTATTTGCTTAGCAATAACTCTTACCATGATTTATATTTCAGTTACGCTGACATTTCATGTTTCTAAAAACACGCCATTAATTTCTGATGTTAAATTTCCTATCGCATATTGACTATAATGCCAACTGAAAAATTGAAAATATGCTTACTGAAATAAAACGAAATTCTGTATTTTATTACTTCTAATACTATGCAACCAACAAATTAGTAGAAACATTCAGTTTTTATTCACTTTTAACGAAATACGAAGGACAGGATGACATGTTCACACAACATTATTGCTAAGCAACAACTGTAATATCTGTTGGGGCGATTCCTCTGGAGTACGCCTTTATAGATTTATTATTCAAAAAATGCAAATGAAATTTGCTTTTCAACTGTCTTCATAGGCTACACTTTTCCAACCCTTAAGTTAAGATTTGGCCTAAAGTATATGTTGAACATATATAACTTGTTATTTCTTTTCGAGTATCGTATCGAGATATATATCTGAGTAAGCTTTTCACTGAGTTGATTAATTTATTAAAGTAGGGTTCGAATTTTTATGACAAAAAAAATAGACCTTAAAGTTGGTAAATATGGATCTATTTAAAATGCCAAATAAATAAACATAATGTATTTGTCAATTAGGCTATTTTGTTATACCAGCGAAGATTTCGCTCATTACTGGTGTAAAATTACACTTTTTGGGCATGGTAGGCATTTCCTACTTCACACTGCTGTCGTTCGAGATAATGTTTCTAAGGAGCTAAAAATTATTACAACACACACTTACAAGAAAAATGTTTGAAATTACTTAGATGTTGATTTCTATTAACACCATTGTGCTTTGCTGACATTTACATGAAATTTTATTACCATGTTGTTCCAGGCGTTCAGTTTTCTTGCTTCCGTTAATCTGTCATCTGGCAAAGAGATCATACATTTATGGTATAACATCTTGGCTTTACCAGTTGAGTTCTTGGTAAATTTATTCTGTTCAGGTATTACTGGATCTTGAGCCCTGAACACTTTCATAGACCTTTTTAATATCTATGTGCACCACAGTAAATACAAAACTTCAATTTCTTAGCTTGAAAATAAGAAGTATCAGATTGGAACCTAGAAGCGAAGAAAACTTTTAAATATTCGTTAAAATGCAGGATTACGGAAACCGTGATCAAGAATTTCGTTTTATCGATCTCGGAAAACGCCGTATTTTGCCTTTGATCGATTTACGACGAACAGCGACAGCGGCGATGTACCACATGACTGCTAGATCCGATTCATTGCCGCCATTTCGAAGCGAAACTATTCTTTTGCGATAAGTACAAATTTATTTTGTCAGCTGATACTTGAAAAGTGTCATTGTCGATCGCACAGTTTGCTGCGGAAAAGGAGAATTTCTAAGGAATCTTGACTCTTAGTTAAGTACCGTTTTCACTAACTTTTTTAACATTTTACCTGGATTGCGAAGTTTTAACAAAAACCTAATACTGGTGTGTATTGTTTCACTAGCAAAAAGAACGTAGCTAATATTATTTAATCAATTATGGCCTCTGTTGTTTACGATAATTCAGTCAGCTCCGAGTATTTATATTTATAATTCACAAATATATTAAATTTTGTCTTATGAAATTAAGCCTTACAGTAAAAACTTCGCCATATTATAATGCTTAAATATATTAAAATTTGTGATGTCAGAATAAGTCTTTCATACAAAAGCAGAATAAGTAGTTCATTTGTTACTTCAGATACGTAAAATAAAGTTGCTACTAATTTTCAGATATAAGGAAATTCTTTGTTAAACATCAATGTGAGGGAACATTGATTGTAATATACTACTGTATATTACTGTATTTTTCTTACAAACTCTGCATTTTTTAAATATATTTTGGAGAAAATTCTCTTTGGAGGTTCTTTAACGATAGTGAAAAATTTGTAAATATCACTAAGATATTACATATTAACTTGTGGAACTGGAAATTGTCATGGTATTCTCTTCGGAAATTAATAATAATAAAAAATTTACATAATTAGTTTCCCTTTTTGTTTGTAGCGGTACGTATAGGAACATACAACATATCGGCAGTAATATTTGACGTAAGGCTGACTTTTCTTTTTATGATTTGTAAAAATATGCATAAATAAATACGATACAAGATAAAAAAGATTAACACAAGTTCACAAACTTACATCACCTGACTCATCATTCCCTGTTCTTCCTAAATTAACGAGGCAATTGTAAATGCCAATTACAGCACATTCTGTTACACAAAGTGAAATACGAATATTTAGAATTAATGTATACATAGTTCCTACGCCACAATACAGCATTAAATTTCAAGTGATACCAAGAATTCTTACTGTGTTCAATCACTACTAAATCTCTGCAAGCTTATTACTTTTATTCCCTGCTCCAGTCTCCATTATAAAGTACCTTACAAGAAACTTTAAAGGTTTGAAAAAAAAATCACGTATAAAATATGTTAATACGCCTCTTCTCGGGACAATTTTGTGCTTAAGTGAATGGATGATCGCATTTGAGTTGGAGAATGGAACAGAAAATTAATTATATCAGATTCTTTTGTGAAGTTGGTTAACGATGATGGACTTCAATCTTTACCCCATTCAGCAAGACAGTTTGTTGTTGCTCTTATTGCCCGATAGCCTGAGACCCACCCAGCAGGTAGCAAAATACATTGTAAAGAGCTTACTCATCCTAAGACTGTAATTATTTAGAGATGAGACGGGTAATCCAATTTGTCGAGCTTTTCTACTTTGCACGGCTGGCTTATATGTGTAGAGCTTTATTTATTAATAACGAGCTCAGGCGGCGGTGGCCTTCCTAGTGTTCAGTATCAACTCGCGATAAGACCATACTAAACTGCTCCTTGAGTTGCTTTTGTTGTTGATACGGCTTCTCTTCCCCAGCGAGGCATAAACTCATTGGCTGCGAACTCTAGAGAGATTTATCTCTCGCAGTCACGCGCTGCTTCGAAATGAAAGCGGCTCGAGCGCTTCTAAATCACTCGATACAATAGCGCTTAATTTCCACGACAGCCCACGTACGGTGCTAAACGAAACACCGGCTCTTAACTAACGAAGAACAATACAGAAGTTTCAATCGAATCAGAAGTGATAGGCCGGCCTCGCACGGATTTTCTGTTCATATTGGGAGATCACTCGACGACGAAATACCCCTCAACCCTTTGCTTTTTTCCTCCCATCCAAGTCACGAAGTGAACTTGTCTTCACTACATTATACTGTTAACGTCCGCAGTGGGATTATGTACTAGTAAAACACAATTCATTGACAATCGTATTCTCACTGAATTATTCTCTTAAATTCAGCTGCGGGACTGTGGATTAGTATAACACAATACATTCTCTGAATGCGCGAGTGTGACAGGAAAATTAGAAATCTCTTCGCTGCAGATGGTGGTGCGGACCATTGTTCTCTGAAACATGTTTTTAAAAGTTATGGCCGCGTCTTAGGCTTGGTAATTAGGGTTATCATACGGGATACGACAAATCATCTATTTTCTGTTGCGACACATTCTGAGCCTGGTGGGTTGAGTGGTAACACTCGGGATGGCTTTTCGCGAGGATATGGGTTCGATTCCGGCCATCTACAATTCGGTTTTGCGTAGTTTAACGAAACCAACCCAGGCGAATGCCTGGATGGTGGATTAACAGAAAGACAATAGCTGAATTACTAGAGCTTCATCCTCTTCCAATTGTAATGACCTTGTCTTTGACGAGGCTGCATTTCATCAACAAAAACAAAACAAAATTTGAGAAAAAAAACTGCCGGAGTTAGAGTTTAAAGTTTATGTCAGTTTTATATTTGTTACCAGACATTTTCCTTCGTTATTTAACACGAATGTTGATGACTTCCCTTAAAATGTGGCCGTAAATCGCCAAGTGAAAGAACTGAAAAAAAACTACTGGAGTTAGATGCAATTTAATGCTTCAGTCGTCTTGATGTGTGTTTCCGTACATTTCCCTCTATTATCAACACGAATATTCATGAATTCCGTTAAGATAAACTATTGGGTGGCTCTTATGACATTTTATCCGCACTGTTCTGAGGATTATTATTATTTGGAACAGCGAAATTGTAAGTGCTTAAAATACAGTAGGGAAGTTTTTTTTCTGGAGTAAACTTGCTAGAAGATCAAGCACTTAATATTGAATAGTGGTAATAATAGATAAAGTACTATGACAACGAAGACAATTAGAATAATTTAAAATATATTATCCTTCAGTTATATCACGGAATGATTAGGTTTCTTCTTAGTGTGATGAGTCTAGAATCTAGATACCAGTCCAACTGCCTTCTCCACGTAGTACGATCTGGGGTGATCTGTCAATTAAGTGTATGTTTTTGTTCTTAGCTTTCCTTTTGTAAATTCATTGAGTGTCAACCCATAAGAAAATGTAAATAATGAATTTAAAATAAATTTTTTTTGGAACATTGATCTATTACTGCTAAAGTTTACAAAAAAAAAAAAAAAAAGAAAAAAAAAAAAAATAAACACAACTTGAATGTTAGTTACGAAATTGAGCCGGTCTGAAAATAAAATGTCATACAAAGAGTAATTAATAAACAAAAAGATAGTTTATATAATTATGCTGGTAAGTATATTGAGCATATTCATTAGCTGGGTAACTCCAACATAACGATCCATAGAAATTTGTTCCCTTGCTTCTTTAATCGCTTGAATTATTTCGATTTTGGTTTTAACTCATCGTAAAGGTACTCAATGGAGTTTCAGTTAGCAATCTGACTTGGCCATTGACTTTTCATTTTCCAAAAACTACATAATGTAGGCCTACATGGATTTTGCTTTGGTTCACCATCTCGCTGAAAGCACCATTCAAGAAGCATGTTATTTTTCACGAATGGTAACATTTATATTTTTTATAATTTGTTTCACATGTAAACCTGTCCATATTCTCCTCAAATTAAACTATGAGTCCAACGCCATGGTGCGAGAAACAACTCAAAACCAATACATTTCTGTACCTCCATCTTTGATGGTGGGTATTTGGCAATGAAATATAATACTTGTTGCTAACAGGACATCTTTTGTTATTAATTTCACGACTCGTCAGTCCTAAATTGGTAGTTCATTAGCAGCTGGTACACAGTTCATTCTGTCCCACAAATGCTGAATGTAACTTCTGTTCTTCGCATATGCGGTATGTCTCTGGCTACTAAAGATATTAGCTAGCGTTTCACAATCGAAACCTGGATATTGATGCCATAATATGCTTTCGATTCATTTTCTGTAGCTGCTGCCGATTCACTGGCGTCACCAGCGCCATCAACAGCAGCATTTGCTTTTCTTGGATGACCACATTCAGGTTCGTTTTCGACACTTTCGTTTATTGAACATTATTCCGTACACTAACATGCTGTCGGGACATCTTAAAATCTGGTGCAACTTCTATTTGTCAATTTCCTTTCTGTAGAGCAGCTACAAAGGCTTCTTTTGAATCACTAGAATAATTTGGAGATTCGGGGCAGTAAAAGAAGCACAGTGAATCCCTACGAACACAAATGAAACTATATTGCAAACGAAACTACGCACGGTTTGAAACTGATTCGTGAAAATACTTTCCAGCCTTCAGTAGATGAGATATTTTGCTTCCTTATGATAGAACACTCAATAATAACCGAAAATTTTTGTTTATAATAATAAAGAATTTCTTGTTGTTAAAATACATTTGAGTGTATGATGATAAACTGCTGTTCGAATTCAACATATTTCCACTTCTCCTCCATTTTTCATGTCGAATTGAATTGTCTTTCAAACATTTGCGCATTGTATCTGTATCTCTTGTCTTTTTAACAACCAAGCCTAGGCGAAATGGAGACCAAGAAATAAAATAGGTAAGATTTCAAGTAGATGAATGAATTCTCCCATATGCACTTATCGGTTACATGTCTATTCCTGTTTCACTGCTACCGTAACTGAATGAAAACGCTTATACGCACATATACCTGACATGTGCGTCGAACAATTATCTGAATTGGATTGGAATGGCTTATATTAATGAGCGAATTTTGTGCTGCGCGTTTTAGATTAGAAACGTTTCAAGAAATCAGTTAGATTACAGAGATATCTCCTAATTCATTTAATTACTTCTAGTGAATTTACTTTACTCGTTTTTGAATGTGGCTGGCGGAACAAAATAGATCGTAGGTATATAATCTTCACATTGAAATTAATTATTAAATCGCAACGGCATAAATGCAGATATGAGTTTAATACCTGGTGTATTTTTATTCGTATAAATTTAAGTATCTTTTAGTCAAATAATTTAAGTTATTGCTGCTCGGTTCCTTATAATCATTCAGATTTTTCACATTTTCCTGAAGCAAGCATGAAATGTAAACTCGTGAAATTTCGGCGTGTGTAAATTAATGTTCCAGAAACTTATTACGAGAATCGAATCAACACCTTTCCTCTTCCCCTTGTGGCCTCCCTCCTTTAACACAGACACACGTAGGTAATAAAGATGTATTTAAAGAAAAATTGGCAAATTCTTCTACTCCATTCAAGAATTTGCACAAAAGAATTAATTGTATCTAATATGCCTTTTGCAAACTACAGTTGTAAAAATTAAATGTTTATTTTCTTTAATTTTATTTTTAGTTTTTTGTTACCTATAAAAATATTTCCACTATGATTACTATTCATCTTATATATATCTATATCCATGAAATGTATAAGCACTTTTCATAGCAGGGATCAGTGGAATAAAATTAATAAATAAAAAAATAAGAGAGAGAGAGAAAAGAAAGAATCAGCGGCGTTCTTTTTCCTAGCAGTGAATATTCATTTTGACAGTCATTCCGTGTATATTCCTGTATCACAGCAAAAAATTGTAATGCTAACAAATATTTGTGTGTACAGTAAGCATCTCGTTCACGCTCAGTGATCAAGCAGTCTCGGTGCTGCTTACATTAATGCGGGCGACCTACTTGGCTTGCCGTCTCTCTCTGTATGAAGCGCCACCCGAGATGATTTCGATGCCGCTACAAACCGACAACCTGTTGCATTTATTCATTCGCTGTCGTAAAAAACGATTCCTCGCATATTTCAAGCTGCCTAGTGATGACTTCGTGGTTCCACTGCTGCTGCCCGGCGCATCTAGTCTAGTGCAGGTATTAAACACCCACGTCAGATGGCTTCATTGATCTTAGATCATGGAATCAGTGTTTCTCTTATAAATGAATGTAATTTTTCTCGGCGTTGTTTATTTATAAACGTTTCTCGGGAAACAAACCGAGTAATATTGTTATTAATGCACAATATTTCGCCGACTTTATTCTCCGTCGCCATCTTCAGGTGCAGTTGCAAGTCTTGAAGTCTGCCTTGAAGTCAGCTTTGAGCGTGTTGTTTGTAAACTGGCATGGCAACGACTGATGTTGTTATGTTGCCTAGCAAGCATCTCAGATGTCATTAGACGCCCGCGGAACACAAAAAGCAGAGCGTTGGTGATGAGCAGCCTCAATTACAGGAATCCATGCATCACTTATCTGGAATCCACAATCCCTGTTTACCAAATCAGACGCGAGGCGAATTTCAAATGCTTCTTTAATGACGCTGTCCCAGAAGCCTCTCGCATGTGTCAACACCTTAGTCGCTTCGAAATCGAAACCATGTCCTTCTGTCAAACTATGTTCCGCCACTGCTGATTTGTCTTTTTGCCCCAGGCGAACATGTCGGGCGTGTTCCAAACAACGTTGTTGTACGCACCGGTATGGTCTGACCGATGTATTTCTTTCCACATTCACACGGGATGCAGTAAACTCCGGGTGTACGCATGGCAAGGTCATCTTTTGGAGAGCGCAAAATGTTTCTCAATTTTGGCGGTGGTAGAAAAATGGTCTTAATGCCATTTCTTGCCAGGACTCTTCCGACCCTAGATGTTGTGGCGCCAGAGTACGGCAAGAAGGCTAATTTATCGTGTGGATCATTATCGTGTTTATTAGGCCTACGTTTCATTTCTCCGGAATGCCAACTGTATCTGATGTTCATTGTATCCATTCTTTCTGAATGTATCACGGAGATGTTTTAACTCACTAGGAAGGCTGTCTTTATCACATATTGCCCGCGCTCTGTGGACAAGAGTAGTTAGTACTGTATTGCGCTGTGCAGGGTGATGGTGACTTTGCGCGTTTCAGGTAAAGGTCTGTATGCGTTGGCTTCCTATACACCGTGTGTCCCAAAGTTCCATCAGATTTCTTTATAATCAGAATGTCCAAAAAAAAAAAAGTGTTTCTCTTATGAAAGTTTACGTTACTCAGTATGAAAATATGCACTACAAGCGTATCCAACTGGCTGAAAGTATGAAGAATCGCACTATGCTAAATTCACATATGATGGCTTCCCTGCCCGTGGTTTTGTAAGCCGCGCTATGCAGCCAAATTGTACGGATGAGCACGCGCCACAGGGTAGCACTCGCTACCTCGCAGCTACCTCCCCACCACGTTGCATACTGAAGTTTTAACTACCTGAGCGTTTGATGTTCTCCGACTGGGCGACGGATAGAGGCGTGCCATCACTGCCAGTAGAGGTGGGTCCCATTCCACAGCCCACTGTTCATAGCTAGGCCGGCGCGGCCGGTAAATGCGCAGGTCGTGGGAATCCAACTTTTACTTATTCGAAGATGAGTAGTGACACAATCGTATTAGCCTCCTTTACTGTGGTCAAAAGCTCCTTTCCTTCCCCAACCAAGAATTCAATGAGTCTCTCAGATTTTGGAGGTTATTTATTTATTTCATGTCAGAAACATATAATGTTACACAATTACAAACATCAAATTGAACTAGACCAGAACCTGGCCACTTACAATGCATTTTTCGAAGCCTCGTATATTATTATTATTTATTATTTATTTTCATGGCCTTCTGTCTATCGACTATACGGCCAGCTTTATCATTTACATTAATTTAACATGTATTCTTATCGTATAGCAAACATGTATTCATTTCTTAATTCACACTAAATTATACAATTATTCAATATTACACTAATACAGCGATAGCCCTGATAAGGGAATACACGATTACATTTGTGCCAGCGATAATATGAAGCTGGATCTTATTTCACAATGGGTAATACAATTATTCAGTGAATAGTAATACATATTTAGAAAGTATATTGATACAATAATACAATGATGGAGCCTCGTATAGATCATCTTCCGAGCAGAAAGCTGGACACGGTCTACACTGGAGCATGTGCTGAACAGTCTGATCTTCTCCGCAGTCGCACTTGATGTCATCGACCTTGCTAAGTTGACTTTGGATCTGTCTACTCCTGATCTTAGCCTATTCAGAGACTTCCATATCAACCATACCTTGTCATAGCCAGGTGGTAAAGTTCCATACAATCTTTCCCAGCCATGGGGAAGAGGAGATTTAACGTTCCATAGTTGAAACCTGGCTTTCTCAGTTGTAGCAGTGAGCTTTGATGTTATTAGGAAACTTTTCCTGGACTTCAGACTTTGCATGTGTGGCAAATGCCTAAATAACGGATGAGTTCTTTCATGATCCACCTTCATACTTTTCTTGTTCTTTGCTATTTCACATCAAACTGAAGGTGGTGCTATTCCTGTGAAGCGGTGGAGCCGTTGACTGGAGTGATAATGTAAAAGTTGCATCTACGACATTGTGTCCTTGATAAGAGTAACAGATAACAGGAAATACTATACCTAACGATCGCCAAGACTTCTCTAAGAAGACGGCACTAAAGAAGAAGAAGAATTAAAAGGTTACTGTGAATTAATAAAACAGTTCTCCAAACTCTCACTTTCGCAATAAATCAACGGTAATACGTTTGATTCTGCAGAGTATTCTGAACATTTTTTTCTCCATAAATACTGATTTTGTATTTCTGTGTCGCACTGCTTCCCAATATACAGGATGACCACAAAAGAACTTTTCACTTTTAAAAATTCATAAAAACGAAACGGAATAACTTATTCGCCTCACAACTTTTCCTATCAGTAGAGTATCTATGGAAGGGTTTTATAGAAGTGTTGTTTTTTTGGGATTTGCAGGAATGCTACTCGAACGCAATTCATATCTTGCTCAGACACAATGGGGCGACCAGATCTTTTGCCATTGCAAATGCAGCCATTCTCTTCAACGTTTTTGCACAGGCATAAATGGATACTCTGTTTGGTGGCTCCTGGTGTGTAGTTCTCGTTGAACAATAGTTACCGACTCTGTTTTTGCTAAATGAAGGACACACCACTTCTTCTGTTGTAGTCTAGTTGCAATTTTATACACTAGTACTTCAGAGGCAGCCTGCAACAAAAGTATTGCGTCCATACGTTAAAATACCTCCACAGATCCTCTACTGATAGGAAAAGGTTTGTCCAAATAAGTTTTACCGATTCGTATTTATGCATTTTTTTAAAAGTTCTTTCGTGCTCTCCGCTTATAATATTCTGTTATACCAAGCAAAGGAAAAAGCTCTGTGACTAGTTTTGTGAATAGACATTACTCATCGTCAACGGATACTGTTATTACCTACCGAATTTCCGAACACAGATCAGCAGAATTAGTGGAACCCATTAATGTTTCAGAATATATTCTGTAAAACGAGCTGTTGGGAAATCGAAGATACGTAGATGCTATTTCACTTCCGCAACTGGTGATTTCAACTTCCTATCGCTATTTGATAGGAGAAGAGATTACCGGATACTGGAATTAATTATAGTTAATAATTAAACAGAAATTGTTGCTGACATAAATTCAGGCGGTTTCTTATTTTTTAAATTTTCAATATAATGTTGGTTATCTGTGTCTGTTTAGTTGTTTAATCAATCGATTCATTCTTTTGATTCCTTCACAAAATCAATGGATTCCTTCCCTTCCTGTGTTAGAAGTAAAAATTCGTAAACATTGTAGTTAAAAATATTAATAATCGTTATAAAAATGTACTACAGAATGTTCTAGTGTTTAATCTACAGATTTCATTGAAATGATAGTTCAGTAGACGCTATGAACTACTAAAAATACCTGAAAAACGAGTATGATGTTCTTGTTTTGCACTTTTGGCTTTCGTTTCACATCTTTAAATTCATCCTCGTCTCGGAGATGGAAAGGCTTGGAAAATAGCAGGTGCCCATTCTTACTTGATGCTTAGAAGGATTTGCTGCTGACTGTTTTAGTCCACAAATTTGTTTTGTCGGTATTTACTACTCACCTAGCCCTCAATTCCTTTTTTTTTTGCGATATGAAATATGCAGAATTTTTATATTTGAGTGAACGGTACATCCTGTGGTAAATAAAGGGAATGGATTTCTGTTTTGAGGTTAATATGCAGCCTACAGACCATTGCAAAAAGAGAATCCTGTGTAAATACAAATATCAGATGACAGAGAGCCGATGTGATCAAATTACCGCTGGGTGCGTCGATATGTAATTACGCGTTTGACGTCACAGTCGCGTTTCGGTACTACAAAGTGAAAGAGGGAAATTATTTTTAAGCAGACTTATTACGTTGGAATGGAAATTTAGTACAGATTTTTTTTTTTGCTGTCGTCAGTCTTTCGACTGGTTTGATGCAATCCTCCATCCCTTTCCTATCCTGTGCTAACCTCTTCATTTCTACATACCCCTTACAGCCCACGTTCTCAAGTTATCTGCTTCATATATTCTAATCTCTGTCTTCCTCTACAGTTCTTACCTTCGACTTTTCCCTCCACAGAATAATCCTATAAAAATGGCGAGTGACTTTTAATGGACAATTTTGGTAAGAGATTTCTAGAAACACGTGGACCACGTGGACCACCAATGAAAAAATCGCCTTTTGTGTCACCTCTTTCTGAAATCATAGAGAGTACTGAAGATATTAATCACAATATCACACTTGCAATATTACTTTTTCTTTGACAGAAATAAAATTTAAAAAGAATCCGCCAAATAACCGCATTGTCAGGTGCGGATTAAATATCGATAATATAATTTTATATAATGCTATATCGAAATATACATTTCTTTTCTGTTTTCATCATGATGAGCTTTATCGTGCGATTTACTTTAACACATCTTTTTTTTTTTTTTTGCTCAGAAGTCACGAAATATCTTTTCTAACATATTTTTAAAACACTGTCTGTGATGAAAAATGCTATAGGTAATATGTAAGTGTTCTTACATGCTTACTACATTTTATCACCCTTAAAAATTTGAAGTTTAATCTCGTTCATCTTAGTCATCTTGGTTACTTTTTAACAGAATGATGAAAGAAAAGCTTTTGAATTGCAAGGTACCTATACAGAGAAGAACGGTGTAGTATTTCAATATGCCTCTAGAAAGTTTTAATGGAATCCTGGTATCTTTGTATCCTCCACTCAAACATCACAATTAAGAACCTCAGTTAGTTACAAAGGAAGGTATCTAGATTTGTGTATCCAAATTATCATAGAATACATTCAGTGAGAGAAATTATAAAGAGTTTGAGCTTGAAGCCATTAGAGCTCAGAGAGCAGAAGAAGGGGATGCTGAGTATATGGTTATAAGAAATACGTTGGTTATGAGACTTGTGAATATTGTCCTAATATTAGGAGCAGGTGTGTGGAAGAGAAAAGAGGATCTTTATCATTATTTAACAGTTGATACCTACATTTTTACGGAAATTTCCATCCGGCAATAATAGTAATAAGAACTAGCATTTCCTTGCATTTTTGCCCACGAAGACCTTCCACTTCTCAGAGTTAAATTTACGATTTCGTGAACTGGTGCCCACATAACGTTGAATTTAGTTTTTAATAATTTTATTTGCGTTCACAAGAGACATATTACTAAATAATCAAAATTTAATTGAAAGAGTAGATTTTTTATCTGCGATATAGCATGATATTTGGCGCCTATCTGTTCAGGTTAAGAAAGGAGTGTCCATCTTTGATGTTACATGATCTTTCGCGCCAATCTGTTAACGAATAGATGGACTTCCATTTTTTGTTCCGTTCTCCGTTCACGTAGAATGATAAGGAAATTGGTGGCATGTCTGCGGTAATTAGATCGTCTGATCGAGGTTTGACAAGTCTAATTTTTTCTTAAATTTCTTAATTTGCCATGATACCAGATATAATAACTCATATATATTGGAGATTTTTAATTCAGGTCAGTAAATTAAATTCTGATAAAACTAACTTTCAAAAATCAAAGTTTAATGTTGACGGTTTCATCTAGATCGTTGTAAGTGATGTTGAGAAATATTTATTTATTTATTTTCAAATAGCCTATGGCTAATAGATATATACAATTACAATTCATACATCACATTAAAAATAAAAGAGAAAAAACAAAAACAAACAAGGTGTTAATTTCAATGAATCCTTCAAGAAAATATTACAATCTCTTTCCTCTATTCATTTACTCAGCTTTTCTCTAAAACTTACAACAGTTCTGGTCCTTTTTATTTCATCAGGTAAGTTGTTATATATTTTTCAACCTTTGTTCAACATTGTTTTCTGTGCTTTACTACTTCTGTTATAAGTTGAATGGAAATGAGTTGCCTGCCTTGTCTTATAATTATGTACATCATTATTCGTTTGTACTAATCTAGTAACATATCTTGGTAATAATCCACTTTCCAACCTATATACAAAAGTCAGTACATCTCTAATTATTTCCTTTTCAATGTGTAAATATCATAAGTCCTTAAGCATATTACTGACATTTTCAGTTCATCTTTTATTTAGAACATCCCTCATTTCCTTATTATAATTATTTCGCAATTTAATAAATTCTCTTTCATCTTAAACGTTAGTGTTATTCACTATCATGACTGTGGTCAAAAGAAACAATCTCAAGTTTTGCATCCTTAGGCTTTCCTATTTTACATCAGAAAAGGTTTTTGAAACAACAAGACTCCCAAACGGGAAAATATAGTGACGCCAAAGCAGTATGCAGCCGTTAGGACGGGGGATCTAATTCCTTGGCTGGCGCTAACTGCGATATTCTCGAATGTATTAAAAGCACAGTAATTTTAATAGATTTTAAATATATTTAGGTCGTAAAGTGAGCTTGTTTTAATAAGAACAAGCATCCGAAAATCTAAAAATGTTTTGACAACCCAGATATAATCATACTACAGAGTTGTTGACCGCTCTTTTTTTGTTTTTTCTTATGGCTTTATGTCTTGTCAACGTCGAGGTCATTAGAAGCGGTAAAGGACAAGAAACGGGGAGGAATTCGATCACGGCCTTTTGAAGGAAACATACCGACATTCGCCCGGATTGGTTTGAGTAAACCATGGAAAATCCAAATCTGGATGCCTGGACGGAGATTCGAACCGCCGTCCTCCCGAATGCGAGACCAGAGGGTTACCACTCACCCGCCACACTCGTCGTTGACCGAAATATCGTCTGTTTCTTGGAGGGAATGGGTGTAACCTTTGTGTAGTAGGTAACACATAGACTGGATTTAAGATTTCATGATCCGCTAAGAACCACGTCTTATTCTCTAAAACTTACGAATTATGCGTACAGTCTACATATTTCATATCGAAATCGGAGACTACTTGTAACACATGGGATACATCTCCCTATGGAGTGGAAACATTAGTTGTTGATACAGTGTTCTTGGTATGACGTCTTGATGTAACCCTGACGTATAAGAGGTCTAATCTCTGTTGAGTTCGGTCCATCGTCCTCATAAGGTGAAAGCTGCCTGGGCTGCTCGGCTGGTTGGCCTAGTTGGCTCTCGCAACAGACCAGCAAACAAGGTCCACTCTAGCCGCCTTGCTGAATCACTTGTACCGTAGTAGCACAGTGGCTGATTAGTCATCAGTAGATCGAGTAGCGAGAAGAACTAAGGGACAGAAGCTAAAGCCATAAGGTGGTAATGCAAGGAGCGTACAACTGATGGAGAAGATAATCCAGTTCGTTAGTTTCAGTTTGTTAGTGTCTGCATGTTTAAACTTCAGTGATTTACGAACAGATGCTTTCGCTGTACTAGTAATACTGTATTAAATTCTTCTTTTCAGAATCAGTGCAACAGATATCTCGACTTGTTAAAGGAATCTAATCTTCAGATAACCAAATCACCATTAACAATGCACTCTTAATCTTTCTTTTTTCAATTAGGCATTTATAAACATAAAAAAATAATAGATTGGTGCACTGTTCATAAGCTACAGAGAAGGACCAAACTGTTTTTAAAATTTTTGTCCATCTATTTTTTTTATTATTCTTGTTATTTGCTTGTGACGTAGACGTGGAGTTCATTGAGGCAAGAAGAGACTGTAGGCAAGGAGCGGGAAGGAATTTCTGAATTACCGTTGAAAGAACCATCTCTCATTCTGCCGGAGTAATTAGGGAAGCCATGGAAAACCCAAATCTGGAATGCCGGATGGATGAGCAGCATTAATGCAAAAACTACTGATCTGGATTTCTACGATATTTTAAATAATATGTAACCCCAGGCCCTGAGGGTAAAATAGGGTAGGTCTATCTTTCATTTTGATTTGAATGCGAAACGATGAAAAAGTGAAATACATGTCATCAAATTATTATCTATTTGATGGTAAGTTTGTCCTCGCGATTACAACGTACTAACGGCAAATCTATTGTATGATTAGAAGGAATTAAAATACAGATTTAAAAAAAAAATTCGGTGTTGATTTGTTAACTGCGATATAATCGGTTTGAGAAAGAAGTTCAAACATAAACAGTCCAGCTGAACTATTATTAACTGTTTCGTAATACACATAAAATGTGAATAACATACACAATATTCGTAAAGACATGCGTTTATTTAATCATCTATTTGATTGTTAAGCAGGATCTAATGTATTAAACAAATCGTTTCTTACCTTACATTCCAATTTATTAGGAAAACTAACGTTAAAAGTATATTTTTAACAAAAACAAATGTTTTAATTTTAGAATCAGTTACATGGAAGCCTAATGAAGGCAAAGAGGGTATCTTGAAACAAGTTATGCTGTGCAAAGATCCTAAAATTATCGTACATGCTGGATGAGAGAGAACGTAAATAGCATCTGTGCCAAGTCGGATGACAGGTATAGCGTGTCAAATAACTCTCTGGTGTCTGGTTTTGGAACGTGTCTGACGTGTGAGATATTGAGAGAGTGGTTTTGTAATTAGGCTGCAGTGGATCATACGCGAACGTGTTTAACATATTAAACGTATTCTCTGTTTCTATTGACTTTGTGAGTTAAAATCATATCGTAAAGCAGCACGATGCTCAGTTTTGTTGCCTTGCGTTCGAATATATTTAATTTTGTATTCACCGCAGATTCGTGTTTTATGTAAAGTGGGTCAGAATTTGTATTGGAAACATGCAGCCTTCACGGTTATTCTTTAAAATTTACCTACTTTATTACAGCAACAGGCTTTCAAGAATTACCCATATATTCCATTTTTAAAATATCGAAACTGCGTCCTTATATTACTGTGTTGGTACAGAGGTAAATATACGAGTAGCTTTTAAAGTAAAATTAGTCTGATGCGTATTCACCGAACAAAGTGGTCATATCAGCAGCCAGAAATGAGGAATTAGTACTGAGAATTTTGAACCTCACCCAAGACCCTCTGCCAGATCTGCACAACAAAAAGCTACCAAAGAATCACAACACCGATGTACGAATTTTTCTTATTTATGGGTGATCATTTTGTCATTTGACGCTAATGGAAAGTCAGGTTAACGACAACTTACTCTTCCTGAATTTTATGAAACTTAAGTAATCTTATGTTTTGTTATTTAATTCTGAGCCGATAAACATTAAAAAAAAATTTAAAAATACTATCACAGGGTTACCATTAAGTAAATCCTTTACGGAATATAATATGGCTTACATAATAATACTTAATTAGAAAAATACTGTCCTGATAAGTACATTAGAACTTCTAGTAAAGCGCTAGAATTTTTTGGGAAAATTTACGCATTACTATTTTTAACGTAATTATTGTTTTTCGTAAAGCTAAAAAATAATTTAAAAAAAATCTGTGAACAAGGGAATAGTAACTTAAACGTGGGAATATTCATGCATATATCAACGCATTTTTTAAAAAGAATTCTTCTAAGTTGTCATGTCATTTACCACTTAAAAATGATTCCACCTTTTATCGCCACATGCCGTTCAATGTTCATTGATCGTAGACGTTCCTCTAACATGTTTCTGTTACGATGTATTGCTACTGAATATCTGCATTTCGAAATCAGGTTATCTCTGATTCAAGGTCTAGTTTAAAAGTATTCTGCATCCAACTGGCAACAGCGTCATACATAAATAGAAACAGGTACATCACCTGTTCGTGTCATCCAGAATTGATGTACGGCGAATTCAGTTTCCGGAAAACCAATTTTATCCGGTAGACAAGTTTACAAATGCCAATTACTGTTTCATCCTCGTGACGTTTAACCGAATTTATAGGTAATTAGACATGATGTTCCAAGCAGAAACTTTCACGCTCGGTACCCGCAATTTGCAATATTAGAGCTCCACAAAACGTAATTTGATTCTGATTGACATTATTGAAACACGTGTTCGCTTTTTGATCACCGTGTTGCCTCAATCAGTTTTACACAATGAGGTGTTAATTAATGAAACAGTTGCGGAATCAACGTGAAGGAGGTTTTTTTTTGAAAATGATAATTAATCAATACAATTTATTTCTGAAAGGTGAAGAGTTAAAAAAGTTTATGCTAATGACGAGTCACATTTTTTTCTTTACTTGAACGCCTTTTCGTTTATTTCGACTATATTTATTAAATCAATGATAATATTTATAAACGGCCTTTAAGACATTGCAGGTGACACCCAGCCATCGTGTGAGAAGGTGGAATTTCTTAAGCGGCACGTCAAAGTCACCCCCAACCGTCTGACAATAGGATGGTTCCCTCTGTTTGTGTTGCAAATATATGCACGAGACTTTGGGGGACAGGTTCCTTCCGAAAACGAGTGATGTAACCTGAAGATTCGGGTGGGTGGTAGCATGAGAGCGAGAGGGTGACACATCCCGATAAAAGGGCCATTTGTCCAGCAACAGGCCGCGTTGTCACGGCAATTTATTACCTTTTTTTTTTTAACTGCTTAACGTCTCTTAACAGCGAGGTCTTTAGAGACGGGAAAGGATGGGGGGCAAGGAATGGGAATGAATTCGCCCATGGCCTTTTGAAGGAAGCATCCCGGCATTTGCCTGGAGTGATTTGGGAAACCATGGAAAACCCAAATCTGGATGCCTGGAAGGGTATTCGAACCGCCGTCTTCCCGAATGCGAGGCAAGAACGCCCAAGAACCACAACGAACGGTATTTTATTACTGCCGTTGTGGCATTGTTCTCAGCCAGAGAAGAACACCCACGGCGAGTTACGTTCTTCTCTGACGCAAGACGTCAGTTAGGCCCCCTATACGCGGATTGTAAGTGTTTCTCTGTGGTAGGTAAAAACCTCAAAAGTTTTCGATGCTTCACATATTGCAAAACTGATAAGTAAAAATTCTTTTATACTCCAGTTTTACTCCACGTGAACAATTATCGAACTGATGGACAAACAGAGCGTGGTGGGTGAACGGTTAACGTTCTGGCCTCGCATTCGGGAGGACGCGGGTTCGAATCCCCATCCGGGCATCCAGATTTGGGTTTTCCATGGTTTCCTCTAATCACTTCAGATGACCGAATTCCTTCCCGTTCCTTGTCCCCATTCCATCCCGCTTCTAATGACCTTAGCTGTTGACGAGGCGTAAAGCCGTAAGTAAAAAAAAAAAAAAAAAAAAAAAAAAAAAAAAAAAAAAAAAAACTGATGAACGTATCGGGCTCTCCCTAGCTGGGAATGATTTAAGCACTAATAGAGTTTTAATTGCTATGAAGTCAATGGTATTCAGTATTTTACTCGCTTTATTAAATTTTTGTGATTAGAGTGTGTAAACTCAATTACGACCTTCCCATTTGATATAAAAATTTAATAATCAAAAAACTATATCTTTTATTTGTATAGCGACTAAATTAACTATATGATTCCAACATTACGTACAGAGATTAATAAAAAAAATTCTCTGGTACCTTCTTACTCAAAGTTTAGTGTACATGCAGCCATACTAAGTCTCGACGTAGCTCTTCGAAAATTCTTTCTAGGAAGTAAAGATAACATCGCTAAATGAAAGATTACACATGTGGCATTTTTTATGTTTGACTGCATGCATTTCGATGCTATGTTCTGGAATCATCACTTCGTTGTATTTTTTGTTCGGATTTCTGAAATATTACCACCGACCATTCCATCCCCTCACTTCTCTGGAAGAAACCATTTTCTTACCGCCCAGATAGAGACATTTCACTGGTATCAGAAAATAAGGTCATAAATAACATATTACCTCAAAACTTTTCAGGGGAATAAAATCTTATATTTGTACAATCCATAATTTTTGAAATGGTTTGTTTGAACTACTTTAAAACTTTATCTTCCATTGTGATTTTAAAATTCTCTCTTTTGAAGCAATGCGACACAAAACAATTTCTGAACATAGTATAATTCGTTGCATTGTTCGTATTTATTCATTGAGTCTGAAAGTTAAAATGCACAGAATTTTTTAGATATTTATATAATAATAGGTTCGTATGGTCTTTTGAGGACCTGGTTGACAAAGTTTCGGAACTAGGCTCTGTCGTAACCACCTATCCTAATCCGGTAATCCTACCGGGTATAGGGGACATACGGATTAAAGTGGATTCCGAACCACGAAAGTGTTTCTGAGTACTTTACATTCACAAATCAAGAATTGTCAGAGGTTTAGGTCGTGTTAAGACCTTTGGAAAATCCTATCGTAGACCGGAATCCTTCGACCTCGAGTCAGACTCTTCCGGCACTTAGGTAACAGATCTCTCGATATTTGTATGATCTGTTATGTTTCTCCGTGAAGCATAATGAATCATTGAAGATATTTTCTACACCAGTAATGTTATGACTGTGAAAGTAACTCTGTCTGTTTATACGTTTTCATGACTAAACGGCTTAACCGATCTTATTGAAATTTCACAAGGAAATAGTCTGCGTTATTGGGAAGGACATAGGATACTTTTTCGGGATAAACAACATATTTGTTAGAAAAGTTTGAAACCTACCCGATTGGTGACAGACAGACGGATAGTGTGTTTAGGTCTCTGTAATGTTATTTCGGTCACTAAGGCTTAGTTTCTCTTGCAGTTAGTTTATGTATGACTCGTTTATACTGTAAATTTCAAATACAGAAAACTATGTATGTGTGGACCGAGTCTGGAGCAGTACGAATTCGCACTACTACCTGACATTTGGGAGGACGGGGGTCAAACCCTGTTCAGCCATCCTGACTGGGGTTTTCCGTGGTTTTTCTCAGTCACTCTAGGCGAATGCTGGGATGGTTTCCTTACAAAGCTACGGTCGACTCTTCCATCAGCCCTCCTTCCCCTTTAGGTAACAAAACCCACCACCAACAACAACAACAACTACTACTAGGTATGGTGATGGCTTCCCAGTCTTATTATCCAACTCTGGACACCTTTTACGTAACAGCTTTCTATAACCAATTCTAGAGTACGAAGTTGCGGGTAACGGGTAGTATTTCTATATTTAATCAACACATTATTTTACTCTTGGCTTGAAAAATATTGACCCCCCGTAGCAATTTCAAGATTGTGGGAACATTTTCTAAAGATTAGCACCTGCTCACTCTAAAATAAGTTACTATGAACTAGGGCTGTTGATATTTTTAAAAAAATATCGGATTTTCGATATATCGATATTTTAAAAAGTAACCATATCGGCTCTCGATATATCGGGAAAAAGTATCGATATATCGATACTTTCATAAATGCAATTTCATAATATCAAAATTTGCAAAAATAAGGCTGTCCACTGATAAATAGACGTGTGATTTTGTTCTTAATCAGGTTTTCAGTTTCGAATGGTTTCTGTTGGTGATGATGATTGTTGACTTTTTTTAAAAAATTACTATTATGTGCCTCATAAGTTTCATAAAGATTAATAAAATTTATAAAACTTGAAACAGGTTCGAGGCAAATCTTATTTTGTGTATTTTTAAGATTGATATGTAATATAGTTGAGGCATTTATTTAGGTAGAAGTTTAGCTATCATCGCATGCATTATGGCCAAGTTACATAACTTTTTTTCATATGATTTTCTTTTGTGGGTAGCTATTTCCTTTAGTTTTGTATGTTGATAGCTTATTCTGAGTTGTCTTATTTTTCTTGCTCTCGAATTAGCAACTATTTGTTATTTACACTTCACACTATTCCTGCTACCGTAACACACTATAGTTGGACTACCCTGGACAATCCACACACTCATTTTGGGCTCGCGTTCTATTCGTGTTGGCGAGCGATGCTTTGCCTACACTGTTGTCATCATCTGACATGGTACATATAACTTTCAAATTAATTATAGAAACGTAGTAAGATTTACTTAAGCTTGATGATCTCTATGCGTAACAGAAATTTGAGAGACATGGTGTCATTCAGAGTAAACGAAAAATGATAACTTATTTTAAAAAATATCAAAGCCGATATCCAGATTTCAGTATCGAAATATCGATATATCGTCCTAAAAAATATCACTCATAAATATCGATATTTTCAAAAAATAATATCGATATTTCGATATATTATCAACAGTCCTACTATGAACTTCTAAAATTTTGCAGTCACATTCAGCAAAATTCCAACGATTTTCACCTGTTCGAAATGGTAAGCTGAAGCACGGCCTCTAACATTTCAACGCGTGGCGCCGTTTCCGAGAGTAGGGAGGCGTGTATCTGAATTCCAGCGCCACCACTTGCCGGAATGCGAGGAACAATAGAGTCCCTGCTGATAACACAACAGCCACCAAACTCTGCCTTGCCACCATTAACACAGAGCCACTGACAAAGCCAGTCCTTCAGAGGTACAATTCGAAGCGGCTGGCAAGCATTCTAACAATGTACTTCATATCGCAGCTGCCTTGCTCACATTTACTGCCCATGTATACAATTTGAACAAACTTTTCTTCCTCAGATGCTGGGACGTTTCATAATAATACAAAACGAAGCATAACGTGGTAATCGCTAATAGATCTCAGTTCATTGCTGATGACGTATAGATGAATAAATCATACGCTCGGATAATCACGGAGTTGCGTGGCTCTATCAAAATGAATAGTAGCCGGTCTGTATAGAACTCTGGTTGGCTTTGGTCTCGCATTTCAGGGATTCCGTATACGGTTTTAATAAAAGGTTATATTTTTGTCTATAGGTATCGTTTGCGTGGTCCAGATTAATTACAGGGAATACCGTTAATACAGTTTTGATAGTGAATTGAAAATAGAATGAACAGCCGAATTATATTACACAAAAAAGAACAACCGTTTCCTGTTATAAGCTGATTTTATTTGTGGGGCCCCCATAAATAAAACAATTGTGTTCTGGTACTTCATATTTAACTGTTCTTTTTTTTTTTCAGGTTATCAAGCCGACAAAATCAGGTAGCAGTAAAGTAACTAAGGCTTCTGCGAGCACAGCAGCCACTTCCAACCAGTATTACTCGCTACAAATAGAAACAAAATCTATTGTATCATTAAGGGCTATATTTAGGATAGTACATATATAATGCACCTATATATCTGTATATTTTTAAATACGTAATGATATTAACTTGTAACTCTACCAGGCTGACTGTATGGTCTGTTCAAGATTTAAGGTCAAATAAATAATCTTAAAAAGGCTGATATTGTGTACATGAGATTTCAAAGAACATAAAGTACTAAGGAATGCGGAAGATCAGAATAATGAATCCTTTAATTCCTTTTGCAGTATTGACTCTCCTAATGGGTGAACTGTTAATTCTTGATCCTAGAACTAGGGAAGACAACGGTTCGATCTCAAGTCTATCTATTCATATTACGATTTTCCATGTTTTCCCAAAATCACACAAATATACAAGTAGAATGCCACGATAGTTCCTTTAAAATTCATTGCGGAATTCTTCTCGGTTCCTTATTAACTTAGCCAAATATCTCGGAGGAATTATCAAATGGTGGCATAAGAATAGTGTGGCAGGATGGGCAAAAGTTCACTGGCCCACCTTCCGTAGACCCCCTCCCCTCCCCAGTTGGAGGGAATCGAAAGGGTCTGCCACTTCTTCAAACAGTTTTCACCAATTATCTGTCCGGGGGTGGTAGTGGATCTAAAAAAATGTCGCCTATAAATTGGATGCCCCTGTTTGCCTCCATTCCCTAGATTCGGCACTGAGGGAAGGCCCTATGTGATAAATTTGCCGCGGTCCTCAACGGTATAGTTGCGCCACTGCTATCAAGAACTTGAATTAACGTTAAATATTTTGGGAAAAAGAGTATACATTAATTTATAGAAAGTATTCTGAAATAATTTGATTTTACTACATTTATGGATAAAATTTCGTTCGGTGATTGCAGTCAGATTCTTCTTCTTCACCAACTTTTATACCGAACATTGGGGGTCAGCTTCTTTTGGTGAGTTTTACTAATCATTGGCATGAGCTAAGATTCTACGGCCCTTGCTGATGCCAAGCATTTTATGCCTACCGCCAGAGCCATGTCGTACTATACACATTACAGGAAGAAGAAAAGTGTTGTCATCTGTCTGCGAAATTTGTAACTAAGTTCGGTGTGTGAGAAGTGTATTTTTTTTTGTTTTTTTGTTTTTGTTTTTTTTGTTTTTGTAAAATATGTAGTTTATGAGGCGGAGATTGGGGACCATTCTGGCATTCGCTTTGATGGCTGCGGAAAACCGCAGTCTGGAAGGAGGGTACGGGAGATATGGGCTCGTGCCAGGACCCATTGTACCTCC
The DNA here is from genome assembly GCA_031002005.1 of Vandiemenella viatica. Taxonomy (NCBI): domain Eukaryota; kingdom Metazoa; phylum Arthropoda; class Insecta; order Orthoptera; family Morabidae; genus Vandiemenella; species Vandiemenella viatica. The sequence continues at coordinate 113,877,233 of JARYHS010009186.1, read as the reverse complement.
CAGATGCAGTGTGCGGCGCCTTAGAACACTGAGCCCCATTGGTGGGTTGGTTACTTGGTATTTACTGCACTTATTTATCTTGTTTAGTAATAAAGTAAATCAATTTTCCAAATAATATATATTATTTCCGCTGTACTCTATGCGTTCAGCAATGTAAATCGGGTTGCAACTTGGAAGGTGACAGAATAACATTATTTCTTCTACTTTACGCTTAGAGGGCGTCCGTAAATTACGTAAGGTGAATAAGGGGGGGGGGGTCCCTCGTCCCTCAAGATCTCTCCTCATTACAGGGGGTAGGAGGGTCCGACCAGGTCTCACAAAATCTCACCGCGGGAGGGGGGGGGGGGTTCGGATTTCCGTAAAAACACCTCACGTAAGTAATGGACGCCCCTTATGCCACCATTGCAAGGTCGGCTTTTTCATGTGGTGACGCGTTGGGATTTTGCCAACTTGTCGCTGAGCCTGGAGCCTCCCTTGAAGGAGTGGATAAACGTCTAACTACGTTCTGTGTGAGCTAAGAGACGGAGATTGACGGCCATCCCGTCATTCGTCTAGGTGAATTCGGAAAACCGCCTATAAATTGTTATCAGGACTCGATTGCCCCGCATTACCTCACCTCCAGCGCCTTAACGCACTGAGCCTTAGGCTACGGTTACACTGCAAGTCGACTTTAGGAACATTTTGAACATCTTCAGTCTCAAATCACCATTGATTGTGTTGCACTTTTGAGACAGCCAGTCAACTACCATAACGTAAAACATGTCACGAACCCCCTACGATAAACTGGCGAAGCCCTCGGGGCACGCATATCCCACTTTGAAAAATCCTACTGTACTGTATTCAATATATGAGTACGTGTCAAACCATAATATTCATAAAACTTCATAGTTCGGTTCCTTAATTATTCAAAAATTTGAAGATATTCACTCAAATGGTGGTTCAAGAATTGCTTCTTCCTCTATCCAAACAGAAAGAGTTTCATAAATGGGTTTTCAGCTAAATAAAATTCTTCTTACAATATCCATATTCTTAAATTCTCACCAGTTGAGTCCGATCTTCTGATAAATTTAACTAGACTACTAAATACAATCGCTTTGAATCGCGTGAAAAGTGAAATAACCCACTTCTTCGGCCACTTCTTTCGCGCGAATACGCTTGCACTGTAACTAATTCTTCTTCGCGCGATGCTATTTCACGCGAATTCGTTTAAAGTGTAACCGTAGCCTTACTGGTAGGGCGACAGGATAACGTATGTGCAGTGGAAATGAATTCTGAGTCTCATTGTAATAGAAATGGCTCCGCCAACGCCTCGCTGCATTCCAGTGCAGGCAAAGACAGATTTACACAATGGCGGTAGTTACCAGTGACTCTATTAGTACACTCGGGTCATTCGTCGCTATCGCCCCACCGCATTCCAGCGACGAGAGAGTAATGCACGCGACGTACAAGAAACGCCTGCTGCATATTGCCTCCACGTTCCTGCTTTCTGAATCAGCCGCGCCGGAATGAGTCGCTCTCTCGTCATTAAACAAATTTGTTTATTTACTTACTAGCAGTTAGCCGCAACATCATTTACGTGTAGACTGTAAAGCTACACGGAGCGATCTTTGTAGCTGATACTTGAATAGCAGCGAGTAATTGCTTCATATTACAAAGTAATCGCTGCTTCTAATTGTCAAAAGCAGAGGCAACTTGATTTGAACATGTTCGATACTGGTCGCATGTATCACGCGATTGTGGCTGTCATGTGACCTAGAAGCCGCTAGGTCGGCCAACGAAATGTTGACTTTTTTTATATTTATTGGGAGTATGAAGTACTGTGGGACACAAATAATAGTTAATTTGTGAACAAAAATGCGCGGAAAAAAAGTTTTTATGAAGTTATTTGTCTAACTGAATGAAACTGAATTGAAAATTCCATCTGAGGAACATCTCAGAAAAAAATTTAAGAACATTAAGGATGCATATAGAAATTAATTTTGCTATGAACACAGACTTCAGGCTATGACCATTTGCCAAATAACGCAAATTAATTTATAGTTTTGTCTTACATGGAATCGCACTTCTTATTAGTGTTTCTTTTTCATAAGTTGATGAGTAACCAATTGAAGTAATTCATGAAACTTTTCTTGAGTTATCTGAAGAATATTTATGTATGCTACTGGATCCGCCGAAGCTAGTTCTCTCAAAAGTAGAAGTCTTCATTTTTTATGTTCGACTAATCAATTCGTGGATCCATCTTCTTCTTTTTTTCTCTCTATCTCGAGGTTTATGTATTTCATTTAACAAATGATTACGTAATCCAGCACAAGCCGATGAATCAATTATTTCAAAGCGATACAAAGTGATCTTTACGACATTATAAACAATGAATGAGGTTGATCCTACACTTCACTAGTTACTACATACACGCACAAACCAGTAGCTCAGTGTGACTGGCTAGTAGGGCTTCCTGGAAGTGGCGAACATTCATCGCGAGTAGTAGCATCGACAAAAATCGTCCCATGTGATCGATGCTATAAGGATTAGAGCGATCATGTCTCAGTGAGAAGTAGAAAATAACTTAACTCCTCCGGATAATATGATGCCGTTCGTACACTGGAATCACGATAATGATTTTTACCACAAGAAGTACGAAAAATCCAACCAGACGTTTTTGCATATATCGCATTCAGCCAAGTATAATATATATATATATAAGACTAGAGGTTTTCTTGGCGTTGAAAATGAATAAAATTTTCTCGAGTAACTAGCCGAGTTAGTCTGTCGATCAAGCACGACGCTATGACGCCAATGTCAAGTGACCGCCGAAATGTCGTATTTGATCGATGGACTAACTCAGCTAGATACCCTAGAAAATTTTATTCAACAATCTTATATATTTAAATGAGCAACTCTTATATGGTATTTCGGAAACGACTCTAACGATTTGGATGAAATTTCATATGTAGATAACGTTTCGATTTTCAAGTTTGTCCAAATTACAGTATTCCATGAAGAAATTAGATTTTACAAAAAACGAGAAATTCTTGTATTTCGTATCTCGGAAACGGCTCTTACACCGTCTCGAAGAAATTTCAGGTACCAGTAAGCTTATTTATGTTAATTTCTCTTTCATTAAAGTAATGAACTGTGTCCTTTAAAATACCTAGGAAGCCCTCAAGAAAAACATTTAACTTTAATCAAACTTCACACAGCGCAGCCAAGACTCAACTAAAAAAATTAATAACATAAGTGACATCCTTAAAAAGGAATTTATACTATTAGATGATTATTTAAAATAAAGTTTTCAACTATGTGCATTCACGAAATTTATATTTAAGTGAATGCAGTTCTTATGTAGGTAGTTATGAAATATAATGAATATATAATACCTATATACCTAATATATCTAACAATATTATACGGTCAACTCTTTTATAAAGGTGAAATTAGTTTCTCTCAAACGTCTCTAATGGTTTGCATCTTTAACTGAAAGCTCGGTCATCCCCGTACTTGATACTAAACTGTGGAAACATTTACCTTAAATTTCACAGCATTCCGACATTACACCGAAACGAAGCATAAGACATTTTGCCTCCAGTACTATGGACTGCCGTTTATTCTAAGGCCTGTCAAAATATGACAGGTAGTTTTGCGTAATGAAGAAAGGATCTTAAAATTACTCAGCTTTCCGACTTCACATCAAAATTAAACACACTCCATTTTCCTCGCGGAACCACGAGCTTACATTATTCGAGATCCTGTCGAAACCCAGCCAGTAGTTTATTCGTGAATCCCTTTCATCCTAATTTTCAGACAGACGGATGCAATTCTTTTTTAATTATTTAAAAAAAAATACAACCCTTGCTAATAGAGTCCAAATCTCATAAGAAGTCTTAAAGCTACATACTATTTCCAATTACAGCTTCACTTTACACTGAAGCGGCAAAAATTATGGGGAAGCCACCCGATGTGTCATTGACTCAAACAGTCGTCTGAAATCCCCTTAAGTACTCATCTTGCTTCCTCTATAGCCGCCCATAAATGTCCGCAATTTAAGGAAATTGCGTGACCTGTGCGTAGAAAATAACATGTCGAATCCGTGTCACTCCGATTGCTGCTGTAATGTGTTCTAAAGTTGGACCAACACGCTATTAAACAGGTGGTCTTAATATTTTGACTCATTAGCGTATACCAGTTGGGAGATTACCAGACGAATTGTGGGATGCAGGAACGAGCGTAGGAAGCCAAGTGATTTTCCCGCTACCGATCTTCTCTGTTCAGCACGTGATCAGCATGTCTTGAAATTACCTTCCAGTACACGTTTGCTTGTTTAACCTTCGCCAATAATTCGTTTAACACTTGTGATATCTACATCATGGAAAAATCAAAGTAATGCTTCCAAAAGGCCTGAATATTTGTTTTTGAATGCATAAAGTGTGTATTCAACTAATGTGCGATGGGGCTAAAGAGCACTCGACTCATATGCTGTGAGAACATGTAGTGGAAAAAAAATCGTCATAAGCTACTTAGCCAGTATTTTACAGGGATAGTCGTGCATTATTACTAATCGTTTAGTGAAAGACAGTTTAAATCAATAGAAGTATGCGATGATCAAATGGCTAGAGCATACGCTATTGTTGATGGCTATTCGTACGCCTATTGGTAACTTAAATTGATATGCCTCGCAAGAAACACGAGGGAAATGGTTCCTTGATGTAGACCAGTGATGGGCAAACTTTTTAAGGGGAGGGCCACATAAAATAAAAAATTATCTCGGCGGGCCGGATTTTTTTTTTTTTTTTTTTTTTTTGTAAGTGATAAACTTTATTTTTGATTTTTACATCACACATAACTTATATTATTTGCAACAATGGTAAGAAAAAAGAAGAAAAAAACTTAGAAAAAAGTTACAAAAATTGAGAGTAGGAAGGTGCATGTGACAGATGAAACTGTGACTGAGCTTCTAAAAGTTGTTCATAATCTCCTAGAAACTGGGATGAGCTGATTCGCAGTAGTGAAGCTAAATGGTGATCAGTCAATCGGTTTCTAACGCTGTTTCTGCGAAGCTTCATAGTAGAAAACGCCTGTTCACACAGGTAGGAAGATGCAAACATCGCAATTATGTTCTGAGCGTGAGATTTCAGGTTTGGGAAACTTGATTTTGACAGAGCCTTGTAGAACTCAATTTTAGAAACGTTGAGAAATAGTTGCTTCAGTTCAGTATTACATTGCAACTCAATCAGTTCGAGCTGCAATTCTGGTTTGACTGATTCACAATCCAGATTAAATGGCATGCTAAAAATGTCCAGGTCATGTTCGATAACTTTGAAGTCTTGGAATCTTCGTTCAAATTCTTCATGAAGACATTTCAAGCTTTTCTCATAGCTCCTAAGTTTGTCTTCCCTAACTGCAACAGTCTTTAGTCTTAATGAGTAAAGTCTTTCTTGACTAGTTGTTTGGAGAATAGATTCAATTGCATTTTGAAACCCTTGATATGACTCCAACTATCATGGATTAATTGATTTCTTCCCTGGAGTTTAAGGTTCAATTTATTGATGTGACTGAGAAGATCTGTAAAAAATGCAAAGTCCGAAAGCCATACAATATCTTTCAAATGTTCACACTCGTCCATTCCTTTTTCTTCTATGAAAGAGATTATTTCGTCTTTTAGAGCCCAAACTCGTTCGAAAATTCGTCCTGGACTGAGACACCTTACTTTAGTGTAGTAAAGTACATCAGAATATTCAGATTGCAATGAGTCAAGAAACTCTCGAAATTGTCTGTGGTTGAGTGCTAAAAGAACGAATGCTATTAACAAGCTTAATAACAGCATCAAGCACATGTTTCATGCCTAGAGCAGATTTACACAGAGCTTCTTGATGTATGACACAATGAAAAAACACAAATTCGTTCCCAGGAAATGATTCGTTAAACATGCCTACAAAACCAGATTTCGTCCCTATCATATTCGGTGCTCCATCAGTTGTAATGTTACAAATATTAATCAAAGGTACTTTCAAAGACGTGATAGTTTCTTGAAATTCTTGAAAAATGTCTGATCCTTTTGTCGTTCCCTTTAATGAACGCATGCAAGCTAATTCTTCGCTAACACAAAAGTTGTCATCAATACCTCTCATAAATATCAGTAACTGAGCTGTGTCAGTTATGTCCGTACTTTCATCCAACGCAAAAGAACAGAATTTAAACTCCCTTATCTTTGACTCTAGTTGTAAGACAAACTGCTTATCAATTACTTCAATTCTAGAAGTAATTGTTGTTCGAGACAAACTTACTGTCTCAAAATCCTTTGTTTTGTCAGGACACAAAATGTCACATACTTGGAGCATACAAGTTTTAACAAATTCGTCGTCAGACAATGCTTTGTTACTTTTTGCAATATTGTATGCTACAACGTAACTAGCATGTGTAGCTAGCTTTTGAGAACAACTTTGTTTCTTAAAAATATTTTGCTGACAGTTTTTTACGTAGAGCTCCTGCTTTTTGCTTCCGTTCTTCTTCGGTCATAGATTCATAAGTGGCGTTGTTATGTTTCGTCATAAAGTGACGTGAGAGGTTGAATTCCTTGAATACGGCTACAGCTTCATTGCAAATGAGGCATACAGGTTTATCCTTAACAGGCGTGAAAAAGTATTTCCAAGTCCTCTCAGATTTAAAAACACGACATTCTGAATCAACTTTACGCTTTTTATATGCCATTGTAACGATCAAAAATGTTAAAAAACACTAGCAACAAAGGAAAACTATAGAAACACAAACCAGACACACAGCCGCTGCACTGACTACGCGACTGTCCGAACTGCACTGACCTTGAGAACAGACTAAACAACAATGGTAGCGCCCGAGTCGTTCCGAACTTAGCCGAGCAACATGCGCATTGTACTCCACATCGCCATGCTACTGATCTACGGACATATAATACGTCACTACGCAAACTCAGTTAATATTAGACGCGATAATACCCTACTGAAAACGCAATAAGAAGGAACATTCTATTCTAGCTACGCAGAAAATACATTTTGTCCTATGTGTAATTGTAGGGGTTATTCGAAACCATGTCGCGGGCCGGATTGACTAGCCCGAAGGGCCGGACTTGGCCCGCGGGCCGTACTTTCCCCATCACTGATGTAGACCATAGACTCTTTGTTCTTGTTCCCCTCCTATCCGTAATATAATGCTTTCGACAACCGATGAGGCCAAAAAGAATCCTTAACCGCAGCTCCCGTGTGCAATTATTTAATCAGCACCTGCTCTTCTTTTTTATTCAGTATTGTATTGACATAACTCTTTCAAGTTCGCAGAATGTAATCTGCTTTGTGATCAAATTTACTTTCATATTACATGTGCCGCAGAGTGAAACTGAAATGTTATTCTTAATAGCTAACGAATACCTGCTTAAACAGAATCACGTCATAACATACACATAAACAAAATACCATTTGGCGATAGTAACTTTGCAATACAATACAATGAACATTTACTTCAGATATATTCAAACCTTTGATAACATCTGTCAAATTTAAAATAAGGAGCTATCAAGCAAAATAGTTCTGGTACGAAGTGTAAACGGAAATACCTATCAGAGCTAAGCCAATAGTTGACACAATCAATAAATCAACAGAGTAGGTATTCACTTATACATACATCGACGGTAATATATTTTCAAATGACGAAGACATAATTGAAGCAACTTCGGTATATGTTTTTAACAATCAGACGTGCAGTATGGGAAGAGACTCACCTCAAATTTTATAAAACAAAAGCCACAGACATTTCACCATATGAAGGCGAGACTTGATGGACGAATTAAATTGCAGACAGAAAATACAGCAAGATCTGTGAAAAGCTACTTGCTGAAACAAATTAAGATTAAAGGCAGCCACCAAATACAATTACCATCATTCATATAATTCCATAGCGTTATTTCCAAGGACGTTGTACTACACCAACTGGAAATTACTTGATTTAGTCTTCACTTTTCTGCATCGGAAACAAAATCCCATTTAGATGGAGATAAATACATCTGATTTTTCTGATCTTATAAGACTGGTGGAATGGACCGTTTACACTTCATTTTGTACGTATTCCTCTCTACGAGGGGTAGAGTGCATTGGAGCACTTACTGAGAAGTCAAGAGATTCACAGATCCCGTGAGCTTGTAATTACAGTGCTCCAGATAGAACAACAAACAAAGGCAGCTAAAGGAAACAGAAGATGAAGCTCGCGTCAGTGCAACTAGGTCAAGGAGTACTACAAACGTCCTTGATCCTATTAGCCCGAAGAAGTTTGGAATATCGAACGCAACATGAAAATATCCAATAGTTAACAAACTGACAATGTTGCTGTCACCGAAAAGACGATATATTTTTAAAAAAAACTACATATCAATTGTTTATATTTCTGACTCCATTACTTTAATTCTAGCACGTTAAGGTAACTTATAGCTGTAGTTGCGGGTATTGGGTGAAAGTAGTATCATTAATGATATAAACTAGAACCGTCAGTCATGGATTCCGAAAAATAAATAACTTATTTAAAACAGTACTCCCAAAACTGAAAAGAAAAACGCAGTGGTTTAGAATAATGCTGCAAACAAAAATGTGTCTTCACTTTGCCAATACAGTGTTTTTAATCGGGGAAGATCACTATCAGGAGTCAAATATAGGAGCTTAGTTGCTGAAAGCGAATTTCGTGGTATGTAACTGGGTTCAGGCTAAAACTCCGCCAATGTCTGACGGCCGGTCATGCAAATTAGGATCCAGTTCTTCAATCGTAAATGTCCGGCGCAACACTTCGACTGCCCACCTCCCTTTCATAGATGTCTAACTGAACATTTCCAAGATCGATTACGACACATTTGCGAAATTACTGTAATTGCACCTCCAATATCCGGTGGCAAATCTTTCCAAGGAAAGTTCCTGCTAGGTGATACTGCAGCTTGTAGTGAAACAGCTTCAGGGACATTACACACATACGACAGCACAATTTTGTATTTAAGAGTGTTCGCAATAAGATAATCATTGTCATGCCATTCGATAGATTCCAGCCGATGGTTCAGTCTTTCAGAATCAGACGATGGTTAAGTCTTTCAGAATCAGATACCACAGTAGTGTCTTTATTCCTTTCTTCTTCCTCTTCCATTATTGTAAACTACACTTCTGTGACTCGCACAGTTTCTCCACTCTTTCAATACATCTGTCCCTTGATTGATCTGAAAGCATCTTTCTTTGTAGTACTTGGTACTAATTCTTCACTCATCCCCTTCATGTAACTAACAGTTAACATTTGAGTCATCATTCGCGAGGGTGTGCTTTCGATACTCTATCCGGTCACTAAGATTTAGGTTTTGTAAGGTTTCCAAAAATCATTCCAGACGAATACCTGACTGGTTCTTTCGGAAGGCCATGACCTAAGTCCTCGTTAAGCCTTGCTCACAAATCTATCCTGACTTTAATGATCATGACGTCGACGAACCGTGAAACGGTAATCTACTATATAATTTTGTAAGCTGACTCATTCACTCACCTCGGTAGCTATTGGCTGGAAAACGGTGTCACGTGTCAGCCTTCGCTAGCAAAACAGCGACCAGAGATACCATTAGAAGAAATTCGTGGTTATGTCCACAATTCAGTATCTAAGTAACTGCTACCAAGTTAATTGCCATAATACATTCAATAAGTTTGCTTTTTGTAGAGTTTCATAATTAAAAAAATCAATCGATAAACTTTACGTCTGAAAAAACGTGTATCTGCTTTTCAGTAACATGTTGCTAATGAGAGCAATTTAATAAAATAACTTTAAAAAAATAATTTACCCATGGTCTCTGCTGTAGCCACGAATGCCAATTATCATTCCGGCTTAGGATTAATTTAAATTTAATTAAAACTTTCACTAATGTTGTTGCTTGACCAAAGGTTATGCATTACTGTTTATTTGATTTTTAAGTATTTTACTGACAACTTTCGCTAATGGTCTTTCTCCACGTTCGCTGTACGTGCGTTATTGGGTTATTTTAAGTGGACATCAGAAAAAATATGTTACCGAATAAATATTCTGGCAATTCATTTCTTTGGAGTTGCTCAACTGTTTAATAATATGGAATGTGTATTAAGCACTCTGGACATTACAGATACTATGAAAAATGATTACGAGTGTTTTCCCAGTCTCAATAAAAAAAAAAAAATAAATAAAAAAAATAAAAAAATAAAAAAAAAAAACGTGATGCTTTCGAAGCAAACAGGAATTTTTATGGTTCAAATAAAAGTTAGTATTTAAGCAATTATACGATTGCGCAATCGTCTCTGTTAGTGTTTAATACCTACCTCTATTAATGCTTCTGAGTTCTTCAAGCTTCAGAGATTTTACTAACCCTGAAACACAGGTCAAGTTTATATTTGGTAAAATCAGGTCAATCTGTCATAATCTTTAATCCTACGTGCTTACACTAATCAAGGATAAAATTCATTCTCACCACTAGAATCACGAGATTCCTATTCTATCCTGCACTCACGTCTTCCTGCTCTTACAGGTTTGAAGGCAAAACTTGTTGAGTCTACATGCTGCAGTTATGCTATTTTTTTTTTTTTTTGGCTTAACGCCTCTTTGACGGCTAAGGTCAATAGAGGCGGGATTGGACCGGGGACAAGGAACAGGAAGGAATTCGGCCATGGCATTTTTGAAGGAAGCTTCCCGGCATTCGCCTGGAGTGATTAGGGGAAACCATGGAAAACCCAAATCTGGAAGCCCGGACGGGGATTCGAACCCGCGTCCTCCCGAATGCGAGGCCAGAACGTTAACCGTACTGTTCTGCTGCTCAAAATTTAATTTACATCATCTGAAGTTCACTAGTATTATTCTATTTGATTATTCGTCCTTTGTACGTCATATAGGAAGGTATCAAATACACTAAAAAATCCTTTTGACCTTCCGGGGCACCTGCCATATGCAATCGCACCTGAAGAGTGCGTGTACTCTTTGCATCGATAAAGTCTCTTCGGAGCAAGGGGCTTATTCTGATGTTTGACCATATGGAAGTTAAGCGGCAGTCAGACACGTACCCGCTGTGAAGTCATTAAGGGACTGTCACCGAAGATTATGAAATGAAGACAGATAGTGGTTTGAAGAGCCCCTCTCAGTGTTAACAGGCATATTCTCTCAAGGACATGAAAGCTTCTATATCTCAAAGGACATTTGCTAGATACTTCGATATGACATTAGCAATTGAGTGGGAGAATAACCAGGGATATATATACTAACATAATCTGTAGACAAAGTATTAAATAAGTTTCGATGATCCTCCAAAATAATACCATGATGATTGTTTCATATTGATTTCAACTTATTTCCTTCTTGTTTCTTCATAAAAATCGACCAAAATCCAGCTCTTAAATTAAAAGCTCTAACATTTCCGTCCAATCCACAAGACGTAACAGCTTTTAAATCTGTCGGCGGAACAAATTTTCGGTTAATAGTGTTGTTTTGTTTAACTTTGTTATAGACGTGCTAAACCACCATTTCTAATCATCATATTGTGTATTAAAGCTCTGGGTTGATCCCAAACCTCTCCAAACTTCGTTCGTTGAATGGCAACGTTTAAGCTTTAGGTCCCTCCCCTCCATTACTTTCAAAAGAATAATCCCGAAATGTTCATCGTTGAGTTTCGGCACTCCCTGTTTACATTATAGGGCACAAAACGCATTAGAAACAAACTCGCTGCCGTAATCTACAAATGCGTAACATTTAATAACATTGACCATACTGGGAAACCCAAAGGGAAGTCACAAGGTACTCTGTTAATAGTAAGCCACGAAAGTTTGGTGTTTCAGTTTGCCAGTCGTAGATTCACCATCTACATAGCTGGAATTCGCGGCAATTTTAATGTTTGTCATCAACTCATGACACCATACGAAATTTTTATTGCTATTATTAATCAATAATTGAATGAGTATGAAATACAAGGGTACATTGTATCAAACATAGATAGTACGTTAGATTCTATGGCGTGAATAACGATCAAACAGTGTGCCCACCTCACATCATTATGATCTCCATGTTTCATTTTTCCCTGTCAGTTTGTTTATTATTCTAGGAGAAAATAAATGGTTAGTAGATTCATGTCCAAGGGTACATTGTATCACACTGCACACATAGATAATATGGTAGATTCTATGGCGTGAATAACGATCAATCAGTGTGCCCACCTCACATCATTATGATCTCCATGTTTCATTTTTCACTGTCAGTTTGTTTATTATTCTAGGAGAAAATAAATGGATAGTGGATTCATGTCCAAAAAAGAGAGTAGTCTTCTATTTGAAAAACTAGTAACAAATTGATGTATTCAATGCGTAAAGAGTACCTATTTGAAAAATTCTTTATTTTTGTCATAGATGACAATGCTATCGGCGAACTACTAAAACGGCGAAATTTCATGGAAATATGTTGGTGATTATTCCATGCCTGTATTTTTTTTTTTTTTTTTTGCTCGGTATTCTATTAATTTTGTTACTGTTACAACATAATACAGCACACAGAATATTCTAGCTGTAACTTATAACTCTTGAGACCACCTTAATACCAAAACTTCGAGCACTCTCTAAATCAGTGGTAGCCTTTTCATCAGCCGGGCCAAATTGTAGAAATAGAATATTTCAGCGGGCTACAAGTTCTACTTTCTTGGAAAAAATACTTCAATATTTTTATGAGGTCAAAGAAAACACTATAAATGAAACATACATATTTAATTACGTATTAAAAATATAATTATTTTAATGCAACTTTTGGCTTCATTTAGCAGAACTAAGTGCATTAATGTTGATGACAAATGGAGTGGTGGCTACTTGCAAATATTTCACCAAATGAACATTAGTTATTCGTGTTGACTGTCCTTCCTCGCTAGATCAAGTGAGTGATGATATATATTTAAAATCAGCAAATCAGTTTAACTTAGCGCTGTAGTGTTGGATATAACCGTTGAAGTAGCAGTTTACGTATATAATGAACCAGCTTCGCGGGCTGCATGTTGACATATGGCGGGCAGCGGTTTGACCATCTCTGCCCTAAATAGTAGAAGTGATTTCGGCACTTCGTTTTTACTATTACCTTGTTTTTTTTGTTGCTAGTAATTACGCTCTAGAAAGTTTTTCTCACGTTGGATATAGATCTTTACTTATTAAAATAACTAGTTTCTAAGCGCGTCAAAAATGACAGGTTCGAAGCAAATTTCTGGCAGTTCATTTTTACGTCTTGTTACAACAGTGACAGAAATTACAGAGAAAATATCTACATATAATATAAGTGGCTTCTAAAACCGTCAAAAATTACGAGTTTAACGCAGTTTTTGGGCAATTCAGGTCCTCACAGTTATTAAATAACACTCATAACCTTAAAAATGATGTAATGTGATACATACTTCTTAGCCATATCTCTGTACAGATTTTAAGAAAATATCTACAGCAACTGAATATAAATATTCTAAACAAAAAGCAACTAAAACTAATATGTTGATTTAAACGTAATACTTACTTTTCTTTCAAAATTCTGGCAATTCATTTCTTCGCGTTTCATTTCTTCGCGTTTAACTAAATAGAATAGTCATTAAATAATAGCCACAACCTCGATTTTTCAGTAACATCTCTGGCCATAATTAGTCCTGTGACGAAAGCCGGGTACGTGACATCAGCATTACGCACACTTTGGGACAGGGACTAAATAGTCTTTTACGTAGGTAGATCGTTCTCCCCTGTTACTGGCTTCATTCGTAATGTAACTTTCGACTCTAAAGCTAACACAAATGATTTACTTGTACACCAGGTAACTACGATTCCTTGCATTAATGCGACTACCTTTTGTTCTAGGAAAAACAGTATTTATAAAATTGTTTCAGAATCTCCAGTTACTGAATTTACTGCTTAAATTTTTTTTCCTGTAACAGACTAATGCAGTATCAAAATGAGCCGTGATGTCATTAGTTGCAAACTTCACATCAGAAAAATACCAGAAACGTCTACAGAAGTTTTCGACAGATGGCGGTAACTGTCGCTTTCAGTGTCTTCTGCAAGAAATTGCACGCTTAGCTCCGAATTTGCGGTGCAAGAAAAATATTCACAGACAGTCCAGAGATTTTTCATCGGAGAAATATCAAACCCTTAACTGTTGGCTGAAGAAACCGTCGCCCTTGTTCATTAAAAATAAAACTTGGTGGGAGTTTTAAGTTTGAATCAGGAAAGCTTTCTGCATTTATTTCTGGTATCGGAAGTCAAGACTTCCTAATTCGGGAAAACTTCTCTTGCTCTGTGCTTCGCGAGCAGTTGCCTGCATCACAGATATTCTTTCCGAAACAAAAACAGTGTACTGCAACATAAATACAAGCGCAAATATTCTTGCGACAAAATACTATAGCTGAATTACGTTCATTAGTTCGATACAGTGACCTATTTTTTCGGATGCAGTACCTGCATCGAGAAAAGAAATTACATTTTTCTCGTGATTCTCAAGATACAATTCTTTATTCCTTCGTACTTTTAGCTAAGCTCTTCATCTCCGTATTTTCTTCCCACAATCTACGTAATATTATCTGCTTCGTATACAACATACACCTATCGCTGTTTTCTTCTTCTATTCACCCTTTACAAATAAATTAACTAATTTCGTGGACCTACGTTCTATTGCTTCTTTTTGTTGGAGTCATCCTTTTCTTCACGAATCATTTCCAAAATGATTTAATTCATACGTTATCTTCACACTCAATTTTCAGCTTTTTAAAAAATACTTTGATTTTCGTTTCTTGTTTCAGGTATGTTGAAATCCAAGTTTCACTTACATGAAGTTACATTGTCTTTGTTAGTTCTAATATAGGATTCAATATTAGACCCATCCTTGTTTGATTTATGTATTGTGATAATTGTTACTGCAACTTCCTTAGATTTTCTTTCAATATTTTATTTTATTCATAGTGCATGACCGGTAGTATACATCCTTTATTAAAGTTTACGCGAAGCATTCCTGTCTCTAGATTTCGATTATGCGGTGACTTTTTCCATGCCAGTGGCAATCTACGAGATAAGGTGTTGAGGTTACAGATAAAGTTAATTTTTGAAATATGGTAAACTAATTCCTTTGACTATTTTTTTTGGTACTTCGTGACACCACAACGTTGATGACAAGAAACGGAAATGAAATCTGTAGTGATATTCTATATTACGAAATTTTCCTGGAAATCGTGTGGATTGATTTTCTGAAAGCCAGCGAAAGCGAGATATGGATGTACTCGAATGCGAATTGTAAACGAGATCCGAGTTAGATCGTTAAATTTATTTATTCCAGGTAAATATTAACTGTCAGATAACCAGCACTTTAGAAATTAAAATGTAGTTTATTTAAAATTTTGTGATAAGACAGGAAAACGAAGAGAAAATACTGTCTTATTCAAAGAGTTTATGTTGCTTCTACAATATTTTCTGTTTTTAATCATCATCAATAAGCAATTTATGCCTTACTATGGTGATTAGGCAGTTAATGTGGAAGTTTTTTGTCCGGAGACATTTCTATCAAACTTCCTAAGCATTATTCGCTTTGATTTTGGTGGTTTTTTCTTCTTCTATTTCCGTTATTTCTAGTTCTCCATTCTTATGTCCTCAAACTAGTATTGACAATGCCGTCCTGAATGCTATGCACGATCATTATCGTTCATCTATCAGAATCATTGTTGTTAATGAGCCTCTTATATTGCAGACATTCTCAAACTATTCCAGATGCCCATTATATTCTTTGGCAACTTCCACAGTAGCTAGCCGACTTGCTTTGCAGCCTTCCAACTGCTGTATTTATACCCATAATATGTGTCCATCGTAGTAATCTCGAGCAAGGGCCTGACATTCTCTAACAAGCCCAATTCGCGTGCTTCCGCAGGTCATCCCATCATTATCTCCTTTATATGACAGAAAACGTTATTGACTGAAAACATATTGGAATGCTATTTAGCTTCAAGACCATTGTAAAACTGAGTAGAGGACGTGAATTTTATATGTACATTTGGACAACCTGTTTCGGAATAATAAATCATTAATGGGGTTTGACAAAGCATTCTTTGGCTTTAGTAATAGCGATGGAAACAAGCCTGAGATTGCGTACTGACTGGACGTTGAGCTGATGATGAAGGACGGGCTGCTGTCAGAGACTCTGTTGAGCAGTGGCTATCGCAGTATCTGTGGCGGGTGAGCGACATGGCCGCCGTCTATTGTAAACCCCTATCTGGCAATACCGTCAGTCACGGCTGTTGCTGGCTCATTACCTCCACACTGACTGTTCTGTACGGACCGTTGAGACCTACTCACGACACGGAACAACAGAAACTCCTCTGTGGAACTGTGGCCTGGCTGCCACAAGAATTGGGTCCTTATTGATTCTGGATTTAACTTTAATTTAATTTAACTCCAATGGAACTCACGCTCCGGCAATTTCCCAACAAACGCATTTTTCCCCTTTCCTGTACACTCCCACTTTTACCTCTATGGATTTAAACTTCAAATTCTTGCAGGTTTCTTGGTAAATTATTCATCATTTCTCTTGATAATTTATTCCACTCCCCTGATCCCCTTATCTACGAAAGCACATCTTCTCACACAGGCAGCTCGTGGCCATGGTCATCTTTTCTGTTCCCTGTGCCTCGCTTATTTCTTTGACCAATATCATTCTACGCCTCATCACCAATATACTCCTCGTACATTCCTATGATTCTTCTGTCTTCTCCTGAATTCCAGTGAATCCCATACCAGCTCCTTTATTATATCAGTCACTGATTGTGTTTCCAGAGACAAATCTAGCATCCCTTCTTTGCAGAACTTGCAGCTCCTATTTCTGATACCAAAAATGTGGGTCCCATGTAACAACACAATATCCAATTTGGTCTGACCAATTTTTGTAACCCAATTACCTCAATTCTCAGACACAACCCCTCCTCACTATTTCCGACAAGTAACGAATTTTGAAACCTTTTCCTCCTACTTGCCACATGTGCCCTGCTCAGTTCAGTTTGTTATCAAATTCCAAGGTATTTACATTTCAAGTATTCAGCAAGCAATTCCTTCTCCATCTTATAATAATTATTTGTGTATATAATAAGCTGACACTTCTTTGCATTTATCTTCATCCCATGTTGACCCAAACAGCTACACAACCTGTTCACACCACCCCGCAGCTCTTCACAGTCTTCTGTCACTTTGATCCTATTATATAACATTATATCATCTGCAAACAACCTGACGTTTGATGGTAAACTTTATCCTTATAAGAACTCCGTATTCTTCCATGTCGACTGAAAACGTATTTAGTGAATAGAACACTTTAGTAATGTCGCAGTCATAGACTAATATCCTGTAAATAGCAGATTTATGTCTGATTGCTGAAATATTGAAGGCTTTTAGAAAGTTCAGATAATACGCTGACAGCTTATACTTGCTGAATAGTTGGAAATGAAATTTACAACAAAATTTTAAGATTTTAAGACTTGCTTCATGTACCTCAGAAAAAGTTGTTAAATATTTCAGTACAATACGGCATTCATTTTGCATAGATCCTAGGACAGGAGACTGACTATGTGAGATCATGATATAACTAAACAGACGCATGCACTAGTGGGTTTACTGTTATAGATTAACAAGATCATTACTTATAACAACTTAATTTATACAATAATAGGTGAACCGTGCGAAAATTTTGCGAATGTTATACGATGAATAGCGAAGTTTGTTATTACGTAGTAGACTGAAACAGCAACCGGCTCATTTGTAGCAATTGTCAATTTCTCATCTGAAATATGTATGTAGCAAAATGCTTAAAACGTCTTATGATCAAGTAGAAACGTTGAAATATTTCCCTAACAGAAGCAAAAATATCCGAAAAGCTCTTTAGAGAAAAACACACAGTTTATCAATATACCTGTGATATGTTATGCTAAAATCTAGAGGTAATGCGATCACTCCTTATCGATGCCAGAAAAGTCTTCCTGCTTCACTCTGGACTATCACATCCCCGTGATTGTTCAGAATTTTGCCATTTACATGTTGAATTACAAAAAAATCCTTTCTTAATAAATGATGATACCAAAGCAAATGATACTTATAAGCTTCCACCTCTTCGGCGTGTTATGGATGCCTGGCCCAGTTGGTCATCTCGAACTCAGCAAGCCGAAACAGCTTTTACTATTAATTACCAGTAACTAATATCGTACCAGTAAATTGTACACGATATTAATGTTTCCATTTAAAAACTTCAATAAATCAAAACAGACTGTTTGATTACACTGATAATTAATTTAATATTTCTGAGACCGAATTCCAACATATAATTACTATTGATTACAAAGTTCACCAACATAAAATCTTGCAGAGCCCATGTAAGAGCTTTCCCGCGCGCCTCCAATAACTCCCGCACGCAGACAAAGACTGTGTAATACTAGAACTTTAAACTAAGATACTACTGCTACCCAGTCATCTGTACAAACTACCATCTGTGGAACTCTTTACAGATAATATTAAATCACTTTTTATACTAATTTAGACAAAATAAACAATAATTATTATACAAAAAGAGTTAAACATAAATATCACAAACCTCATTTATCGATTCTGGTTCAGTATGAAGGGAGAAAGATGACTCGTCACAAGAAAATCACCATTTGGAAATAATGAATATGATACTGTCAATTATGGTTTGGTAGCCTGTTTGAGACGTGTATCCCTGAATATGTGACTCCTTTGTAAACACATGACAACCAGCTGCAATCGTTTTGAAGATCAGTTTTTCTACAAGTGCCATTACGTTTATTTTGCTATTTGATGCAAATAGAATGTAGATGGTGATGACAAAGGACGTTAATGTTTACACATTCTCGGCCACCAGAGCTAAAATTCGTGTTTGCATAGATTTCGGCGGGAAGTTCTAGTAACCAGAGACTTTAAATAGATGAGATATATCGCAAAACAATGAACTCAAATAATCACACTTGTTGCAAAAACTAATCGAATCTAAAACCAATAACAGAAAAATTGTTAACGAGACAATTAATACACCAGAGGGTTTCTAGCGAAATTAATGTTACCGATAAATATTTTAAGCAGAAATACAGATTGAAGGGACTAAATCGATTATAACGACTTTCGAGTTCACTAGTTCATAAGTAATATTTGAAAATTGCAGATGAAAATGAGGAAAAATTTCCGCAGTTACTGTTTGATACAAAATTGATTAATTAACAATAAATATTGTTATGGCTTGAAGGCAAATCGGAAAATGCCCAAGTGAACAGGTCAATACAGACACATACACGGCCACTTATGATAGTGTTCAATAATAACCATAAAGCATGGTGCTCTGAACTGTGTCAGTTTGTTGGTAGAATTTCCTACACTTTTCTTGCGCAGTAGGTTCTTTTACCTTTAATGTCCTAGTTGTCGACGATTTGTTAAGATCCAAAGAAAACAAAAGAGACGATTTATATAGAGCTTTATTTTTCGCGGACATTGCGGTAAAATAAGATAAAATGTTAAGCAATATGGAATCAAAATTGCCCATAGCATTTCTCATGGATCCATTGTACCTTTCTTCATATTTGAATCAAGAGAAATTCGTAGTGTGAACATTCTGCCCTGTCACTTTGTTTACTGGTGTAATAAGAAATTCTATGTGATTTAAGAATTAATAAAAGATACTTTTTAACTCAGCATTCCACTAACGATATTTTTCACTCATGACTATTCGTTAATGTGAACAGAAATTCAATATTCTTTTTAATTTTATGGTGTATTTTTCATTTTATTTCTTGAATATTAAAAAGCAGTACCCTAAATAAATATAATAATTGGTAAATAAATTTTAATGTGCTTTGCAGAAACAAATCAGGTCTTATAAAAAGTCAGAGAAAAGAAATTTAGAAACTTACTGTTTCTAAATTTCTGTTCTCTGAGAAGTTTAGACCGAGAGAGGTTCCAGTATTTCGTATGTAGTTTCTGCTTTTTAACTGCGTGAGATAATCTCCAAAATCTGTTTGTTGTCAAATCATTTCTGGTCGCATGAGCGCCACTTTAAAGTAAATAGAACGAGGAAAGTTCATTAATGTTTGTTGCATTAGCTCATAAAGCTGGATAAACCGATTGTATTTGCTTTTGAGAAAAAAAATAATCGGCTCTTTCTATCAGCCGTAATTCACCTGCGAATTTATAAATTTCACTGATTATTCCTCTTAATATGATCACGAAACGTGAAGTTTTTTTAACCTCTTACTTCAGAATACTTAGGAATTTTTCCTATAATTATCTTTCCTCACGATGAATGGGTACAAATGTTGCAATTAGAATTTTCTCTTTATCTTTACTTGCCGACAAATAATTTATTAACTGGGAAAATTTTCCGTGTTTTGACAGGTGTCTGTTCATAAAAACAGCCTTCAGTTTGATCAACCTACTCTTCTATCCTTCCACAACAAACGTTTCCTTTAAATTTGTTACACAAATTTTACGAATTACGGAATTCCATTGTGAAACTTCTTTAAGGTTTCAATTCTGGAATAATATTCATGTTGTTGTTGTTGTTGTTTTTTTTTTTTTAAAAAAAAAAAAGACAAAAAAAACCTTTAATTACAGTTTCACACACTACAGGAAAAAGGTGTTTCATTTTTGCAACCATAATTACAATTTTAACAACATTTTAAAGATTAATTATCATATATTTAGAAATTTGATATTTTGATTTACAATTTTGCCATTTCTGGTATACGTAGTTTAATGTATACAAATCTTTTTTGTCTATTTTATTACTTCGTTCTGTATTTAAATTCGAACATCAAATTTTATATTCATATTTCAGACTTCTTTATGCCTACTAGAAACTACAACTTCATACTGAAACATTATTTTATCATATCCTGAATATCATCGCTTCTACTAACAAATTAATTAATCTCGTATGTCCCATAATATTTTTTGTCTTTACGATTTCATCTTTTCCAATATCGCTTGAGTTGATCTTTAACATTTGTTCATAGCACGACGTTTAAGACCTTAGAAAAGTGTCGATTCCATAATAAGTTAAGCTCCGTAGATCCAGTTTTGGAAAGTTCTTTCCAATTGTAAATCATTTATGAATTCTGAAAGGATTAAGATTTTGCAAAATGCTTTGTTCGGTAGAGCATATGTGCTTGTCTAGTGCTTGCATCTGTCATCGGTTTGAAGTTTTCATACTATATAACATATATCTTTTACATATTTTTGTTACTGCATCTAGTTCTGTTTTACAATAAAATGTATTGCTAGTCTTCCAGTACATTCTGAATCAACTGTTTAAAATGCTCCAAGCTTGCTCTTCCTCTTTCTTTCGACTGTACTAACTATTTTTTAGCAAATTAATCAGTCATCTCTCATACGGGATTTCATGGATCGATCCTCAATCGAGACATTTTGATTTCGGTTTCCATGGTTTGCTGAAATAACTAAAGGAAGAACTGAAAATCTTCTTTCATTAAGCCTACCAATGATTTTCCCCAGACCTCTTGTCCACCATTCACTTGTCGCGGTACCGTTTTATATACTTTAAATAACCAAACATTGACTTCACTTTTGTATTAAATCAGATTCACAGAGTTTTTAAAAATTTGTTAAAAAAAAAGACGGTCACCGAGTGATGGAATGAATACTCAGGATCAAGCCCGATGGATGAGCGGGGTCTGGCATTCGGGAGGACACGTGTTCAATTACCCTTCGGGTCATCCAGATTTTGGTTTTCCATGGTTTCCTGAAATCGCTCCAGGCAAAAGCCGGGATGTTTCTTACAAAAGTGCATGGTCAAGTTCATGCCTGTTCCTTGCCCCCTCCTAATCCTCTTCCTCCTCTAATGACCTCGACATAGACGAGGCGCAGAACCCGAAGAAGAAAAAGAAATCAGCAACTGATTTTATAAGGTATTTAATAAAACATTGTTTCCGACCACTTGATGTTCTAGCACCACACCATACTTATTACTGATTTTGACACTAAAAAAATATAATAATTGCAAAAATTACGAAACTAAGATCTGCAGGTTCTAGTAAACGCGTAGACATCGTGCAATTAACATAATGGACATCTGACACACACAGAGATTAATATTTTGTCCTTGATGGATTGGTGGAATTCAGCGACTGTGATATCAAAATTTTGACTGGTTGCTGTCGTCAAAATCAACCCAAAAAATACAGAGAGAATAGTTCTTAATGTATTAGTAAATAATAATTTCAAACTTTATCCTAGGACCGAGATAATATTTTGTAAAACTATTTATCTGTAATTCAACACTTCATGAAAACGAAGCGTTGGCTTAAGGAAAACTGAAGATTTCTGCCACTTGTTTTGTGGTCTGATAGAAAGATTTTTAAAATTAAATAAACAGATAAAGTACTTACTGAACGTGTTTTCGAGATGATAGATAAGAAAATAATTTTTTGGGAGATTTCTACAGAAAGAATAGTTGGGATGTGAAGTCACATTTTAAGACATGCGGTATTAGTTAATTTATTAGCGAAGAAAAAAGTCAATGATAACAACTGTAGAAAAAGAGAAAGGTTAGAATACATGAAGCTAATAAATGAGGAGGCACGTTGTAATGGGTATGCAGATATGGGATTAGCTCAGGATAGGAAGAGATTGAATCAAATTAGTTACAAACTCATGACGCGTAAAAAACGTTCTTAGCAGTTAAGTAGTTAGGTATAATAATCCGACGCGGCTGAGCGGAATAATCTCCTCGCATTATGTACACGGATTGCTGCTTAGGAACTGTGTAGCACCATCTCTGCTATCCTGTTTGCAGAGTCCAGCTGATGAAAATTTATGCAGCGTTGTGATATACAAATTATTTTTGTCCTCGTGGTACTGAATTACGATATTCATTTAGTTACTGTTAGAATTCGATTTATTGAATTCATTGGCGCTGTATGAAAAATTTATAAACAACCACGAGATGATTAGCCCTAATAAAGATTGGACAGAAGACATTATGTTGCATCAAAATTATATGAATTGTAAATAAAAAGAGGAAGTATATAAAATTTCTCGACTATGTCTCTCCAAATGAATATGTCGAGCAATAAGATATAATTTAATTTAATTAAATTGCAATGGAGCACACGCTCCGGTGGCAATTTCCCTAAACACCCATCTTCCTCTTTTCTTGCACCTACCTACATTTGCCCTCTACAAATTTTAATTTCAAATTCTTTCAACTTTTTTGGTAAATTATTCATCATTTCCCTTGGTAACTTATTCCAATCCCTGACACCCTTGCCTAAAAGAGAATCTCCCCACACCCTTGTGCCTGAAATCGAGTGCCAGCTTGTGGTCATGGTCATATTTAACCTTCCATGCACTACTTTTCATACCTACACCAGTATCTTTCCATTCCTCATCGCCGGTGTACGCTTTGTAGACTCCCATGACCCTATTCACCCTCATCCTGTCTTGCAATGAATCCCATTCCAGCTCTTTTATCATATCTGTTACAGATTGCATTCTGCGATAATTTCCAGAAACAAATCTAGCAGCCCTTTTTTGCACCCTCTCCAACTCCTGTATTTGATATTAAAATATGGGTCCTATACTACACTACAATATTCCAGCAATGATCTGACCAAAGTTTTGTAACCCAGTTCCTTTACTTCCCTTGTACATCCACTCATCACTCTCTCCAACAAGTGCAGAACTTTGAAACCTCCGATGTGTCCTCCCCAGTTAAGTTTGTTGTAAAATGTAATGCCAAGATATTTACATTTCAAGTCTTTAGCAAGCAATTCTTTCCCCACCTTATATTCATAATTAACCTTTTGCTTCTTATTTGTGTATCTAATTAGCTGACTCTTTTTTACATTTATCTTCATCCCATGTTTACCAACCCAACTAGATATCCTGTCCAGATCACCCTGCAACTGTTTACAATTCTCTATCGTTTTGATTCTTTTATATCGCATTATTTCATCTGCAAACAATCTAATTTCAGATAGTAAACAATCAACAAAATTATTCATTAGAATAATCAATAGCAACGGTCCCAATACGCTACCCTGCGGCTCTCCCATTTTACACTTCTTTTGATACTGCATTTCCTACTCTAACTTTCTGTTTTCTACCTTTTAAACATTCTTCTAAACTTCAAGAGATTTTGCAACCTAGAATCATAGTGTATGTTACTACATTTTTTAAGATTTAAATATTTCTAAACAAAATGAAAATTTAGCACTATTCAGTTAACGTCCAGACTTTGTATCTTTAACTCGCCTTCGTCACGTTCCACTGCTGCTGAAGATAACTGGCCATATCTCTGGTCACGAGATACTGGTCACTCACTTACTCGCTCTCTATTCACTCCTCCCAATGCCAAACATGTCTGATAGGCTTGATGATTCTTCCCGGAAAATTCTGGACACTCGTTACTGGCCAATTACTATTGAATACGGTGTTATTGGCGAAGTTTCACGAAAATCTGGTGAACATTAACCCATCAAAACAAATGGAAAGTTCTTAAGGCCTTCTATAAATTTATCACCATGGCAACAAGTGATCGAAGAAAATTTCTGAGCACCTTCTTACTATGGATAATTCTGGACAGTGAAGCCACTATTCTGGAAAAGTTTTTTTTTTGGTTGTACAGAATTATTCAGGGAGAATACGTTCATTTCGAAACTCAGACTATGTAAGATGAATTACAATCTCTTACGCAGTCTTGTTACGTTAACCAAGATCGTTGATTGGAGCAAAAAGATTCAGATATTTAATACTGCATTCGATAGTAAAACGAACCAGAGAAACGCAGGAAACGTACGAATCAGGCGTGGGGGAGGACTCAAAATCAGCTATGTAGTGTTACTGATGTGCAAGGAATTATTTACAGGCATTGGTATATAGCTATGAAGTTCCTATGATCAATGGTGCAAGATCAGGAATGAAGCGATTTGTAAAGTGATCCCAGTTAATAAAATCATCCATGAAAAAATTTCCAAAGCGATATTGAGATGGCTGGGACATGTCAAACGGATGGATCCAACGAAGGTCACAGAACCTAGAGGCCGGTCCAGGATATGGTCTAGTAAAACTTGACCTGTAAGAGAGAGGTGTATTCTGGTCTACAGTCAAAGATACACAAAGGCGGCGAGCGCTCTTTCATTGCACCTAGAAAACTGGAGACGGATGAAGATAATGATGAGTATATGGCAATATTGACGTAAGGTTCCTCTTGTTTTGACGACTTCATGGTTCGTCAAGGTGAACAGAGGCGGAAGAGGACTTGGAGCAACTAAAGGTAATGAGTTCAGCCACGACCTGAAGCAAAAATACCGGAATTTCATAAATCCGAAATCTAGATGTCTGGATCGGCGATCTAATCCAAACGCCAGGCCAAAGTATTATACACCAGACTACCAGCTCAATACACGGCTCCGTAACGTGGGAGATGAAAGAAAAAGATGTTATTTGAACTTAGACCATGGAGATGAAATTTGAGAAGAGTGAAGCTTGATCAAGGAGATTGCAGAAGTTCCGAAATTTATGTGAGCGGAAAACAGTAAGTGATGACCGTAAATGGTAAAGAATGGAAACATGGGTGCACCTCTACTATGTACACGTGATTGGTAAGTGTTCAGTATGGTTAAAGCAAATCGAAATTTCCTTTCCTATCACTCCCCCCGCAAAATGACGGCGCAATAGTCTTACCTTATTCACCATATTGCTAGATGAACGACCAGAGTTCAATTTTAATACAGCAGAAGGTTTTTACTTAGATATGAACTTTCAGAACAGCAGTTCCTCCACGCTGCGCAACACAGATGGCTATCAGTGGCGTTTGTTTCAAGTAACTTAAGCTAGTGATGCGTTGTGCTGACTACTTATGTTTTCAGGCGTATGTAAACGTAGGAAAACGAATCCCTACTGTTGTAGCTCGCGCTTTAGTCAGTCTGTCAGGCCTTAATGTCGTGAACGAAATTTGTTGTAGATTTTAAATGTGCATGGATTGTGTATTTCGTTATCCACCAGAGTTGCCGTGTGTGTTATAATGCCACCACACTGGACGGGGAAGGTACAACTCTCCCAGATTCGAATCCCGGGTCGTGTGTACCGACCGAACTGATTATGGTTTCTGGAGGTTTCTCATATCACTTAGCTAAATGCTGTGATGAGCCTCAATCTTCTCCTACGTGATTAAACTTTTTACAAACAAAATATACATTTATCATACATTTCACAAACAAAATGAACACATATCATGCAGAAAACAAATTACACGTTTTACAAATAAAATATATACTTATCATTACAGAACACAGATTACACGTTTTACATAAATTAGATGTTTCATAAACAAAATATCCACCTACTCAGGTAAAACGTTTTACATATAAAGTAAACGGTTATCAAACACGACAGATTACACTTTTTACATGTTTCATAAACAAAATACTCATTTGTGATACAGAACAAAGAGTACATGTTTCATGAAGTTTGGTGGAGGACGCAAACATGCGAAACTCTTTCACTAGGCGCACGGACTACATGGGGATATCCATAACACGCTATACCAAAAAAAACAAAAAAGACAATGAGTATCGTTGACACAAAACCGAATAATGTATTTCAAATTATATAGTATGTGAAACTATTTTCTGTAAGGGTACTAATAGAAGGTATTAAAAAATATTTTCTTAAATGCAGATATTTTGCAATAAACAATAAATATTGTGTTAATTTCTTGCTGTCCCGTGTATTATTTTCAGTAATCAGGGACAGGTAAATGTAATTTTGTAACCTGTCAATCACATACGGTAAGCGTGGTGCGCATAACGCTCCCACAATGACTATGGCCGTGGCCGAAGTGTGGGGCACAGCTAACCAAACGATTAAAAAGAAGGCGGCCCCTGTTGCTTGAAGTTACTTTGTAATTTGACCCATGTTAAACGTCAGTTCCCAAAGTCATTAATCAACTGACGTATAGACCTCCATTTAAAACAGATTATATTACAGATGTGTTATCTGCAACTAGATCGCATGGTAACAACTATCGTTTAACATTCTTCACTTTATCACTTGCGAATATCATTACCTCCGGATTTTGACTTCTCGGAAAAGGTTTCATGTTAAGCCTCTTCAAACGAGTTCTCTACACCCCACTCTCGTCTCTGTCTGAATCTCTCTACATCTCTCTCTGTCTCTCTCTCTCTCTCTCTATCTATCTTCTCACACACACAAAAAATGCTTAACAATTTTTAGCACCATTTTGTGAACTGCCTGCAATAATATGTCTCAGATTATCACCATTTAGAGCTTCATTTTCCATTCCCACTTAAATTTCATTATCAGTGCCTTATGGCCCTAACTCTGATTCTTTCTTCTTAGCGTGTTGTTGT
Organism: Vandiemenella viatica; assembly: GCA_031002005.1. Classification (NCBI taxonomy): domain Eukaryota; kingdom Metazoa; phylum Arthropoda; class Insecta; order Orthoptera; family Morabidae; genus Vandiemenella; species Vandiemenella viatica. The sequence goes on along the minus strand of JARYHS010009186.1, from coordinate 113,849,812 downwards.
TGGATTTTGTTTGGGGTGGGGAGGAGCTAGTTGGTAGTTATAAAATGCATTTGTTATCGTTTTGCAACAGGTAATATCTGCCAAATGCATGACAAAATTTTCTATTGTCTCTAAACGATGCTGTTCTGAAATCTTTGCGAAACGTATGAGGTCAGTCCTAGCACTACAACAACTTTTGAGATATAAATTTCCCTTCCACAGAGAAGTTACTGAACCCAGCTGCGTTGGGAGTAGTCTCCATCATTGATTTTGTACTGAATACACTTTTTCTGCCACTAAAAGACTAGTTACGAGTGTTATTGACTAGAATAATATAAATGCAAGCAGACGATCTTTCAAAGCAGACTGCAAGTCAAATAAATATGTATGTTGTGAGACGAGAAATGTTATTATTTGTCTGAAAACTGTATAGGTAGCCACGGGCTGGGGTAAAACCTTCACACACAAAAAATGGCAAATTTTAATAGGCAGGTAAAAATAACCCTCTCTGGCAGGTAGTAAAATAGATTTTTCATTAGAATTCTGAGCTAGCTTCTATACAAACTAAATGAACAGATCATCAATTTTTTGTCAATTTCTCTTATGTATTTCTTACAACTATTTTTACGAATGTCTCCTGAACGCAAAAAAAGAGAATTTGTTTAATCCATTGAATTACAAGTTATTAATTATTAGAGTTTACAGAGTCAAGTTCTTAAATTTGCTGAGCGATCTATACGACAAGAAGTTCAGTTTAAATCGTTTTCTCTGTCCTCGATAATTATTGTGTCAATATGTTATGTGAGAACAAAGTGTAATGGTTGTGTTTATTTGCTCCTATTCATGAATTTCTGATATTTGTTGCCAGATATACGGTTTAATGAGTTTGCTCAGGGATAGGGCAAGAGGGAAAATAATAACTATTTTTCATTCCAGCACGTTTTGTACATAGTAGTATTCCATTCTGCCCTTCGTTTATTCACTGCTTCTTCCACAACAGATAATGAGGGTAAACAGAACACACAACAATTAAAGCAGACTCGCAGTTTTTTTTTTTTTTTTAATCTCTGTCCTCCGTTTTTGTATAACTTGCAATTACTTCAACAGTTCGTCAAAACGAACGAGAATTTTTGTTGTTACAAAAAAGTTTCTAAGGAAGTCATAAATTATTATTTATTTTTGGATATATTTCGTGATTTCTTACATGTAAACTTTCTCTCAGTTTTTAATAAGCTTTTCTGCTTATTATCTTCTGTCAAAAAATTCTTAGGTTTTATTATGACCTAGTTATTATAACTGCTACAGACGAACACGAATTTATGCATTTAATTGTCGGAAATAAGCTAATAGCAGCAAGTAAATTAAAACGAATGTCGCAAATATCTCTGCCTAAAATTATATTTTTTTTTATCTCTGCCGTTCGTATTTGCTTTGCATCGGAGTTACACTAACTTTTAACAATATAAGTGCAAATAAAATGCAGTTATTTATTTGAAATTTCCTGTTTAGCCAAGCAGAGTTGTTGTGGCAGCCATTATAACCAATATTTCTGGAGCTATCAAAACTCGCACGTCCAGTATACAGGCGCAACGTATTTTATTAAAGTGTATTCCATTTGTTTTTCCACCTGCTTGCAGCAAAATTCGATCTATAAGACCACGCGAATTTGAGTTCTAGCCGACTGATTACACTTATTTAATGAGCTTGTCGGTATCCGTTTTACAGGATCCTCTGTCGGCATCTCGAGAGAGCAGTAAATCACTTCTCTCTCTGCTCGGAGCGGAGCTGTCGCTCGGTCTTCATAATGAACCTCCACTGTGCCCTGAATGCCTCAGAGATGGAAGCGAAATCACGGACCTGTTGCTGCTCTGTCTTGTTGCGCTCCAAGCAAATAAGACGTCTGTGTGCAAACTACACAGACGGAAAAAAAAATCCCAACACCAAGAAAGACTTGTGTTAGATAAACGAAATTTGGTAGGCGTGTTTATACATCTGAAAGATGACATCGATTCAAATTTCGCGCTTCGCGCATAAGTGTGGCGCTAGTAGCGCTACTCAGAGCTTGCAAATCAGGTTTGCTTTAAATACGCGCTGTAAAGTTTGTGAACGTTATTTACCGCTGAGATTTGACATAGTGAGTTGATGTTAGCCAAGAATGCCTTTAAGAAGACGAAGAAGCCATTATCAACAGCTCACCGAGTTTGAACGAGGTCGTGTAATAGGGCTACGAGAAGGTGGATTTTCTTTTCGCGATATTGCAGAAAGACTTGGCCGGAATGTATCCACTGTGCATGATTGTTGGGTGCAGTGGTCAAGGGATGGTACTGCCTCAAGAAGACCGGGTTCCGGGAGGCCACGTGGCACTACTGAGAGGGAAGACCGCCGTATTCGGCGTACAGCTGTGGCGCATCGTACTGCGTCTGCGGCAGAAATTCGAGCTGCAGTTGGTACCACAGTGACACAACGAACTGTTAGAAATCGGTTACTTCAAGGACAGCTCCGAGCCAGGCGCCCTGTAGCGTGCATTCCACTGACTACAAGCCATCGCCGTTTGCGACTCCAGTGGTGTCAAGCCAGAGCTCATTGGAGGACGGAGTGGAGATCTGTTGTGTTTTCTGATGAAAGCAGGTTCTGCCTTGGTGCCAGTGATGGCCGAGTGTTGGTCAGAAGGAGGCCAGGGGAACGCCTGCAACCAAACTGTCTGCGGCCTAGACACACTGGACCTACACCTGGAGTCATGGTCTGGGGAGCAATTTCCTATGACAGCAGGAGCACTCTTGTGGTTATACCAAACACACTGACTGCAAATTTGTACGTCAGTCTGGTAATTCAACCTGTAGTGCTGCCATTCATGAACAGCATTCAAGGGGGAGTTTTTCAACAGGATAACGCTCGCCCTCATACCGCTGTTGTCTCGCAACGTGCTCTACAGAGTGTCGACATGTTACCTTGGCCTGCGAGATCACCAGATCTGTCTCCAATTGAACACGTATGGGATATCATTGGACGACAACTCCAGCATCATCCACAGCCAGCACTGACCGTCCCAGTATTGACAGCACAAGTACAACAAGCATGGAACTCCATACCACAAAGTGACATTCGAAACCTGTATGACACAATGCATTCACGTTTGCAGGCTTGCATTCAAAATTCTGGAGGTTACACCGGCTATTAATTTAACAGTATTTCACATTTGAAATGCATTTTCTTGAGCTTAAATTAACCTGTGATCTTGAAAATTTAATCAATTAAACATGTTAACTTGACAAATGCATTGTCCAAATTTCATTACTCTACAATAATTTTTTCTTGGTGTTGGGATTTTTTTTTTCCGTCTGTGTAACAGCAGAGGTTATGCTACAGCTGACAGCGTAACAACAATGTGCGGGATGATGTAAATGAAACATAATTTTACTATTAGAAAATAACAAGGGTACAAGAGAAGCAACGCTGACGTTAATATTAATATTGGTAGGACTGAAGAAGAAAAATAACCTTGATTTGAAATAAATGTTAGGTGTGGCCAGATGATAAATTTTTTAAAGAAGATTGTTTTAAAATATCGAAATAGAACAATATGTTACACCCCTTCTAAGAATCAGATGGCTTTAATAAAACTAGAGAACTGTAAAGACAAACATGACTTAAGAAGAGGATGAGTTACGGTTGCCGTATTTTATAGCTAATATGCAACCTGTATGTTCAAGGAAGTGGATCAGAATTTAGTATTTGAGGTAAAGCTTAAGACAGACAAAGATCAGAATATGGTATTTCTAGGTAATATTTTTCTCTAAAGTTTAAGGATGACACTACTCAAATTACTGGATAACGCGAAAAAGATACTGGAAGAAGGATTTATACAATATTAAAAGAAAAGAAAGATAAATGCAGTGAGGAGTAGTAGGAATGATTGGGATGATACTAAATTGAACATATAAGTATACCTATTTTAGCGGAAAAAAATAAGTATTATTTAGAATCAAAATTATATCATCTAAGTGAAGCAAGAACGACTTCAAATGAAAAGCATTTTGTCAAGAAGAGGAATCATTCAGTAACAGTCATTATTATAAGTCTCGGGAAGAAATACACTCCTGGAAATTGAAATAAGAACACCGTGAATTCATTGTCCCAGGAATGGGAAACTTTATATACACATTCCTGGGGTCAGATACAACACATGATCACACAGACAGAACCATAGGCGCATAGACACAGGCAACAGAGCATGCACAATGTCGGTACTAGTACCGTGTATATCCTCCTTTCGCAGCAATGCAGGCTGCAATTCTCCCATGGAGACGATCGTAGAGGTGCTGGATGTAGTCCTGTGGAACGGCATGCTAAGCCATTTCCACCTGGCGCCTCAGCTGGACCAGCGTTCGTGCTGGACGTGCAGTCCGCGTGAGACGACGTTTCATCCAGTCCCAAACATGCTCAATGGGGAACAGATCCGGAGATCTCGCTGGCCAGGGTAGTTGACTTACACCTTCTAGAGCACGTTGGGTGGCACGGGATACATGTGGACGTGGATTGTCCTGTTGGAACAGCATGTTCCCTTGCCGGTCTAGGAATGGTAGAACGATGGGTTCGATGACGGTCTGAATGTACCGTGCACTGTTCAGTGTCCCCTCGACGATCACCAGAGGTGTACGGCCAGTGTAGGAGATCGCTCCCCACACCATGATGCCGGGTGTTGGCCCTGTGTGCCTCGGTCGTATGCAGTCCTGATTGTGGCGCTCACCTGCACGGCGCCAAACACGCATACGACCATCATTGGCACCAAGGCAGAAGCGACTCTCATCACTGAAGACGACACGTCTCCATTCGTCCCTCCATACACGCCTGTCGCGACACCACTGGAGGCGGGCTGCACGATGTTGGGACGTGAGCGGAAGACGACCTAACGGTGCGCGGGACCGTAGCCCAGCTTCATGGAGACGGTTGCGAATGGTCCTCTCTGATACCCCAGGAGCAACAGTGTCCCGGGAAGTGGCGGTGCGGTCCCCTACGGCACTGCGTAGGATGCGACGGTCTTGGCGTGCGTCCGTGCGTCGCTGCTGTCCGGACCCAGGTCGACGGGCACGTACACCTTCCGCTGACCACTGGCGACAACATCGATGTACTGTGGAGACCTCGCGCCCCACATGTTGAGCAATTCGGCGGTACATCCACCCGGCCTCCCGCATGCCCACTATATGCCCTCGCTCAAAGTCCGTCAACTGCACATACCGTTCACGTACACGCTGTCGCGGCATGCTACCAGTGTTAAAGACTGAGATGGAGCTCCGTATGCCACGGCAAACTGGCTGACACTGACTGCGGCGGTGCCCAACCGCTGCTCAGCTAGCGCCCTTCGACGGCCAACACTGCTGTTCCTGGTGTGTCCGCTGTGCCGTGCGTTTGATCATTGCTTGTACAGCCCTCTCGTAGTGTCCGGAGCAAGTATGGTGGGTCTTACACACCGGCGTCAATGTGTTCTTATTTCAATTTCCAGGAGTGTATATAGGTTACCGGGCAAATCCTATATCAGGCCAAACTAGTTTGTCCTAGGCCAATCTATTTTGGCCTAAATCCTTAAGGCTTAACAAGTCTGGCCTAGGACGAACTCGTTATGAATCGTTATTTAAGGCAATTAGATTGAATGGTTGCAAAACAAGAAATCATAAAGAATTGCCTGAAATCGGGTTTGACCGGTAACATATATATACTTCCAAACAATGATTGCTAAGAGCATTTTTCATTCAGCTCCAGGCTACATTCCAACCTAACCGCCAGCACATTGCCGCCCAAAAGCTAACGAGCTTAAGTTATCAATGAAAACTAAATTCCTTGCTCTTTATGCTAAAACAAAGTGCGTGACTTTCCATTCTGTTCCATGCTGCAAATAAACTAACCGACTGTGTCGTCTTCATGCATGCATTTGGAAACAACGCCATAAGCATGCAAAAAAATGCTTCTTTGACATATATTTTGTGGGATTTGCAGGTAATCAAACGCCATCCCAGGAAAGTCTCTTGCGCTATCTCCTTTTAATTTCATCCGGATTTCTTCATAATTACCGAAAACAGAATCATATATTAAGGAATTTTTATGTTGGCTACTCTTTGTGTTTTTAATCGTGGCATCCACATGTTTCACGACTTATTCATTTATTTATTTTGAAAGAACACGTTAACCGCCGCTGAATATCTATTTATTAATACATGAATTAAGTGGCTCATAAATGTCTACCATTTATCTATAGCAAGAAAACATTATTTAGCTACGTCGGAATCTTGAGTTATGCATAAGAAACATGCCTATCACGAATGAGTAGAGTTCCAGTCATTTCACATCTTCCTTCTTTAACGCTTACGGTGAAGGAACGGTCAAACCGGAATCAGAACCTTTGCCTCATATCACTGCCACTCATTCCGTGTACTATTTGAACAGTTTATCAGATATGACAAATATCATGCCCCGCCTTACATGACAATGCTGTTACGAGCGATCAGTGCCCAGCACGCAACACAAGCACAAAGCAGCGGAACTCTTGACGTAGCTTGTTTAAAGTTCACATTTCTACTCGAGTTTTCACAAGCATAACCCCCCCCCCCCCCATAGTTATACACCACTGCTCCCACATCCGTTCTCGTGAAGCACTATACTTCATTCAGCATAATACTTTTGTACTAATTGTAGTCCCATCTGGAAGTACGTATGTCAATATCTGACCTGTAACTCGAATACATTAAGGTTTTTAAAATAATTCTACTATTGACGTCTACTCTTTGGCTATTAGAGAGCGTGCACAAACTTCGTGGCTTGGTTCGGGGGGGGGGGGGGGGTTTGTTGGAAGGCTTTGCTGGGCTACGTGGGGGGGGAGAGGGGATCCCGAGCCACGCCATGTAGCTTTCCTTTCATAACATTTTTCACAGTTAAAATGAGGAACAGATCTCACAACAGCATGTGAATATTTATTTCCCTCAGTTAATTATGTCCGTATGTAATTTACAATCGTCTGACAAGAGAAAACAGTACAAAATGTCTTTTCGAATCAAATGGGAAAAAAGCTACGTGCTACGGGGGGGGGGGGGGTAGAGGCAAAAGTCACGTAGGGTTGCGTGGAGGAGAGAGGGGGAGGGAGGGATGGCAGGAGGTAGGAGGGGGGAGAGGGAGGGGGGAGGGTGTTAGGGTGTGTGCTGAGGGAGGTGAGGGGTGGGGGAGGGAGGGGTGTGGGGGGAGGGGAGGGGTGGGGGAGGGAGGGGAGGGGAGGTTTTCAGTAGGGCAAAATGGAGCTACGTGGTTTATGCACGCTCCCTTAGGTTCTGGTCTTCTGTTATTAGTTTTTGTCCTCATTATGTGTTTGGCGTTCCGATTTCATGATTTCTTCTTCAACTGTTCGAGTTTCATCTTCGGACGTAGCGTTATCCTCTTGAATGGTTGGATTTTGGCCTTCAGATGCCTGTTTTTGCTGTCCAGATGAAGGATTCTGAACTTCCAATATTTTATACGTGTGGGATTATTAACTCTTCCTATTCGGATCCATCGTACAGCCGACTGGTCTATCGAATGGTAGTTTAAATCAAGGTTATTTGGAATATGCAACGTTGCTAGCAGTTCTCAGCTACGTATACTTCCCAATTAATACAAACACCAAGCGTTCTATAGACCAATTTAATTTTATGAACGAAGCGTTACTTAGTGCTCGGCTCTTCCTTGCCATGTGAGCTGACAAGATGTGACTGTGATAATGGTGTCTTTGGAATGTCTAATCCTCCGGAAACACGATTGATGTAAGCCTGATGTAACTTCTCCTGTCCATATAGTGTTAGTTCTTTTTCTTCTTAAGCCAGTGTTAGGACTGGTGGCCTCAATCCATCTACCTGGGATCTGGTCCGTCACAATCCGTAGTACATCCAAGATATCCTGTAGTTTCGCACAGTTTGGAACACTGATTTAGCTTTTGAGTTCCTTAAGGAATTCATCTGTTTTTTCATATTTCGTAGTTTGTAGCCAGCTGTTCTTCTCATGAATCGCATCTCGGCAGTAATTAGTCTCCGTTCGTCAACTATACGGGGTGTCAAGACCTCGCTGCAAGTATGTTATATAGCGTGATTCTTGTAAGCTTTTGAAAAACAGATGGTCCGCAGGAGTTTATTTATTCTTTTTGTAACTTTCGTGAAGTTATAAATTTTTTGTCACATATCGGTTCAAAGGTGTAGCTGAGACAATAACCTAGATATTTAAAAGCTGATGCTTGCCCTGTGGGAGTGTTTTCTATTGACATTTTAGTTCTCTTGTGATCTTTCCCGATGAAGGCCATAAAATTGGCTTTATTGAGGGAAATCTCCATTTTGTACTATTCTGCTGTCTTATGGAGATTATATACCTATCTCTGCAAGTCATCTTCAGATTCAACAAAAAGTATTTTGTCATCTGTAAGTATGTGCGGGTTGATCTGTCTCTTTACTTTGATTCTGCCATGGGGTATATATATATATATATATATACAGGGTGTTACAAAAAGGTACGGCCAAACTTTCAGGAAACATTCCTCACACACAAACAAAGAAAATATGTTATGTGGGTATGTGTCCGGAAACGCTTACTTTCCATGTTAGAGCTCATTTTATTACTTCTCTTCAAATCACATTAAACATGGAATGGAAACACACAGCAATAGAACGTACCAGCGTGACTTCAAACACTTTGTTACAGGAAATGTTCAAAATGTCTTCCGTTAGCGAGGATACATGCATCCACCCTCCGTAGCATGGAATCCCTGATGCGCTGATGCAGCCCTGGATAATGGCGTATTGTATCACAGCCGTCCACAATACGAGCACGAAGAGTCTCTACATTTGGTACCGGGGTTGCGTAGACAAGGGCTTTCAAATGCCCCCATCAATGGAAGTCAAGAGGGTTGAGGTCAGGAGAGCGTACTAACATACTAACGAAACTAAAATGAGAACGTAAGCGTTTCCGGACACATGTCCACATAACATATTTTCTTTGTTTATGTGTGAGGAATGTTTCCTGAAAGTTTGGACTTACCTTTTTTGTAACACCCTGTATATATATATATATATATGTCGTATAGAAGTGGTGATAGTCAATATCCTTGTCTCACTCCTTGGCTGATGTTTTCCGTTCCGGCAGCTGTTGTCCGGTTTTGACTGCAATCAAATTGTGGCTGTAGATGTTTAGAATTGCTTTTATGAACTGTAAAGGTCTGTTAATTTATTTGTTTCAGACTGGGAATCAGAATGCAGGATGGTCATAAATCAGTGACTAGTGTAATTTTCAGAGCTATCTGCGTGTCCCCGCGCAAAAGCGATGCATACAGTCTCTGTTTTATGTAAGAGGTCGCCTTTGAAGTTGGGCGTCTGAACCCTTCGTCTATTCTGGTCACCTAGAGACTGGGTGACGGCTTGTCTTCTGATATGGATAACCAAGGACGCTAGCTGTGAGGTAGTGATCAATACGAAGCTCGAGTTCCAAAACATCAGTTCAAATTTGATATTTTCAAGCTGACTTACGCTTTTGAGACTAATACAACGTGGTTTTAATGGCCACGAGACAATCTCATTTTGCTGGTCGTTCCGTCTTGGTTGTGGCAGCATCTACAGTCAAATACTATTTACGGAGCGTCCATGGGGTGTTTCACACACACTAAGCACTAAGGTTATGAAAGAGGGATTCTTAACAATTGACAATTACGTACTAGATCGCCCTTTGTGGATTCTTTTACTTGTGCCTTTACGCCTCGTCGACTTGGAGATTATTGGAGGTGGGATGGAACTGGGGACAAGGAATTCGGCCATGGCCTTTTGAAGAAAGCATCCTGGCATTCGCGTGGAGTGATTTGGGGAAAGCATGGAAAACCCAAATCTGGATGCCCGGACGGGGATTCGAACCACTGTCTTACCGAATGTGAGGCCAGAACGTTAACTGCTCACCCACCACGTTCGGTGTAGTTTCTATTCTTTATTAACTACAATATCAGTCGTCAAACTAAATCTATAAGTCATTGATCGTAACCTTGATTTACTCGTATGGTGATATGAACTGATAGTTACGTCTACCTAGAAAATTTGTAATCTTTCAAATTACAAATAAAATCTTCAACGCCGTCTCTAGAGAGAAAGCGTCTAACGCAAAGTGCACGAGGCTACTCAGAAAAGATACCGAACAGATGGAAATTGACAACAGGGATAAGTACAAAGTGTTGATAAAAGCATCCAACTCTCTCCAGTCACTAGCAACCAAAACAATGCGCCCCGGATCTGTAATGAAATTCATCCAGGAAAGAAAAGACAACCACGATTCGAAGATTAAAGAATACAGGGCTAAAAGAAAAGTTCGCCAGAGTTAAGAACCACGTGTTCCATAGACGACAAAACGAAGAAGAAAAAATAAACCAACGAATTAATGTGAATAGAAGTTATTCTACAGACAAAACTTGTGTACCGTTTGCCAAAAACAGTTTTCTGTCTAGTTTATCGCTTACCATTACGCTGTTTAACTATTAGTAGTTTCCGGTAATTGTCTCATAGTCATATAAGAACTGTCAGTCACACTCAATATTCGCCAGTCATAACTGCAGCATGGAAAAATGAAATCTGAATGGCCGGAATAGGAATCGAACCCGAATCCTAGGCCTGAAATCGTCTAAAGAATGCTTGGTTTTATCACTCATAAAGGGCACGGTAGGTTTCCTCTCTTTCCTTGGCTACACTATCTCGTTACTCTAATGATGTCGACAAATCGTAATCAAAAATATGTTTAAAAACATTGGAAATTTGTATGATTCAATTGATCTTTTTGTGATACGTTTGTGCATTTACAATGACGTAATAACAGCGCTGAAACAAAACTCTTTTCGGCAGAAAACGTCATGTAATTTCTGAAGCCATGTTTATATCAGTGATTTCGAGGTTGTTCAAGCTATCAGGTAGCTGAACTCTCTAAACGTAAAGGTCGCCACGGCCTAAATAAGAGGACTGAATGTGGGACTACTCGCATACACCGTGGTGAGTATTTTAGTACCAAGTTACATTGGAGGACCGCAATAAGAGGGTGCATGCTTTGTGGTTATAGCTCACTGTAAATGCTTCTAGAGATTTCATAAACTGCTCGACGAAAAGAGACGGAAGTAAAGAGGTTGTATTCTTTTTTCTGTAATATTGACCTAGGTTAACATAAGATCCTTCTCCTCCAACCTTCGAGAGCGTGTGGGAATCTGGTGATGGACAACAGGTAGAAGAGCTGCCCTATTTTCGAGTCCAGGTCTTGAAGTCATATGGTGCATTCCGCCGACCTATCGAGCAAGCTGCAAGTGCAGAACAATAATTTTCCCTTCGATAACGGGGAAATGTTTGAACAAATCAAGAGACAACTTTCTATTTTGTTTTGACGAAATGTTTCAGTATATAAGAGGGGGTAACATCTGTAATATTTTTGTGTAAAACTTGAGTTAATAACATTCTCTATTTAATGGAACAGCATACGTTTCCTTTAATATTTTAATTTCCTTAGCCGTTTTACTGATTTATATTTTTAACTGTAATATACGGATAAAAACCACACGAAGATCCATAACGATTTTCTTCTTTTTAAGCTTTGACCTTGACAATGCTGTGTGGAATGGTTCCTGTGACGAACAGTACTTCTGTTCCATTATCATCTTTCAGACGTGAGTTTCTCCGTCTCCCAATCACCCACCGCGGAAATGTTCCTGTACCCGCCGAGTTATGTGATTCTGCGATATATTACATAAGATTAAATTCTAAATCCCACAATAATTTTTATTATCTGCGGAAAATCTCTTTTTGGAGGTTGAAATAGCACACATCTTAGGAGTTCCAAAAAAAAAAAAAAAAAAAAAAAAAAAAAAAAAAAAAAAATTCTTCGATCATACAGAAAAAAATTACTCAATATTGTCAAACAATATTTATCACAATGGAGCATTTAAAAAAAAACAACAAACAAACAAACAAACGATTTCCATAATTTATATTTTCCCTCAGATTTCAGTAATTTTGTGCGTAAAAGTAAATTAAAATATAAGCGAAAGTAATTCTTTTTGTCTGCGGGAAAATCTATTCAGGGAGTGAAACAGTCGATAGGATTATCAAGTGAGAATTTCTTCGTTTTGTATGGCAAAAAAGAATCAATTTCGAATATATACAGGGAGGTACAAAAAGGTACGGCCAAACTTTCAGGAAACATTCCTCACACACAAACAAAGAAAATGTGTTATGTGGAACTGTGTCCGGAAACGCTTACTTTCCATGTTAGAGTTCATTTTAGTTTCGTTAGTATGTACTGTACTGTACGGACCAATTCCATGGCCCCCACGCTCTCCTGACCTCAACCCTCTTGACTTCCATTTATGGGGAAATTTGTAAGCCCTTGTCTACGCAACCCCGTTACCAAATGTAGAGACTCCTCGTGCTCGTATTGTGGACGGCTGTGATACAATACGCCATTCTCCAGGGCTGCATCAGCGCATCAGGGATTCCATGCGACGGAGGGTGGATGCATGTATCCTCGCTAACGGAGGAGATTTTGAACATTTCCTGTAACAAAGTGTTTGAAGTCACGCTGGTACGTACTGTTGCTGTGTGTTTCCATTCCATGTTTAATGTGATTTGAAGAGAAGTAATAAAATGAGCTCTAACATGGAAAGTAAGCGTTTCCGGACACATGTCCACATAACATATTTTCTTTGTTTGTGTGTGAGGAATGTTTCCTGAAAGTTTGGCCGTACCTTTTTGTAACACCCTGTATATTTGGATATGAGAAGGAACAAAAATCACAATTTCGCCAACTTATTTTCAGGGGCGAACCATTCTATCAATTACAAAATGAGCGTTAAAAATACATTTGAATTTTTTCCTAAGAAATCAAGTTTTGAATGCGTCAATAAGGTACCATGTATTTTGTAGAGATTTTTCCGTTGGTGTATACAAATTGTAGGTAGAAATTAAGGGGGATTTGGTAATGACGTGGTTTTCTTTTTTTTTTTCTTTTTTTTTTTTTTTTTTTGCTTTACGCCTCGTCGAGGTAATTAGAGGTGGGAAAGGAATTAGAGGAAGGAACGGGAAGGAATCGGCCATCGCCTTTTAAAGGAACCATCCCGGAATTCGCCTGGAGTGATTTGGGGAAACCTTGGAAAGCCCAAATCTTGATGGCCAGACAGGGATTCGAAACCATGTCCTACCGAATGCGAGGCCAAAGCGTTACCACTCACCCGCCTCGCTCGGAAAATTGTGATTTTTTAAAATTCTTTCCCCAATTTATTTAATGGAAATTATTTCCCTCTGTTGAAATCAACGAAAGTTGACAACGTAGTTATCACAAGGAAGGATAAAGAGCGCAATTTCCGCACAGTCTGATTACACAAGTTTCCGTGGGTGAGAATCCACCAAATTAAAAAAAAAAAAATCGGTTAAACGTTATTAACAAGTAATCTGAAAACATATATGTCACTCATCGCTGTTAATAAAACGCTTTGGATGAGTCAGCGATCTTTCTTGACTGGGAGCGAAATAGAAAAGGAAGAGAAATAGTGCAAGGAAGACAGAGAGAGGCAGATTATGAGACAAGGAGACAGTTAAAGATAGGTGGAGAAGAAGAAAGTGAGCGCCTTTGATACTCACGAAACGTTCTGTGAAGAGAAGTATGTCCCTCCAGTTTATAACCCTGAAACAAAGTATTAGAATTACCAACAATTATACATATTCCAAGTCTGCTTTAAGGTCAACTGAATCGACCTTACCCTCGCTCAAAAGAATTTTTTCACGAATGAGCAAATAAAAATTTATACTTCTTTAATATCCATAACACGTCTAAGACTTGTTTGGTATTACTAAGCAAAGGTAATAGCCTTTTTTATACATCTCAGTTTCGTTCCACGTCCATTCAGAATTCTTGACTACAAAAAAGTTTTGTGCTTTAATGCATCCCAGAGAGACAGCCTAATTTGAATAACAATATAGGGCATGCTCCGGTGGAAATTTCCCTAGTCACTTACCCCTTTTTACTTCTTCTTATTTTTTATTGTCTTTATTCCATTGAGTGTTTCCCTTTACAAATTTTAATTATAAATCCCTTCTCTTTGTAATTTAATCCAATCTCACACTCACTTAACTACAAAAGAAAAAATTTCCCCCCTCCTTAGACCTAAAATCGAGTGCCAGCTTGTGGCCATGGTCACTTTTCCCTATCTTACAATCAGTTTTATTTCAGATCCTTTAACGTATCAGTTACTGATTATTTTCTTCGGTAATTTCCACAGACAAATCTATTTGCTATCTTAGTAATTAGTATTGCAATCGCATCGTAATAGACTCCTACATAGAATTAAGGATATTTATATTTGTCGTCTGTGTGCTGAACGTTCTTCTTCGTAGCTTCTAATATGTAAACGTTATACAGGTAAATATATGTTAAATGTCAATACAACAATGACACGTCAACATTCAGACAGAATAGCAGCCTTCACCCGGGGCGCACATTGAGCTGCGTGGCGCAGTAGAGGCAACGCAGAGCAGGGCAGGGCAGCACAGATTGGCAGTTACTAGCGCATATTAGAGCGCAGTTTCGTGCGGCTGTTTACAAAGCATTGTGTTGTGCGAAAAACCGACAATAAAGCGTAACCAAAAACATGTCGATGCAAAAACTCGATTTTTGATTTCTGAATCAGATTGGGATGCCGAGTTTGTAAAATTGTTATTACTTTAACAGAAGCTGAGTTAGATAAAACTATGCAAAAGTGAGTATATGAAAAGAAGAAACTCTCATCTGGCTTTTGCAGTGACAAGAGAATTCTCAAAAGATAATTTCCGGATGACTCGAGCGGAGATTCACGGCATAATGTAACCTGTTATTTTCTCGACAAAGCTCAAATATCTATTAGAACTGAAGAAAATATCGCTGTATTTTCGTGGTTATTTATTTAATTATTTAGCGTTTGACGGTACATGACATTTATAAGAATGTTTCTCTCTTTTATTTCATATTATATTTTTAAGAAAACTATATAACAGAACATAAACACTTGAAACTAAAAAAGCAGTGGCAACACATTAAGTGTTTCTCGGGGACACTATTGAATGATGTAGTACAAATAATAAGAAAACAAATAATGTGATAATAGCCTAAATGTATCAATCTTGTTCGAAGTTTTATTAAAAATGAATTCAAAAAAAGAAAAGTAAAAATTGTAAGTGGACAGTTGTATGATATATAAATGCTGAATTTATTCGCCACTTGTTGGGCTCATTGTCCAAATCTCTTGTTTAAATTTAATTTTTATGTATTTTTTATGACTGATATTATGAATCGCAGGTTGGTTACGCACCAGATTAATCAATTTTTCTAATTCCATAGTTGAAAATGATTATAAGTAAAGCAAGATTATAAATAACGCAAGAAGTGTTACGGAAAAAACCGGCACGATTGAGCTGCGTGGCACAGTTTCTGTGTCGTGATCACAACGTCGCGCAGGCCACGTGCGGCGCAGTACTGCGCTGCCGTGCTCTGCGTCTCAATACGCGCTGTTCCGCCCCAAAACATAGAGAGACAGAAACTGTGCCGCGCTGCGCTGCGTCGACTGCGCGTCAATGTGCGCCCGGCCTTAAAGCGCGTTCAGTTAACAGAGGCGGCACAGGGTCACTCTGCTGTATCGCCACGCCGCTGCTTTTATCCTTACATGCGAGAGGGAAAGAGTTCCCACAGCCAAATTTGCCTCCCGCCCGTATGGACACAGCGGTCTGCTTGGAGTGGTAAGCAACGGAGTGGGTGTGAGTTGAGAAGAAGGGCAAGGCGAACTTGACATTGTGCCGCCAGTTGAGGTTGAACAGGTTATAGGCATCATGACAAAGTGAGAAACTCTCTCACACACTGTGAAGTCTCACTTTCACCAAACGGTTTGTTTTTTAGTTCAGAAACCGTTAAGATACAATTTGACGTATAAGAAACATGTTCTGGCTTGCAACCGACGCGACTGGTCGAATTTTGAAAGAATGTGACGGTTGTGGAGATGGTGCTATAATTAATAGACCATGGCACCTGTGATTTCCATTTCTATTTTACTCGAGCATTACGAATTGCCGATGTGATTAGAAGCGGTAATGGGTGGGGCAAGGAATGGGAAGGAATACGGCCGTCGTCCTTTGAGAGAACAAACCAGTAATTCAATTGAAGTGACATCGGAAAAATATGGAACAGCGAAATCTATATGGCCGAACCGGGAATGGAACCCACGTCTTCCTCAACGCGAGGGCAGAGCGATAACCATTCACCCATCTGGGTCGGTTGGCGATTTCGAGAAATAACGGATTTTCGTAGTCTGAATGAACGGACCGGGAGAAGAAACCAGGAACTCCTCCACTTCAGGCTAAAACATTAAGACTAGCTCTATAAACTCGTTAGTTGGTATATAAAAAAAAATACAGGTCATCATGTACGGGGTTATTGGAAATGATTGACAGGATTTTGTAAATTTATTACACCGGAAGTATTAAAACTACAGCTAAGATTGTTTCTCGGATATGTTTACACGTATTGTTCCCTATCTTCCGCCATTCAGTAGTTATCTTTCTCGCTAACTGGTATAAGTGCTAGCAACATACAGAAAAGCACTTTGCACCCTCGAATATAATCAAATTCGGTCTGTTACTGCTGTCCAAAGTCACAATCGGATAAGATTTGGGAGGGATCAACCTTCCAACAATTCCAACCGCAGATGATATGCACAGTTTGTGGAAACCGAATGTTTGTGCATAGGAAAAAAGCGGTGTGCGATTATCCGTGTCTGAAAGGAACGTGGTTCGGGTCAGAGAAGTTCCCAACGCAGCCCTACGAAATGTAGGGAACTGGACAGTTTGGCAAGTATTACGAAAGCGCCTAATAATGAAACCTTATCGTCGCTGACATGCTGCATCGTGTGTGGGAAGAAATGGGCTACTGTGTTGATGTATGCGGAGTGGCACTGAGCGGACATGTCGATCATTTGTAATACATGAAAAAAACTTAATGAGTTTTCCGACATTATAAACCAAGGTTCTTATTTCGATCTTAGGTGTAGTCCATGACTGTTTTTTAGTAACCCATCATCTTCATCATCTTGAGTAGCTTCCAACCACTGGCCTGGTCTGCTTGGTAGAAAAGTTTCTCCAGCACTTCCTATCCATCCTCCAATTCTCTTCTTCTACTGTCAGTCAATTTTTCCTCTTTTTCAACCCATTTATCAACACCTTTCACCCATCTGTCACTCAGTCTTCCTCTGGGCCTATTCCGTTTCAGCTTCATGCCCAACATCGTTTTTGGTATCTTAGGAATACCTGAAAGAAAGATAATTGAAGCATTTGAAATGTGGTGCTATAGAAGAATGCTGAAAATTTGGTGGACAGACAAAGTAAGAAATGAACGAGTTTTGGAAATGATGGGTGAGGAAAGAAGTTTGTGGAAGAAGCTTGCAGAAACAAGAGACAGGCTGGTAGGTCATATCCTGAGACATGTTGGATTGGTTAATTTGCTGGTTGAGGGAATAGTCGAAGGTAAGAACTGTAGAGGAAGACAGAGATTAGAATATATGAAGAAGATAATTGAGGACGTGGGCTGTAAGGGGTATGTGGAGATGAAGAGGTTACCACAAGATAGGAAGGGATGGAGGATTGCATCAAGCCAGTCAAAAGACTGACGACAGCAAAAAAAAATCTTTCCCATTCTCTTCACATGACCATACCACTGTGACCTTGACCTTGATTCCTCTATTCTCTTTTTCCAACAGCTCCTTCTTGATCATGTCCATAGTTTTCTCATTCCTCATTCAGTCCATTCTCGTTACTCCTACTCCCCAACGATCCTTCGTAACAGCCCCGAGTAACAGCTTTGATAGCTAGGTAGGGGGATTTGAGCTGTTAGTACCAGGTGGCGTAGTGGTCCTGCCTCAAAGCGGCAGCCTCTTCTAAAAACACTCGCCGGTCTGGTGTTTACGACCTCTAAACACACTGCTGGCCAGAGATAAGGCGCCGACTGACGGTCGCAACGCTATTTCAGCCGCTCTTCGCACTCTGTTCACAAATAGACGGCTGGCCGCAGCAGCACAACTACTGTGCACTCGGCCTCCGTGTTCCCACTCTGAAAAAGACTGTTAATTCAGAGATCATCTCACTTGCTAAGTATAGTGACTCCATTTGCACTTCGGTTAGTTTTTGTTTCTCATCTTGGAAATCTTAGTCCAGGCAGGAAATCCTCTTTAATAAAGTGCGTTGAGCATGGAGACCTCACCTCAATGAATCGGTAATCTTCGGCCAGTCACGATAATGTCCGAAGTGTAAGGTACACTGACTGCCACCACAGCGCTGCTTGGCAAATCATTAAAATTCAAATGAATAACTGTATTGACTTTATTTGCATTTACACTGTTAAAATAAAGTGTAAATTTCAAATAAATAATTGAATTTTATTTTATTCGCACTTACATTGTCAAAACTGAAAGGCAATTATTTATTCCGGCAATAATAGAACAAAAACACTGATTATTACAATGCGAGGCAGAGATTAAAAATAAATCAGTGCAACATTTACATGTTACTCTTTGTTTATTTACGATGACTAGATGCAAAAATTCATGTAAGTAGAAGAGCATCCGACATTTACGCTGTATTATTTTTAGCTGTTACAGGAATCAAGTGACAATATAATCTAAAAATATTTTTTACGTTAAGAATTTTTTTTTTTGACGTTGGTTTAAATCCACAAGTTGTCAATTGTTTACTTATGACAATTAAATCCATAAATTCATTTAATGATATATTCTCTGTAGCAGTTACTAGAACCATGCACAACATAACCTAATAATTCTTTTAAAACAGGGAAGTTTATTAAAAAGTCGGAGAAAGTTTACTGAAAACGTAGGTAATCTCGAAATATGTCGACAAAGTAAAACATCATTGTTTGTTTATAAAATTACAGTTTTCTTAGAAAGGTTTTCGAAACAAAAAGAATTCCCGTCAATTCTGACGGGCTTTTTGGAAGTAATAGCAAGTAGTACAAGCTGAGGGCAGAGATAAAAAACTACGAGTCTGAGTCACTGTGAATTCTGTTTACCTCTCATAGCCTGTTGTGGAAGAAGCAGTGAAAAAGCTAGGGCTAAAGCGGGATTTTAGAATGTAGAAAGGTACTTTATTATCACAACTAATGATGTGGTTATCAGTATGCACATTAAAATTTGTCACTAGCCACAATCGCTGTCTTAGTTTCTAATTAAACGGAAACGTTTTTATTGCGTACGCCTATTATTTTTGTCTAACTTTTCACGTATTCATTCTTCTGACCACGATTTATCATTAAAAAAAAGTAGAAATAACGAGGTCTTAAATATTTTATAGTGTACTGTTATTATATAAAACTAAAACTTCCAGCTAACTGCCATATAGTATATTAAATAATAATATAAAAGTTTCAAGCAATTGAAATGCGATTAGTTTATCTTCTTCTTCTTCATCTTCACAAACTTTTTCCTGCATTAGGAGCATATAGCCAGCAGAGAGTGAGAGATTCCGGTGTAAAGTTCGAAATTAGGACATTCGGTACTGAAGGCCTTGAGTAAAATACTAGATCTGTCTGGAGTTCATGTGTCCTGAGGACAGAATAGTGGTAGCGGTGATTCGTTGTACTATGTAAATTTCAATTACGGCAACTTTCTTCGTTCCTTTCTTGGAAGATAGCCTGGAGTAACCTGCTACGTGGTCAAGTTCGCTAAAGTACTGTCAAGTTCCCAGGTGCGAACAGTGGTAGTGGAAGCAATGATTACCAACCCTTCTGTGGCCAAAGGCACGGTCTGTATAAGAAATAATTCACAGTAAATTACGTGGCTCGGTCTTGGTGGGTATTGGAGGGGGGGGGGTTGGGTAGAAGGATACGCTGGGCTACGTATGGGGAGGGGATCAGAGCCAAGCTACGTAACTTCTCATTCATATTGTTTTTCACAGTAAAAATAATGTACAGAACACCACACACCAGCATGTAGATATTTATTCCCGTCATCTTATTATCTCTGTTTGTAATTTAGATATCCTATATACTAACAGCGCCCCGCATGTGTGTGACTTGAAGTCATAGGGTTGGGCTGTACGTGGCCGGCGCATTTGAACTAAACTACACGCGACGGCGCATTACGATTCGAAAAACATTAGACATGCCGTGCCATGGCTCAAATTCGCTTACAGATGTCACCCGAAGTTTTCCAAGGCAGTAACAGTTTGTATTGTTTTGATGGTTTGAAATAAAGCTGTTTTTTTATTAGAATCGCCTGTGTGTGACCATACCACTCGTTGATAAAATCTAATTTTTTTCTGTCAAGTGAATTTAAAGTTCAAAGTGTGGTGTAAAATGGTACTGAAAACTAAACATACGCCACTCATCGAAAAGTTTTTTTTTTCAATGAGTTTTCATTATCCAATGAGTTATAGAATTCTTTTAAACAGATCAAAGAATCATTCCCTGGTAAAGGTGACAGAACTGCAGCAAAAGAAAATAAAAAGTGCAGATCTTCTAGGTTTTTGTTCATTATGGAGGGTGTTAACTCTCCAGAGTAAAGTGACGTAGGTTACGGTGAAGGTGTCTTTGTTAAGCGTAGTTTATATTTCGGTAAAGAGTGGAGAGAATGAAAACTGGTGCTGGTTCAATTAGTCTTGCTCTCCAGAAGACACCGAATTTTACATTTCCAACCGACGGAATAATCACCATCATCAGTTTATAATGCCGACCCTCCATACTCAGTGCCGAGAGATTTGTGATTTAACCCAGAATACTGGTACACAATACGGCGAGTAAGAGTAGTGCACCACCCTTCCTAAAGTACCAGTCACGTCCCGATGATGAAGACTTGTTCCTCCACCGCGGCTCGACCAAGCTAACCCCCTGTCAGGCTATGCCACAATGAACTGAACCAACGGGATGCGGATAGTCACATTACGCTAAGCACAACTTGAGTTGTACTCCCTCCTGTTGAAAATTAAATTAATTTTTGTTTGCAAAAAATTATAAATAAAATTTTATTATTTGATGATTGAAATTGCTGATACGAGGAATCTAAATGTTGCTTTACCCATTATCAACACCGTTGTACCTACGTTTGACATTAATATACGATTATTACAAAACTATTCTTTATGAAATATTATTAAAATAGTATAATAGAGATAAACAAACATCTTTAAATCCAAAAATGGATTCATTTTACATCATTTCTCTGGATTTACTATATGTCCATCGATTATGCTCAGCAGAGCAATGAGATTTACTCTAATACGACACTGGCTTGATCAATATGATAATGATTTGCGGGGGTCACCATATCGGTCGGGTTACCATTTAACAGAAGACGCCGAATCTGCTGTCCGCTGTCGTTCGACGCGATGATTATATTTTCTGCTAGTCGTCGGTGATCCACGTTTACTCGGATAACGACATGGGACCGAGCGTGGTGGGTGAACGGTTAACGTTCTGGCCTCGCATTTGAGAGGATGCGGGTTCGAATCCCCGTCCGGGCATCCAGATTTGGGTTTTCCATGGTTTCCCCAAATCACTCCAGGTGAATGCCGGGATGCTTCCTTCAAAAAGGCCATGCCAGAATTCCTGCCCGTTCCTTCTCCCCAGTCCCATCGCGCCTCTAATGACCTTAGCCGTCGACGAGGCGTAAAGCCGTTTAAAAAAAAAAAAACTACATGGAAGACAAGAGCAACCCTACACCGCACCGGCGTTAGTCCCCGCACATCTCTTTCTGCAGGCTGGCCACGCACCCACCACGCAGCTCGCAATCCACTGTACCATCTCCACCGCGTCACCTTCACTGAGGACTACACGGCCCACATTCCAGAACGCAGCCGGGCAGTTACCGTTACCTTTGTTGTTCGCAACATCCATCTGGGTGAGCTTCGGGTCCAGCTTCTCGCAAATATTTCGAGTTGGTGTGGCAATTCACTACAAACTTAATCCCAGAAAGGAATTAATTCGTTGTTATGATACATTAGCGAGAAAGGAAGACAATTTTTTGCTGTTTATCCGTTTAGCGTGGGAAAGAAACCGATGACTATTAGCATCGAAGAAGTCATCTGTTACAAGGACAAAATGCACGCGTGACAACTGTCGACTTAATATGTTAGGCGTAATTATTCAAACAGTAAAAATAATTAAGGTTTGAGTAATATGTAAAATTCAAGAACCCATAAAATTTAAAATAATTTTGAAATTTGAATTTTTCTGTTTCAGAATTTACTAAATGAGTACGTAGTTCAATACAGCCTGTAGAGAATAAGTGTGCCCAAAGCAAAGGGAGAGTATTAGCAAGTGAAGTGTTGATGTCACTACGGTAGTTATATTCATTGGGGCCGATACTCATTTAAGATAGCAATACTGTGATTGAGATCAATTCTGTATATAGCCATATCCAGATGCACCCAGAGAAGAATTCTCTCGAGAATACAAAACTCCACTAAGAAATGAGTAATATTTTCAGAAGTTTACTGCAAACTGTCTTTTTTAGAATAATTATTAAAAATAAATATACCGCTTTCGTTACCATCCAAGACAGTATATTGTTCAGAATCCCCATCTAATGAATTTCTGAAGTATTTATTAATGTAGACATTGTAGGTAACTATATAAGTTTTAATGTGTTTATACTGAACTGGAAGTATTAGATCTTTCTTTATTTTCCCTCCCCCTTCTATCTTTGAAACACACACTCACAACAAAAACAAAATTGCAACAACGTGCCTGCATAAACTCAATACTTAAACCGGTGTAGCCATTGCGCTCCTATAGTGGTGAACATTTGGAGTGACTTCGAAACAGTTAGGCTTCAGGTAGGATCTACTCGGTAATTACGCTGCTATGCCAAACGTTATGTGATACCTCTCTAATAACGTCCGGCGGCCTCCTATTTGTTCGTATAATTGTAGATAAGCTACTATAATAGTCGGCGGAAGCCTCATAAGCAACGGCTCTGTCAGTCACATTCAAAATATGACTCGTGGGGTTCATGTTTGGCGAAACAGATAGCTAAATCACAATGTTCCTCAAACCAGTCACACACAATCATGGTCCGATGACATGGCACATTACTATAACGCAATTTACCTAGTAGGAAACGCGACATGATATTTATTTATTTATTTCTTCGGGTTCCAGAGCAGTTTTATTCAACTCAAACAACAGAAAAACAAAGTATTCTGAAAATTAAACACTTGCCTTATTTCGATGTAGTGAATCGCAATGGCTATGTGAAGGTGAATCGATAGAAAAAACTGTCGTGTTGACTTGTGGCTGGTATCCGGAAGCGTCAGAAAGTTTTATTAGAGAATATCGGAAATATCCTAGTTGCGTCGTTTTCCCGCTGCTGTTTTGTGATGGGCCAGCTTACTCGACATCTCCAATCAGCAGCCAGTCAGCAGCGTACATCATCACTCTATCGGGGCAGAGTTTATATTCAATTCCAGAACCGGGAACTCTTCTCTCAAGCACTTGCTTCTTGTCGACAGGTTCATCTGAGCGTTCGTATAAACTAGTCGCACAGCACAAGCACAACATTGTGCTGCTAAAATAATCAATGCCATTTAGTTATTTACAGACTGTCGTAGGTAACAGTATCAGATTTTCGTCGCTGTTAAGCAAATATACCAAATAGTCCAGATAATAATTATCTTTTTATTTTTATACACCATGCTTCTGAAACAATATTATAAGTGTTGAACGATAAGACTAGATCGTAGTTCACAAAGGAATTGAAGTCCTTTCCTCAGCACATTTAGAGCTATTGTGCGTAACTAATCAAGGTATTGAACGGTTGAGAAATATATTGTATGGTTTGTGTTAATACGGCCTTGAGAAAGGACATAGTGGAAAATCGGAGACATGACTCATAAGAAGCAGATTTGTGTCATTTTAGTTTTATCGTGCGAAAATGGTTGTCATGGAAATTTTTATTGGATTGGTTTTCCTTTGACTTTCCCTGGATTGTTAGTGTTACTAAGCATTATAGTGGGACCAGACTGTCATGAGTGAGCACCAACTACAGATTCTCGTTCGTTTTCTACATCAGAGATGAAACACGGGAGAGACTGAAACGTGTAACGTATTGCAGGACCTTTAAGCCTACTTTGGAATCGCCACATATGGCTGCCCGTTTTGAGTTTAAGACGACACAATTCCCTAATTGCCCAATATAATAAGATCTATCAGAACTTTGACCTCCCCATCCACGACGACATGGAAACTCAATTTTAGATACTTAAATCGAGAAGTCCAAGCGTAAAAACTGCAAAACAGCTTATATCGAACAACTTTAACGGAATAGAAGCGTGAAAATTAGAGTGAATAGCCTCAGCACAACCAGAATGGCATTCTGTGTTTGAGAATTGTCACAATTGTAACAGGCACTAAAGCAACTTGACCTCCCCCGCAAGACCTGGGCAGTTCTCAACAGAGTTAGGTCTGGCCATGGCAGATCTGCTTCATCTCTTTACAAATGGGGAATGAGAGATTCACCAAAATGTGACTGTGGTGAAGAACAACAAACCATCCATCAAGAGATCATTGAGTGTCCACTTCGAGCCTTTAGGAGACAACCGAATGACTTCATACACATTTCAAATGAAGCATTACATTGTCTGCGCTATGTCAACTTTGAATTCTAATTATAATTTTAAAATGGACTATTAAACGAAAATTTTATTAGTGTGATTTTACTAATACAAATGTATGTAATGTATTATTGATTGTGTGCTATGGCCATAGGATAAATGAATAAATCTCCATTAATAGTGTCATATGCCCTCACCCTTCAGGGAGCGTCCATAAACTACGTGGCTTCATTTTGGTCTCCCTTGAAAACCCCCCCCCCCTCCCGTAACGTAACCTAACGTGACTTTTGACTCAACCTCCCCCACCCCCACTACCTGTGTAGCACGTAGCATTTTCCCTATTAATTCTACAAGACTTTGTGTACTGTTTTCTCTTGACAAAATATATTGTTAAAATTATTGTGCATATGTTGAACACAACTGATATTTACATTATGTACTTTTCTATAATTATAAATATTCAGAATGAAAAGTTGACACTAGGCACTCTTGTAAGTGATGAATTATTGGGAAAAACGTCTTTTTCGGGTACAGGGATTGTTTTATTTTGAGGTGTTACTAAAAACATTCTCCTAATCACATTCATTACTGTTCATTAATTGAAAAATAATAGAAAAAACTATACCCGATGTCAGGTACGGGACAAACTTTGACAATGTGGACGGTTCTATTCTATATTCTGTTGGCTGTAACGAGTGCCTTAAAACCTCTTTTCTGTGATGGGAGCCTTGGCGTAATGAGCTATAGATCAACGTGTGTCATATACGTACAGAATTGGACAGCCGTGACACCATCGCGAACGTGCGACAAGCGATAAATCAACAGCACAGTGTCATAAACAATCGACATCCTTTCAACAGGCACCAGAGTGAATCGTAACAGACTGATGATTCCATTCGTGGTGCGTCGTCTTTTGGTTCACGGGCAATAAAGCTGTAATCAGGCGACAGGAAACGCTGCAGCAGTTGGCAGTGTTGACACTGATGATCCGAAAGATACATGTCTGATTGATTCATGAGCCACACGTTAAGGAATACAAAGCTTACTGTCCCGCCACTTCTGTTTAATTAACTAACCTTAAATATTAAAAACATGGAATATAGTTTCTGTTAGATAAGAGTCTCAATATTTTAGCCTTTGGTGATCTAGGACGCTAATGACCATGATATCTTCGCACTCTAAAGCCCTGATAACCACTGCAACCTTTGAACATCGATGCAGTTTGAAATTTTATTTATAAGATAAGAAAAGTAGGAGTTATTTGACTATGATTAGCTCTGAACGAGAGATCTTTCCATTGATTTAACGTCTTCTCCTGTCCGGGGATAAGCAGTTACCAAGGTGGAATGTTTACCCCTCCATGATATCGTCTGGGAAGCTGAATTGGGGTGGTTTTCCGTTGTCTTACTCACGTGACAGTGTTTGTAATTGTTGTAAGTGTGGATGACTACGATAGCGTGTGTGTTCACTATAGGGTACTGTCTGTGGTTAATAGATTAAAGAAGGGACAAGGTGAAACCAGTTGCATGCCTACTCAGGTCTACTCTTCCGAACGACACCCATGTGGGCGCCAAGCGTAACATCCCCATCCGACCACCAACTATGTCGCATACAACATTTTACGCTTCTAGCAGGCGTCATATTAATGAAATATTTCACCTACTTTTTCGGGATTCGCGCTGCTTTTTTCGATGTATTAATACCGACGTTTCGGCGCCCAACCTGGGGCCTTCATCAGGGCTGTATACAAGTAAAGTATCACTTGTGACGGTTTTCACACCACTCCGTCCACAATTAGCGAGATCAACGACGGAGGGGGGTGAAAACCGTCACAAGTGATACTTCACTTGTATACAGCCCTGATGAAGGCCCCAGGTTGGGCGCCGAAACGTCGGTATTAATACATCGAAAAAAGCCGCTCGAATCCCGAAAAAGTAAGTGAAATATTTCATTAACTATGTCGCATGCTCTCAGGCCATATGCACTGCTGAGAGGTTTGGTATTTAACCCAGGATTTTAGTGCACAAGCTGGCGATTAGAAATTGTACACCATCACCTCTCCTAACACGAAGGCTAGGTCTTGGAGATGAAAATTTATTCCATCGCCAAGAAACGATTCAGCTAATCACATGTCAGGCGCTGGATACCATCATATTGCCGCAACCAACTGAACCCACGTAGCGAAATTTTCATTGGCTTGCAATATTTTAGAGAGCAAGTGATTTCCGCCTTCAGCTGTAAAGAGCTATCCGAATGTCTCTGAAACCTTAAATCCTAATATTCCGACCGGAGTTGTACATTAAGTCAGAACAATAACTTGGGTGCTGTCAATTGGTAAATCCATCGTAAGCGTTTCTATCACGGAAAGAATAAAATCGTATCTGAAGATAGATTTGTTGAGTTCTCGCAGTTTTTGTATGAGACAGAGGACTGTGAGCAGAATATTTTGACTGTTATCGGTTAACTGCAGTTTATGTAATTCTGGAAGTTGATGTGATTTACCTGTTCTATTCTGTCGAGTTCTTACTGCTGTTCTGCCCTTGTGGATGTTGTTAATGTTGCTACTGACGCACGGTCGGTGTGCTGTTATTATGTTAAAACGATTTTACTTCGTTAAAATAAACTGGAGTGCTTCTCCAATCATGGTTCACTAAGTCACTTTTCAGTTATGAGGCGTACTGTGTTTAATCTTTGAGTAGCTTGCTTGCCTTGAATGGTGAGTTATGGGTTGGAAGTCTGGCTTGACTACATGCATTTTTAATTTGAACTAATTTTATTTTTCCGCCGTTATTCTATCAACTAGTTTCCTGCAGTCTTCCTTTATATATATATTATGAATCATACTCTGTATCTCCACATAACAATTACAACTTCCAAAGTAACCAATCAGAAATGCAGTTTTCAACACGTGTCCTTTCTATTCTGTAAGCCTAGATGAAACTGTAGCAAGATATTTAGACAAAATATTTGGAGCCCATGTTAGAAAAAGACAAGAAATACCGGGATATGGAAACGCAAATTGCAAGGGGCATAGTTCTATGGTGTTCACAAGAAAATGAAAAGTCTGAATTGGCTTGCTGGGCCCTAAGGAGAGAACATCTACTTCAATTTCAAGGCCTTCAAATGGACGATAGCTGCCGCGATTATCTTCTCACCTTGTCGTATGGTCCAAGATACGAATTCAGTTCCTTGAAGCAACAACTTTAACGCCACAACATTCAGATGGCTTAAAATCAACAAAGGGGACTCCTGAACTTTTTCCAGTGAATCGTATTTCTCGAGCGCAGCTATCCGTCCATTTAAGGGAAACGATGCTATAGCTAAATACTCGTAGTTGTGGAGATGGAAGCATTACTTCTAATCAGTGTATAATATTAAAAGTAGCAGAGTGGTGCTTGTTAGTAACTACAAACATTATGTTTTATTCATAATGGTCCAGCTCTATAGGTAGCCCTAAACCTTTCATTATATTACCGTAGCAACAGTGTATGCAGGTGCCTTTGATATCGTAGTTCAAGCTGAAGATTGCCGGCTTAGCCTAAGGTGCAAGTGTTGTAGAATACATGCCCGATTCATAAGCTACAGTTCTTCCATCACCAGCCATGCCAGATATCTCGGGAAACAAACAGGAACTTTGATCAAATAAATTCAGTAGCATGCTTTGAAGTTGGTCCAATGAAACAATCACATTGACTCGTTTTCTGGAAGTCAAACATACTCGTACATAATTTTTCAGGAAATAAACTCGCGTAAAATGTGTTTATGTTTTGACGTCTGTTACTTCCATTAATCCTACTTTAAAATCGTTAATTTTCCAGATGGAAGTATACACACTCCACTGGACAATTAAACCTTTTAGATGGAGATATGCAACTGAAAACCAATAAGTTTTAGAGCGTCAACGTAATGCTGGGCAGAAACAGATTACGCACGTTCTGTTCGCGGTACAGTATTACCTGTTTTAACCTTGATTATAATCGTTTAATCTCTGCACTAGAAAATACTTTAAATCATTTTTAAAAGTTACTTTGGGCTTCTAATCCTTACAACCAGCTCCAGTAATGTAATTTTTTCAAAATGTTTTTGGCAGTGTATATTGATTCACCATAGGATAGACATAAAAATGAATTAAAAACACTCGTGCCAAAACCTGGACTCAAATCGGCGAAATCTGCAACCACTACGTAAGCAGGGGAAGACTTTGATAGCATCTTACTCAGTGAGTAATGTTTTTTTTGTTTGTTTGTTGGTTTTTTTTTTTGTTTACTTAGAGCTGTAAGGGTTTCAAAAGAGCATTAGGAGAGAGTGAGAGTCAAGGAATGGGAAGAAATTCGCCAAGACCTTTTGAACGAACCATGCCAGCATACGCTTAGAATGATTTCGGTAAATGCTAGGGACTACCGAAGAATGGATGGCCAGACGGGAGTTACGACCCGCATTCTGCCGAATGCCAGCGACGAGCGTTCACGCTGACCTAGAAGGTCCATACGAATGAGTAGGTTATGTAACTATGAATTCGATTTCATAAACAGACTCCAGCCGACTCTTCTGTTTATTCCCCTGAATGGCAAAGTACCTGCAGTGCACAAAAAGTCATGTCTAATCCAATTCTTCGAAGTGGGATTACTTGTTTGGAGTCAAAATCGCGCAGCTTTCTCCTTAATCGTTTGTTGGTTTGGTGAGATATCTCACTCCTTGTGGTATGGGGTGGAAAATCGAATCCACACAACTAGCCGAATCTGAATTTGAACCTCAACAGGACAATTTGAAAGTAGCAAGGAATGGCGTATAAAACGTTTTGATGGTTCTATTATTACTCGTTTCCTTACAATTGTAATAATTATTTAATTGTAAGTAGCATAAGTATAACGATAATTAACAGATGCAAAATAGTAATGAGTATAATCAAACATGTTATTAGTTAACCATAATGAATCATGTTACAAGTGATGGCTGTGTGATTACATAACCGAATGTCAATAAATAAAATAAATAAAAAATCTAATATAAAATTTGCTTTAAATGTGTCTACCATTAGTAATATTCATTTATTCGTAATTACCAATCACTTGTAGTCTTCAGTGTTCAATGTGCTTAACAAGTAGGGTCATCTTTAAGAGCTTTTGAGAAGGACTGTCGATTCCAGACAGTTGTTGGAAGCAGCATTATGAGTAAACCAAAATTTCCTCACGGGTTTTGGCATTCTAATTCTATGCTTTATTTTGATTATACTTATAAATGGTTCTTTTCCTCATGTTTGACTTCCACCTCTTTTCATAGGGAGAAAACACGAGGCAAGTTAAACAACATTGCTTTCCTTAATACAAATCAGTGATCTATTGAGACGGATGACTTATAAGTTTTATTCACATCAGTGAGTTTAATGTTCTTTTGATTACTCACTGTTCCAACACGGCAATTATTGAAACTGCCAATAATTTAACGATTCTTCTTCCTTTCAGAATTGCAGGCTAGTTTTTGTAGAACTGCTTATTCAGACCATACTTTCACACACAATACAACACTTATTCAAAGATTAAACAGAAAAGAACACTGCTCCAGGAAATAGTAGTTCAGCGTCAAAAATACTTTTCTGACCATGAAAAGTTTTACTTCGTCTGAATTGTAGAACAGACGACTAAAATTCATGGTGCATCGTCCAAACCTGGAACGCTTTGCTTACTTGCTCTCACAGAATCAAAGCCGCCGTCCTCTACTCAAACCTGAATTGACTGTAACCTGCATTCTTTTTGATCCGAAGGTGCCAAAATAGCTACAAGGCCAACAATGAACACTGCGTAAACTGACCAATGACAACCATCACACATTAATCTCTATATATATTTTATCTAACTCAGATTTGTACAATATAAATTATTCTAACATCGTAATCACTCAGTATAATTTTAGACATCTATAAACTCGGACAGCTTTTACTGTCCCGTTACAGGGTGACCTATGGGAGATGTTGTACGAACTCATTGGTTAACTTTTCATTTTTACACTTATTTTTGATGATGGTCTCAAAATGAACACCGTATTATAATTTGTTTCTATAAATTTCCAAAGCAGTAGATACTGTCTAGAGATATGCTGACGTCATTTCTGAATGTTTCGGCAATATGAGAACAAAGCATTACTAAAGTAAAACATAAATTACGAGATAGTTATCTACATCTACATATATACTCTGCAATTCACAAAATTGTGGGTGGAAGAGGGTGCTCAGCACCAAAGCTAATCTCTTTGCTGTGCATTCCAATCCCTAATGGTACGAGGGAAAAAAGAATTCATATAAGAATCAGTCCGGCACCTTATTTCTCTAATTTTATCTTTCCTGTCCTTCCGACTGAAATAGTTATGACGTAAAGATTCAAAACTACGATACACTGGAAGTCATAAATGAAATGTTATGACCGAAGTTCGTGGAGTTTATTTGAACGTAATGCAGAGAAGAGAAAGCAAATGGAGTCTGTAGCTCCTGGTTTTTCTTCGTACTATACGTAATGGCGTTGGAAGCGATTTAATGTGTGTTAAATTGATTTTAACAAAGCTCAAAGGAAAGCTGGAAGGTTTTGGAGGCGGTCGCCAGAGGCTGGCTGTATCAAAGGCAAACGAGATTAGGCTGGTACTCTCTCTCGAAGCCGGGGAAGTTCATTACAAGTAAGCCTATTGGTTAGGCTGTGCCGTTGTGGTGTGCCGCTTACTCGCGGGGGATTGGGGGAATCTGTTTCCCCAGAGGGACGTCGAGGACTTTGAAAGTTAAAACTGAAATCGTAGCAGGCACGAGTTAATTTTAAACATGCAAAAAGAGTCGTGTTTTTATTTTCTTCTTTCCATCTTAAGTTGACATAACTGGTTATCCGCTTCGTTTGCTGTTCATATTCCATCATTACGGATCATGGCGGAAGCACAACATATACACTAACATCGCAAAATAATTACTGTAAAGTAAAAGCTGAAAACCTTATAGAAGCTAACAAAAGTTGTAAAATGCGGAAAAATAAGAAGTACCGCAATATTCAGCTATAAAATCAGCAAAATTTAGGGCCACAGTTTGATAAAATGCACTTTCAGTTTTGCGGTATGTTGGTAAAAACTTTATTGCATTTAAATTTGATGTTGTGTGGTATAATCCTTATGACTCAGCAGAAAAAAAGAGAAGATTAGTATCTAATGGTAATTAGCTCTATAGGCAGTTCATCAAATCCAATGCGTTACATTGTACACTCATTTCGACAGCAACGCTTTAAGAATTTGATGAATGATATGCACCACAACAAGGAATAAGGAAAACAAAAGATAATTAGACATCAATGCCCTCGGCTAGATTAGAATAAACGACATCCTAAAATGCATATACATATATTTGTTGCCTCGTTGACGGCTAAGGTCATTAGAGGCGGGATGGGACTGGGGACAAGGAACGGGAAGGAATTCGGCCATGGCTTTTTTGAAGGAAGCATCCCGGCATTCGCTTGGAGTGATTTGGAGAAACCATGGAAAACCCAAATCTGTATGCCCGGACGGGGATTCGAACCAGCGTCCTCCAGAATGCGAGGCCAAAACGTTAACCGTTCACCCACCACGAACGGTCGTAACATGCAATCAGAACAATAGTCACTATGGGCTCAATTCGAGCATTTCTTTATTACCTAATATCTCTGAATCATTTTGTGGGGTGTCAGATTCCGCAATCGCTCCAGTACTGAATCAGAATTCTAATGAATAAACAAAACAATTTCCACTGAGCGTGGACAGTCAACGGTTGCTCTCTGGAGGACGCTGGTGCGAATCCCCGTCCGAGATTTCGGTTTTCCATGGTTTCCAGAAATCGCTCAAGGCAAATGTCGGGAGGGTTTCTGCAAAAGGAAATGGCCGAATTCCTTTACGTTCCTCGGCCCAGTCCTTTCCCGCCTCTAATGAAATTGAAGTTGGCTAGGTGTAAGACCGTAAACAAAAAATATTTTCACTTTTAAAACATTTTCGTCTGGTAATTCAGTTCAATACTGTCTCCTTCAAGGACACTCATTTCAGTATACCGTTATCTCTGATGGATGTTGTTGCACAGATGAAGCTCAAATTATTAGAGTTTAGTCGTAAAAATGTACTTCAGCAGAAACTGTGGGAGTGTCTCAATGAATAACATTTCAACTTCGTAATTATTAGCTCACACTTTCCATTAAGTTTTTATTCTTTGACTCTGTTCTCCTGTTATTAATGACAAAAATAAATTGTCCACACGATGTCTGCTAGTATCTTATAAGTAGAAAATGAATACACCACAGTAACATCTGTCTTCATGCGTATGTAACGGTAAAAAGGTATTAGAATGAATCTACTCTGCTAGCATGGCTCAAAGCAGTCACAGTACATCCAATACCGCCGCCTTTTAAAAACTTTTTCTTACGTGTTGAATTTGAATGATAGTTCCATTACGGTGTGCTTTTTACTGTTTGTAGCTCATATTGCTTTAAAGGCTACAGAAATTACGTTATAAAATATTATTTGTTGCAGTATTTGATATGCAGAAGGCAACATATTGTTGCCGTATTGTGCAGTGGGGTGTATTATCTGATTTTTTTGCCTCATTATCAGTTATTTGATATGATTTTTACTGACTGATAATATTTCGAGCCAAACTATCGATCGTGTTTACTTCTAGACGATTTGTTTATGCCTGTACGCTTTGTCGTGGTCTTTAGACGCGAGAAAGGATATAAGACAAGGAACAGGAAGGAATTTACCCATGGCCTATTGAACGAACCATTTCAACATTCGCCTGGAGTGATATGGGTAAATCATGGAAAATCCAAATCCGGACAGGGATTCGAGCCCACATCATCCCGAAAGCGAGGTTAGAGGGTTTACCACTCACCCTCCCCGCTCGGTTTCCAGGCGAATATGGTATTATAATTACCCATGGCCGTCAATCGCAAGGGGTTGATTAACTCGTTAGAGAAAGTACAGAGGAGAGCCGCTCAATTCGTGACTGCTTGCTACAGACCTTACGAAAGCGTCACAGAATTGATATATAGGTTGAACTGGGACCGTTTGGAAGACAGACGACGTCGTTTCGATTGAATTTGTTGGAGAAAATGTGAAATTCTTTGATTTACGAGTGCAATGAAATACTTCTTTCGCCAACCTATTTACACCGCATTGACAGGAGTGATAAGGTTATAGAAATAAGATGTCGTACCAATTCTTTTATGTATTGTTTCTTCGAGATTGGAACGCACAGAATTATGGTTAGTGCTTAGCACCCTCTGCCACCCACAACATTTGTGAATTGCAGAATATAGATTGTTTATACCGTATTCGGACCGCGAGAATAGAAGTTGCAGGTCTGGTGACTGCGGCATTTGAAGTTAACTGTGATAGGCGTGTGAAATGTCTGCCTCGTTGACGGCGGAAACCCGATAGTCCTACGCTAACCCGTGCCGCTGCCTATTGAGTTATAAAATGGCGCGTGACCCGGCTGGTTCCTATCTACTACCCATTAGCTTCTTATTTAGGACGTCGATGGCAGTTACGTCGAGAATAATGTGCAATCACGTCGCACGCTTCTCACTGATCTAATGTGACAGCCGTGAATCATCGCACCCGTTATAGGAAGCTTAAATTGTAGCATTATGTTTCTCTTAAGCAAATAAGCTGTTATAATGCCTGTAATCAATACCGTTTATATTATTTATTTTCCTGTAAGAGTGGAGACTCTTCCGGCGTGTAGTTGCATTGAAATCTCCTTGTATGAACCTCAGAATGGAGTGAATAAACCGTATAATTTGACGGCTGGCTCCGCCGTATTTTTCAGATGTGAATCCGTCACGGATCCGGAACACATCCGCAAAATTTTTCTTTGCATTTATTTTCTTATTTCTTCCACTGAAGTTTGCTTTGCTGCTTCAGATAAGAACTTAGTATACACTTTAAAACAAAAAAGGTAATGAACCACCATAACGCTACAAATATACTGTTAACATTAGTATGTCGCTGAAATGAACTCATAGTTTCATATGTTTTTACCCATCCAAAAATCGTCCAACGCGCTTATAGATGTTTTCACTTCGAAGCTAAAAATCTTAGTCCATAACCCGAAGTTTGGTCGAATCTTCCCAATGAAGATGAAAAGGACCGAGCTATTGTGTCAGAAAAAGGATTTTTTTCCTTATGGCTTTAAGCCTCGTCGACTTCAAGGTCATTAGAGACGGGATGGAACTGGGAACAAGGAACGGGAAGGAATTTGGCCATGGCCCTTTTGAAGGAAGCATCCCGGCATTCGCCTGGAGTGATTTGGGGAAACCGTGAAAAACCCAAATCTGGATGCCCGGACGTTCTGGCCTCCCTAATGCGAGACCAGAACGTTAACTTCTCACCCACCACGTTCAGTCAGGAAAGCCAATTCATTTCCTCAGGGAACTACAGTTTAACGTGGAATCAGAACATCGGAATGTCCTGGCGTAGCTCACTTAATCAAATACAACTCCTAAAAAGTCCTGCTCACCACGGGATTAGAGTCTGCGACCGGAGAGAGAAACTTTTAGAAGTAAGCGGCTTAACCACTGAACTACCAGACCGCCTTGTTTTACAATTTACGTGTGCTAAATACTGTCAAAAGCGGATAAAAGCCTGTAGGTTAGTATGAACAACGTAAACAAAAATTAGCTGAGAGGGGAAAGGAGGAGAGAGTTTAGATTCATCAAACGTAAACTGTATACATATGTAAATTTCCAACAAAATCGGATAAAAACTGTGTGTTAATATGAAGAACATTGTAAAAAGAGATATTATTTATTAGATACGAGTATAGACTATAGTTCCATGGCTGTCCAACCGCAACACGTCA
The DNA here is from genome assembly GCA_031002005.1 of Vandiemenella viatica. Lineage (NCBI taxonomy): Eukaryota > Metazoa > Arthropoda > Insecta > Orthoptera > Morabidae > Vandiemenella > Vandiemenella viatica. The sequence continues at coordinate 113,814,337 of JARYHS010009186.1, read as the reverse complement.
CACTTGTAGCTACAGATATACTGTTAACATTAGCATGTTCCCAATACGAATTCATAAGATTTTATCCGTCCATTAAGCGTTCAACGCGCATATTATACGCACAAAACGTCATAGCGTGACGGTGACGGCGCCTCATAGCATGTCGGTGACGGAAAGTTGCCAACTCATAGATTTACACCCGTCCAAACATCGCCTAAAGCGCCTATAGAAGTTTTAACTTGAAAAATGGGTACTTTTTTTTGCAACACCCCCTATCCGCTAATGTGGCTGCACGCTTCAAGGCAACACCACACTTGAAAGCTATCCTGGCCGGTTCGCTCATATGTAACCTGCCAATTATCATCGGAAATGGTCAGCCAATTGTCAGCTATCCACTCCTAGTAGTATATCTGGTAGGATGACCAGGTTAGGTAGGGTAGCCACGACAGAAGCGCATGCGCGGCATATCGAAACTCTGTCAACTACCCTTCGGGGTCCCACGGCCAACAATGCCACATGTCCCTTCTTTTTTTATTAGTAGATTACGGCGTGTTATTTAGACGAGAACGGCCCAAATTCTATTTTTTTTTTTCCAACACATACAAGCCGTTAGCGCGGATGGTATTAATATACCCATCACGTCTAGAAATGAAAAAAATCACTGTTCTGGTCGAAATATTATTGAATTTAATTAATACCTTTCATTGACACAACTTTTAAGACACTTGTTTCCAATGTATTTCACAAGCTATTTTAGCTTGTGCACGAAAGGCCTGTGATCGCGCATACAACCTTCTCCAAGCGGCGCAACTCACACACTACCCCGCGCCCTGCCTTGTTACAATGCTGGCGCCCAATCAACAATCGCTGCCTGCTCAGCTGTGCTGGCCAGCGTCAAAGATATAACATCTTTATTAAACAAACTACAATCTGTGCAAAACCCAACAATATTACAAATCAAGTTACAAACATTATTCAGGATGCAATGAAGTCTTCACAGGTGTACCGACGGATTGTGTTTTGATAACACGATATTTCGATGACTAACTCTGTCGTCTTCATCAGGTATGGAGACATCTGCACTGGTCATCAGATACCACCGAAATTAAACTGCTCTCTTAAGGGTAAGAAAAATTCGACACGGAAAAGAGACGCCATGCACAAGAATGCTGATGCTTTGCAAGAACTTAAAGTGTAAAGGCTGGAAGAGTCAAAATCGAAAAGTGACTGGATAAGTTTATGTTTGACAGCGGACTATAATCCCGTTGTTCAACACTGTGTGAGTAGACGTTTGAAAGTTGGGTGCAAGAATTACGATGGTAATTAAATTGCGCAGCAATTCTTAGAATAACTTGCCGAAAATCGCGTTTTGATTTTTTAATAGTGCTGGAAATCACTAAACCACCACCAGGGCATTGTTCAATTCAAATACGGCAAGTAGAGTTGGAAACCAATTAATTACTACTTCTACCAATCGATTGTGTCCGTTTACAACATTGCATTGTATTCCATACGTGAGTTGACCACAGCAGAAAAATCGAGAAGTAGGAAAGGCTGCTTATAAAACAACGCCCTGCATAGTAAAAATTAGCAATTGTATTATACAGACTAACAAACAGTTTGGAAACTGAAAAATATTCTGCTATGCTCTACCGACGATATTTCGGCTTACCGAAAATATATTAATTACGAAATTCACTAAAAATGGTGCACGTTACAATTCAGTGGACATTTAATGTCGGTAATAATAATAATAGTGTAACCAAGCAAGGAGCGAAAGACTAGAAAATTGCATAAGACAGTATAAATTAGTGTGGATGACAGAACACATAAATTTCATGCCAATAAATAATTTATATGTAGCGAAAACTATACTGTTACTACTTTAGAGTTTGATGCGGAAGCTTTGAAAGTAATTATACAAATAGCACTAAATAAATTAATCACTAGTTCAACCTAGATTTCTATCGCATATGTACACCGCTCGATCATTTACAATCGCTGTAGAAGTATCGGAGTGAAACGATTTAAATAAATAGTTTTACAATAGAGTTTCTCAAAAACATAGAAAATAAATTTCGGTTTAAACAATGTAAGACACTGCCATAGTTATTTTCCCGACAACTTCAATGGCGCATAGTAAAATGAAATGAAATTAAAATAAATAATTAAGTAGAAATAATAATAAACAATTTAACCCGCCAGTGTGGCTTAGAGCGTTGAGGTGCCGCACACTGACTCGGGGAGGTACACGGAATTTCTTGGGCAATGGAGGATCTGCTGCAAACTGGGTTTCCCTGAGCACGCACTCAACAATTCCCTCACAGCTCCACCCAGAGCATCCACCACCAGCAAAAGCCTCCACCAGAGAGCGGGCTCGAAAGAGTTACCCGCCGTTACAGCGGGTATGGTGAGGCTAGGCACACTTCACCACCCACGTGGGTGCCCACGGGGAGCTACAGGGACGCGGCGCCTGTCACGGACCAGGCCGCTCGGGGAGGTACAACGGTACCAGGTTCGAGTCCTGTTGCGACTTTCCGCAATCATCTAAGCAAATACTGCACTCTCTTCCTTGGTTGGTTTAATTTTTCCACCGGAAATAAATACTGTATCATGTCGCTTCGTGAGTCATACTGCATTATTCCACTATTTATGTAGCAATAGACGTAGTGGTCATAAAACCCTCAACGACAGAAGCAATACATACGCTTACTGTTACAAATGAGGCGTTTCATTCCAAGCCGATGCCTCCAGCGACGACATACCCACTTCGAAGGAAGCTTGGGGTATTTTCCTCGCGTCGTGGCGCAGAGAATTGTGTTGTCTGAGACAACAGTCGCGAGCAGTGTCGGCAGAGCGCTCGTCTCGCAGCCAGTGTTTTTGCGTGGCTGTCGGATATGATGGCTTTCTTCCCTTCCGGCCCCTGAGCGACCGTCACTGCCGGAGAAAATTTAGCGTTCGGAATTTCCGCAGCTGTGGCACAAATGCCGCCGGATGTCAGAGTAAGAACGGAGCTTGGAAAAGAGAGAGAGAGAAAAAAAAGATGCGAATAAATTCACGTATTCAGTCGGCGTGCTGTCAAGATCATCCGAGCGACAATAAAGGAATTAGTTGCACCCAGAACGTCTGCAGCGAGTACGTGAAAGTTTTACCGACGTGGGAGAGAAGTGCAACTTAATATAAGTTATTTGATAAAACCCTGTGTTAAATTCTTTCTAAGTTTCTTCCTCCTTCATTTTGTACGATAAGTAGCGCTAGTCTATTTCTATTACATGGCAATCATGTTGTGTAGGATTAGTCAACTTAAACAATTGAAGAACTGAGATGTTATTTTCAAAAGTATCCGAGATAGAGATATTTCAAGATAAAGCTGAATTGTTAGTATTCTTCCTTGATGCGTGCCTGTTAGTCTTGCAGCGGAAATGGGTGTGAAAGATCACTAATTTTATTTCGTTTTTACGCTTGATTAGTTATTACACAAGTAAGCGTTTGTTTTGAAGAAATTCTTGTGAAATTTTTCACACCACCGGGTGTCAAGCATTTCGCAATCATCAAAAATCGGCCACGAACTATTCCAGTCCTGATTTATCAGCAGTTTCGTTGAGGCCAATGTTTAAGTTCAGAATAGCATAAATGCTTATTGAAATCACACACTAGTATCAAACATACTACAAAACGTTTGTCATAATAACATCATAAAGAGTAGTCATACCTGCAAAGTAGTTGTCCCAACCAGTTCGCCAAATAATTGTGGTCCGGTACCCTTCGTCTTTTAGTGCAGTAGTCTGGTGGATATTTCCACTACTAATGATCATCAATGTGGGGAAATATTCTCTTTTCAGGACGCAGTCTTACTAAATGAAAGACTATCATTCATTCTTAATGTTTGCTTGACGCTGAAATGCCAGTGTCTACATGAGCGGGTAGAATATCATTATTTCATAAAATTAATTATTTATTAGCAACAAGTGGAGTTAATTTCACTGCAAATGGAAAGAAACACACATAAAACTGATCTATCTGCCAGATCTTTTTTCTCTTTTCAAATATTGGCACTATGTTACAGTTTTGTATTACTTTCTTCCCACCAAGTGTATTTATCTTTTTATTGCTGATACTATCGTACGTACGAACTATCAGGAACACAGCGCTGAATTAAAACTATCCATTGCTGACTCCGGCACCTGTTTCGTCTCAGACACAGGGAAATGGTGGTTTTAATTAAGTATTGTGTTGTTTGTACTTTGTGGAACAAATATATTATTGAAAATCTACATAAAAACGTGGAAAGAATCACAATCCTTGAGTTAGCTGTACATTGTTTTAGTAAGATGATAATTTTACGAAAAAAAGCTCCCGTCACGCTGCAGGTCTCAAACCGTTGACGGAGAGTGGTTGGTGAACGGTTAACATTCTGGCCTCGCATTCGGGAGGACGCGGGTTCGAATCCCCGTCCGGGCATCCAGATTTTGGTTTTCCATGGTTTCCCCAAATTACTCCTGGTGACTGCCGGGATTCTTCCATCAAAATACCATGGCCGGTAAATGCCGGGATAATTCCTTAAAAAAAAAAAAAAAAAAGCCATGGCCGAATTCCTTCCCGTTGCTTGTCTCCAGTCCTATCCTGCCTCTAATGACCTTAGCCGCGTCCACGAGGCGTAAAGCCGCAAAAAAAAACGTTGATCCTAGGCAGATGAAGCTAGAACTCCAGTACTTAATTTTACCAATAGCTATATAACATCATATCATAACCCTGTTAGGACGTAGGCTGTTGTTTTTCAATGCCTTCCTCGCCGCGCAAGTGCTCGTGAGAGTTATTGATACATAAATGACTGTTATTTACATACACAATTGTGAAGGTTACGGCTGCAATACAAAGTAATGGAGAGCCCATCCACGCCTACTCTTCCATAAGAAACAACAGACGCTGCTTTATTAAGAGTCTCCATTCATAGGATGAATCGCCATCAACAAAATCATATAACTTCGTTCTGTACCCGAGCACTGTCGAGAGGTTTGATGTTTAACTGAGGACTTTGGTCCATAATATAGTGGTTATGAATCGTGCACCACAACTCTTCTAGTCTGATACCCATGTCCTGTATGTTGAAAATGTCTCGCATTACAGGGGATTAAACCAACGAGTTCTGTGGCAAGTACCAGATACTGTAAGGTACAGCAACAACCTGATCCACCGGGGTGAACTTAACAATAGTTTATAACGGTAAAAAAATCTAAATCACGCCAATCATTAGTAAGAAGAACCTGAGTTCATATAGAAAGCTGTAAGGTGCCGTAAACAGCGATTTTAAATTCCTCAAATAATTTTAAACAAGCTAATTTTGAAGATTTGGTTACAACTTTAATTTCGCTACTGAAATAATCGATAACGAGTGCATTAGTTCGTGGTACAACGCTCGTCTGTCTTCATTCATAGTCATGGCTTGCAGCGTTTTTTAGAGGCCAACAATAAATTGAATCTGTTGCTTAGTAACGATGGGACTCATGTTGGCGTTGTGTTGTTTCGTAACGTTTACTCTCCGCATTACGGATGAATTGAACGTAATTCAGTTGTTGGATCAAATTGCTGAACCTACGCTATGTGCGTTGTAAAATATCGTTATTTTGCTTGTTTATTGGAAAGAAATGTTGTACTCTGTTTCCACAATTTCGGTTTTGATGACACGGACAGGGACTAACTTTACCTTTCTACCTTCACGTTTTGATAATACCATCCGTTGTCTCTTCCTGTGTTAGACACTGACCGCTGTTTTTACGTGCAGGTGGTGGTGGCACGAGTTCTCCTCGGACCTGGCGCTTCCGCAAGAGCCATGCAGACAAAGACAAGGCCTCGGCGGCTGTCGAGAACGCCGACAAGCCAGTGGTGGTCACCAAGTACTTCATCCCGCAGGTAAGTCCACGACTACTTCGGAATAACGACCTTTTCTACGCTAATCGTGTCGCAACAATTCGTAGATGGATGTAGCTCGATGTGACAAATCGAGTGAAGAATGTATATACTTATTGATAGCTCGCTTAGTTCTCGAGGAACAGAATGTCAAAAATTATTTGTGGAATTCCTTGTATCTTTGGCTTCATTTTTCTTGTGACCCTGGCCGCATTGAAACCTAACCATCTCATCTCTGTGACAAAATATCTCGAGAACTAAGCGATATATATATATACAGCTATCGATATACCATTCTACCGTCGAACCCTGTCTCATTTATTCATATCGTAAAAAATTATCCTATTTCGTTCCAAATTATACAAAGTATTTCGGTATATCGTCAAAACGTAAAAAAAAGACGGAGACTTACTTTCGCATATATAATACTGCCTGTGGAACCAGTATACCCTGAATAAAGTCAACGCTTAGGGCACTATTCTATCGCCAAAGATTTGCCAGAACATGGTATCCTTAATACAAAATCCTAGGCTTGGCTCAAACTATGAAAAACAATTCATAAAAAATTTTATTCCCAGTGTGTTTTGAACCCGAAGCAAGCACGTTACCACTGCGCTACGCTGTCATTGCCCTGTAATGTTACGCATTATAAAGACATATAGATATTATGCGTTTGTCTTTCACAGTTCAGATAGTTTTCATAATTTAATGACAATATGTTCTTATCTATACAGAAAGAAAATGGTATCCCATGTCCATCCTAATGTCAAACAGCATCTCCTTGTCAAATTTCATCACGATTGGAGTAGTCGTTTAGCCCAAGAAACGTAACAAACAGACAGACAGAATTACTTTCGCATTAATAATATTAGTATAGATATTATTCCTCATCCTTAATTTGTCTCGTCAAGTTACATAAGAATTCATCATAGAATTGTAGCGCCACGAATATTATAGAATCCTCTCCGTCCCTCCTGTACGATTGAACGAACGATGTTGTAACGTAACTTTTAGAATCTAAAAGTTATTTTATAACATAAAAACTGATGATAAGGTTATCGAGATAATACAAACATTTTCATATGATCGGAGATAATGTATTTAATAGATATACGCTCAGATTTCTACAGCACATAATCATTTCAACGAAAGAGAATAAGTTAATGATTAATACTAGCCATAGTTAGAAAATTTTGGTTTCATCGGGTCTGATAAACCAAAATCCCTTTTGAAGGAATTGTTTAGTATACATTAAAAGGATTTGACAGGGTTAAACCGTTGAGAATTTGCTGTAATTTATAGCATGTATGAGAGAGAGAATTTTTTTTTTTTAAATGCTTTGCAATGTAAAAATTTAGAAATAATGTATGAGTATTATCTGCGATCGTTTGTGGTAACTCATATTTTCTGTGTATTATTTACGGACGTAATTCACCAAATGGCGTAAGAACTTAATTTGGTTTCGGAGGTTTAATATCAAGAGATATTTCATAGACTGTATTCAGTATCTCCAACTAGGTTCGAGATTTTTTAAATTTTAGGTCATTATAATGTAATACTACTTTCAAGGTTTTATGCCATACCGCTATATGGGACAATAAATTCACAGTCCACAGCCGACTGAGTTCATACTGATTTTTTGAGTTGTGAGAAATATCCTTCATTTCCTCGTTGTTTCTGTTAATAATTGCAATCATATTTCAAATTACAGTGAATCCAGAAACCATTTTTCGTTCTGAAACATCTGGGACATTTTTGTAGAAATAAATTTCAAATTTTTTATCACTCCTGAAGAAATTTCTGTAAGGGTCTTATTTTCAATTGTAACATGTGTCCCAAGAGTGTGTATTTCTCTCAAAGTAAACATCATTATCATCACAACATACACGGTGTATAACACAATGGTTATGGTACAGGTAAGAGCCCCGCTTGATTCGTTACTGCTCGGCACAATCCTTACGAAAGTGTCGCAGAATTGTTATGTAGATTCGGCTGGGATTGTCTGGCAGACAAGCGACGTAGGTTTTGTCTGAATTTATTGACAAACATGGGAACAGCTCCTTTCATTTATAAGTGCATTGAAATACTTCGCCCACCAACATAATTAAGTCGCAACGACAGCAGAATCAAGATCAGAGAAATTAGGTGCCATGGTGATGCTTATATGAATTTCTTTTTTCCGTTGTTCTGTTCTGGATTATAATGTTTAGTTAGGTTTGGCATAAAGCATCCTTGCTCCCACAATTTTGTAAATCGCATTGTATAGATGTAAATCTTTCAGTGGCAGATTATGTCAGAATACTCGTAGATTATGTTTGAAACAATAAGACAAGAAAAAATTAAGAAGAAAGTTTTGAGCTCTGACGCAAGAGCCGCAATATTTTCCGGAGGACACTACAGACTGCCCCGGCAAAGGATGCTTTATTCTTCTGTTGCTATAAAAGTAATTAATTACCTGAATTTTTATAAAAACTATGGCATGGTGAACAATGTTTTTATATACATTGGTAATATATATATGGGTTGTCTCAGATCCAGAAGACCCGCTTTTCCCTAAACATAGCCTGCAGCCATTTATATTGCTTCGCAGAGTGATTTTGTTTAAATCACCTAATATAAGTGCGTCAAAACACTCATAAGTTAACTACGAATCAAACTCCAGTTTTAGTGAAACGTTATTTACAGTTCGCGACTAGGAAATAATATGAAGGAAACTTAAAGTGTACCCCGTGATTTGCAAAATCATTACGCACTTGCAGAACCACCGCCAAGTGAACAGTTTGAGGAATAATTCTGCCTCTTAGCCAATTCTGCTAGTTTGATCAACGAGATCAGTTCATCCCCAGAGGTGCCTCGCGATCTGTTGCAAGTGAGGCGTTAGCAAGTGAGGCGAGGTGCCGAATAAACGTTTCGGACAAACCGGTTTCCCATGACCTGGTTATAAGCTTGCTCACAGACACCGGAGAAGCCAACTAAACTGCCCGACTGCTATCACGCTTTACGTCATTAGATTCGGCCCACTGATTCCTTACTGCTATTTATTGGACATAACAAGCACGTATTCCGGCACCGTTTTACACCTGACGCCGAAGAAAAAGACGTAACATTCGAGGTTGTACACAACCGGTCGTTTGGTAGCGTGCAGAATCGTGCTTCTAAGCTCTCAAAATTTTATAATTATCAAATTGGTTCTGGAGTTTTGATCATTATTTAAGACCTTTGCGTTTACCTGTAGCCTACAGGTTTCAAAACGTCCTGTATTTATTAGAAGGGTAATGAAGCGACATACAGAGGAAGTAAGGTAACTGGGCCATGAAACATTGGTCAAACCCTTGCTTAATTATGGTGGAATGGTTAGGGATACTAAGTGAAGGAGTGAGGCAAAATGCTAAAAATCATATTGGTCCGTGGAAGTTGAGTAGAATCGATAACTGGTATGATAAAGGAGTTAGTTTGGGAGTTATTGGAAAATAGGAAAAGGGTGAAGAGTGTGGCGGATATATGAAACGTGTACATCGGCAACGAGACGTTAAATGTTGGGCTAAGAATTAGAAGAAGCGTGAGGAACAGAATAGACGATCGTGACCAAAAATTTCCACTTGATTTCTGGTAAAAAGATGAGGCTGGGAGTGGATGTCTAAGGGAATTTTAGAATGGGTGTCCGAAGAATATGCTTGAAACAACAAAATTAACAAAGGCGTGTAACATATACCTGTAAGCAGACATGTATGGGAATTTCACCGCTCCGTATCCATTAATAAAATAATAATGATGGTAATAATTCTGTAGAAGTTTTTCAGTGCCAGGGACATTGTTTCATCGATTCTGATGAGTGAATAGTTATCCCACTGTGTTAATCTGAAAGCAAAGATTGCTAATAGAACCTAGATTTGGATCTACGAAAATTCTTGAGTTTTGAGATTGATTGCTATCATTGTACCTCTGTCAGAAAGAGTGCGTAGGTAGCTCATATTTAAAAACCATTTTATTTTTTTGTCATAATTTTCTGTAATATTCAGCTGAAAAATCTCCTATCTGACCACTGTCGGTTGAGATATATGGGGGGGGGGGGAGGGGGTAAGCTCCTTATTGCTGCCCGGCTCTTCTCAGAAGTCGGACTTATTCACTATACAGTGGGAGGTGAGACGATACCATATACCTGAAAATCGATAGCACGACGTAGGGCTCCGACGGTAAATCACGTAGGTGCCTTGCAGTGTTTTAAAAGTCGAGACCTTTGTATGACTTACTGGAAAAGCGCGGTATGGTATAAAGATCAGTTAGTGGAGAAATTTATCAAATTGATTTCGCAAGACTAACAACTTATAGTTTGTGTTAATTCCTTCCTGTGAGACTTCATTTTTTGAACTAGTATTACAGTAATAGGACAAGTACTGTATGAGTCGAGCCTCGCGCTATTAGAGCTCCGTTCACTAATTACCTTAACGGATATACTGTATACTGGAATTTGCCTGCTGCATTGCGTTCGCGGACCCTGGTGTGTGTAGAAATGCACTAGTGTAGATTGCACTAGTACAAAATACTATGTGGAAAAACAAAAAATATAACTATCATCTTTTAGTTATAACCATAGTTTCTTACTGATGTATGAAAATATTGTTTTACATATATTTTAACGCAATATAGTATATGAAATACAATAAATTAAAACTACAGTACGTGAAAAATCGTAGATAACGGTCCAACAAAGGCGTACCGAGAAACAATTGTTCCTTTGGTCAGAAATTTGGTACACACATATCTGAGGGCGTTACTTTCGAGAAAAAGTGTATATTAAACCAAAATGTACCTTAGACATAATGCCACAAGAAATTTACTGTATGCGATAGCGTCGACAGTTTAGTCTGCATCCATTTGTAAACACATTTTTGACGCCAACTATAGCACTCACAGCAATGAGTGTAAAATCGCTGTCAAGTGTTTGTGATACCAATTGAAGGAGTTATAACAAACGTAATGCAGTGACCAGTTTTCATGATTTCGATAACAATCAATATAAGTACTTTGAAACAACTATAGGTAAGAGTATTTTGCATTCTGGTCCAGGCCGCATTGCAATGTAGCCGCCAATACATTGCCGCCCAAAAATCGTGCGAGCTTAAGTCGTCAGTGAAAACTAAATTCTCTTGCTTTATGTTGTGAAGAAAGAGTGTGATTTTTAAATTTTAATCCAGCTGGAAACTAACCTATCCAGCTGTGTTAGTCTGATGTGGTCATTTGTAACCAGTAGCAAAAATGCTGTATATCGATCACCATTTCATTAGAGATCGCATTCGGAAGGACGCGGGTTTGAATTCCCGTCCTACCATCTAGACTTAAGCTTTCCATGTTTTACTGAAGAAACTGCTGGAGAATGCCAGGAAGGTTCCTTCATAAGGCCATGACCGAATTCCTTCTCGTTCCTTGCTCAGTCATTTACCGCCTCTAATGACCACGACGTAGACGAGGCGTAAAGCTGTAAGTAAATTTTTTTAAAAAATGCATCATTGGTAACTGAATGTTGTTGGACTCACCTGAGAGGATTTTATTCATAATTATTATGTATTTCGTCTCTTTAATATGCACATTTTCTAAACTACCTAAGGAACATGTGTACTAAAAATCACACCAAATGAACAATTAATCCTCGATGCACCCTTATTGGACCACTCCAAAATTATCTATATTAATATGGAGAGATGATTATTACATGTTAGTAACCCATGAAGAAGTGTAGAATTATATCAGTAACATGAACCTTGGATAGTATTAAATCTGTGGCTACTACTAAAAATATCATTCCTGTAAGAGTTGTCTAAAAAAATCACATTTTTCAAATGCTGATACGGAATAAAACAGTAAAATGCTTTCAGGTTTTAACATCGATATTAAGCACAAAGTCGGTTGCAGTAAATTAAACATCACAATTTACTTTTGCTTCTGGAAGTGTTAATGTATGTCGTAGTGGTTTGTTTATCAACAAAACACAAATAAAAATCAAAGTAAAAAATCAAATCCAAAGAGTAGCAGAGTCATCTGAGATCAATACCTTTTTAAGCGCAAAGATGATTACGATAAATTAAACATTACTTATATTTATTTCGTTTATTTTAACGTAGTACATTTCCGAAAACTGAAGAACTAAATAACCGAAATCAAACATAATACAAAGAATATTAATCTGTTATTTTGTCAGTATTTCTCGGAAGGAGTGTTAATCTCAAATACAGGCTGATCTGAGACCTACATTTGTTCCATCTTAAAATGATTATAATTTATTATTCCGTTCCTCGTTACATATAAGTCATAAGCTATTTTCACCGATCTTAATCTCAATCGTAAGCTCTCAAAATTTGAAAACAGTATCAAACTTGCTGGTTAGTTTTTGTGTTGTGCCATTTCAAACATTCAGACACATGCAGCTAGCTTAAAAATTTATAACAGTATAGATAGATAGTAGATACAAAAATAAATTCTTGACACGATTCCAAATTATTTAATGGTCTCCATTTCATGGCTACCAACAGCATGTTACGTTGCCCCTCGAACAACTACTGCAATCCTTACCAGTTTAATTTAGTACGAGTATAGGAATATTCAGTACACTGTTTCTAATTTAAAAAAAACTAACAAATGACAAATTTCGCACATCAGTTTCAGAATGCTGTTCTCGAAGTGTTGCTGGCCATATTTGAATTTATTTAGGTTCAGGCCTAGGATCTGAAAAAGTATGGAATATCACGCCCGTTACGACAGCTATGGTATGACTAGAATATTTATTCAACTGTAACTCACATTTCAATATCGTATTTATACCTCATACTTTGCGGAAATTATAATATTCCTTAAGGTTCTAGTTTCGAACTAACGATTTCATTTAGAACGATGTATCATTTCGAACTCCTTTTTATGTCAAAGCCGAATAAATCCATCAAAAGAGAGGACTAAAACTGACCCTCGTGGTTCAGCGGTTCTAGCATTCCGAAGGATCCGGGTTTGATTTCTGGTCCAGCCATACGTTTTTATGTTACCACTGTTTATTGAAATCACGCCAGGATTTTCCTTTCATTAAGGTCATACCAGATTCTCATCTCATCCCGTTCCATGTATACAATGCTCCCCCATCTTCAATAACGTTGCTGTGAACGGGTCATAAAGCCTACTGAAAAAACCAAAGATTATTATGTGTTATTGTTTACCAGCATACCAGAATACTCAAAGGGACAAAATACTCTCTAATATCAAGGGCATTATTAATAACAAAGTATAGGGAAAGTAACCCATCACTCACCAAAGTTGAAGGCTTCAACGAGTGAAAAACATATGACATGAACAGAAACATATAAATTTTCACTCGTCGCAGCCATCAACTTTGGTGAGTGATGAGTTTCTGTCCCTATCCTCTGTAATTCACGTTGCCTAAAATCCGTTTCTTTTTTCCTTAATATCATTACTAATATCAAGTGCAACATATTTTTCGTCTGCAAAACTTCACAGGTGAAATCTTTGATACGAGCAGTGTGATATAAAAACCCCTTTAGTACTGTTCTTTCCGAAATGCGGCCATTTTCATTACACTGTGTGTTGATGAAAGGGCCAATGAAAATTATGTCGCCATTTACGTCCTTCCTGGATGTCCTATAAACGCGCTGCAAGTGCGTTACTAGGGCATTGCGTTCGAAGTTCATGGAGGTCTTTACGATGCTTGACAGCACTTCGACGTACGCGATATTTCGGCTTCTTATTGGTCGTGAAGCTTTTTAAGGTTTACGACACTTTTCTGCGTTTAATGTTCTAGCCCGGCACTTCCCGTTACCTAAACTTCGCGAGCGCAGATGCTAAGTTTGTCTTCATTCAACTTTCGTACGAAACTGTAAATTAATGCCGTTGTTGGTTCCCTTCTTGGTAGTGACATTAATGTCTTGTATTAAATTATTATTCATAATGTTTTTACTAACGTCATGTTTATATGTTTCAGTCCCCCCTTCCCCTCCCCCCCTCTCCCCTCCCGACTCTCGAAGATTATAAATGGAGATTTGCATTTTTTGCTAAATTATTACTACATGATAGTTGGTTCTGAATATCCCATGTACATTTCTGTTAGCTGTTTTATCGTTTGTGCTATTTGGCCGATATCCAAACATAGCGCTGCTATTTTAACAAGTGTGTTATTTGCATAGGTTGAAGAGCTTGCCTTGCCTACTGTTATGACAAACCTCAACAGTTTAATTGTGTAGCACACGATTTCTGTTTTTCCTAAAATCATCATATTCGGCAATATATGCATAATTTTTCATTTCGATTTGCCAGACTTGCACTCAGTATTTTGTGTTGGTATTACCGCTATTAACTACTTACGAGTTCTTAAACGTCATGAAAGTTTCCGAGAAGTAGGTTATAATTATTTCTTCTTTAATATGCCACACCACAACGGACTATTGTCGGTTACGTGTGGGAGGTATTCTGCATGTTACTAGAGAGTTGGGCGATTTACGTAATGTAGTTGACCAGTTGTTTTTCTGGAGATTGCTCTTAATGACTAGAGCCTCTGTAAGATTCTAGAATATTGATTGATGAACGGAGTAACGTTTACGGTCAATAGTCTTTGGACGCGACATAGCATAAACTATGCGCTGAGTTAGATATACTGAACCTTTCGTTACAACTTTGATAAATATTTCCAAGTAAATGTGCATATTCGATACCTCGTGAGAATTTATCGAATTATTAAGGATGACTTAAATAAATTATCGTAGTATCATTTAGTTGAGAAAGTTCATTAAGTAATCATTACGAACTATTCATATTCAAGGCTGCTTATAAAATAGAGCTGTCTTTAGGAATGCGGATTGACGTAGAAATGATAATGAAAAACTAGTTTTGCATTGGCACAAAAATGAGTGCTTGACATTTTCAGGTACAGTTGCAAGACAGCACCAAGTTGCCGATGGCACTATTTTTTCAACCGGTCAATTCAAAGCAAATTTGCTACAGGTGGTATATACAGCATCCGTTATAACGGGATGTAATCTGAATTAAGATCACTTTGAATAAGTAGTATCAATACTGTAAACGACTTACAAGCAATATTAGTTGTAAGTATTGTTAGAGCTGTGATTAAACTCAATATGGTCAATATTATGGAAAAAATTTCAAATTCTTAAGTAATAGAGCTTTTGCTTTAGACCTTGAAACCAAAATGGTCTAAAATTAACCATTTTTAGCTGTCATTTAGGATTTTATTCATTTTAATGAAAAATATTATTTCTCTACCTGACGACCTACATCTCTAGCACCGAGCATGGAAGGTAAGCAGCAGCTATCTGGCGTCTCATTCGAGAGCACACGAGATCGAATCCGCGACAGATAATCCAGATCTCGGTTTCCCCTTATTTCCCGAAATCACATCAGGCAAATGCCGGTTTGCTTCCTTTAAGAGTCCACGGCTGACTTCCTTCCAGTCCCTTGTCCCAGTCCTTACCTGCCTCTAATGACCTCGATGAGGAGTCAAATCACAAGCAGAAATAAATAAATACACCCTACACATTGAGACAGAAAAAAATATTTTTGACCGCTTGTACTTTTGTGGAATCTCCCTAGAATATAATCTTCCCAAATTAAATAAAATGCAACACTTTGTTTTGGGTAAAAAAAATATCCCTTATGGTTTTATGCCTCGTCGACGTCGAGGTCATTTGAGCCGGGATGGGACTGGGGACAAGGAACGGGAAGGAAATTGGCCATGATATTTTGATGGAAGAATCCCGGCAGTCACCGGGAGTGATTTGGGGAAACCATGGAAAACCCAAATCTGGATGACCGGACGGGGATTCGAACCGGCGTCCTTCCGAATGCGAGGCCAGACCGTGAACCGCTCAGCCACCACGATCGGTGGGGGTAAATGAAAGCCATCGTAAATTCTAAGTACTAAACTTATTCCGTTTGAGGATTAGATGCTCGTAACTTACGTATATTTAGCGGCCGACAGTAATGAGATACGTTAGCTTGGGTACACAGCCCTAAAAAGAAAAATGTTGTGCAAAGAACATACGTATTAGCGTCTAGACAAAGTCCCTTGGTAGCTACATTAAGGCACGTGTTTGTATAGTGACAGAGGTTGGGCATCCCGTGTGGAGACAGTGTATACTGGATTCGCTTGGAGGTTGCATTCACTGGATGTGAATAGCGTATATTGACGCGGGTTTCCTGGCAGACGTAGTGCTTATCGGAGAGTCCTCAGCAGCCGTTGACACAGCGGAGCGCAGTCTGAACGTGTCACGAGCATCCATCCTTAATGATGACTCGCATGTCTAGCCACACCTTAAATACGGCTCCAGATCTCTCCTACCACGTTCCTCTGCGAGCTGTACACCTGTGAGTGCACAATTGCTGCGGCCAACAGTCCAGCATGTGTATTGGTCCAACGTTAATTGGATCGCGTGTCTGGATGAGACGAGGAAGGTCTGTCTGCCATATTTGTCCCACGGTAGTGTTGAAGTATGTTGTATGGTGGCTTCCCACGGTCCGTGATTTTGTAGGCCGCGTCGTGCAACTGAATTTTACAAACCATAGGTTATCCTTCGCCACCTCGGAGCCATCTCCCCACCACGTTGGCTACCCGGGCGTTTGATGTTTACCTACTGGCCTGCCAGTAGAGGCGGCTCCCTTCCCACGGCCCGCTGTTGAGACTAGACCGCTGCGGCCGGCAAATGAGCCTCCTTACTAATTCAGGGCATGTTGTGACAAAGCTAAGAAGACACACTGCATGAATTCTGGTTTGCTGCTTGTTTCAGATCACCGTAACAATTATGTTTTATCTACCGGTTCTTGTTTCACTATTGATCTGCTGACGATTGTAATTAGTGCATGTAGTAGTGACAAGTTTCTTTCGCGATTGTGAAGTCATAACCGCACTGATTCCTGGTCTTTGAGAAGTACTGAAGTCCTATCTACCAAACGGATTAGTGGGAAGCATTCCTAACCCCAATCCATTTTACTTAGCGGTTTATTGACCATCGTCCTCTCGTTGCTAGCATGGGCCAGAACGGACAGGTGGAGATGGCAGGAAAACCCACTATATCAGTTGGTTCGGTGATGAGGGAGGCGTCTTTCATGGAGCACTGATCATTCATTTTCAATCATTCAATGTTACTCCACCAGTCTAAAATTATTATTAAGAGTAGTGGAGGGTTCGTTGCTACATTGTTTATGTCTGGCCTATCAATGATAAACGCGTAATCACTCAACTGAGCAAACTACACGAAGAAACTGTTATTGGTAAAGTGTAGAGTTCATCCAATAACAATTACCCAGTAAATTTCAATTCTATGACAGCTTAAAATGGGTTTAATGCTCTGCGTCATATACAGGCAACTGCTCAGTTTAGTTAAAAATGATTCTAAAATGATTTTCAATTTTATTTTTCCTTCAATAAAGAAACTTGATTCAGTGATTCAAAATCGTAGTAACTTAATTCGTTCGATCATTCATTTCTTTACATTATCTAATTACAATCAAAATAATTAATCATCGAGCTGCTTATGCTAACTATAATTTACTAGAGGTTTTGCTGGCCACTGCTATTCTTCCATAAATAAATAAAAAAATTTACAAAAATAGGCAGTCATTGTCGACTGCCGACAGAAGTGAAAACTTAAAAACTTAAAACTATGAATATCATACACGCAACACGTCATACTTACAGCTACTGATATACTGCTATTACAGTATGTTGGTAACGCGAACTCAAGATTTTACACGTCCAAAAAGCATCCAACGTGTAACAGTTCCTACCATGTCGGTGTCGGACAGTCGCGAACTCATAGGTTTAACACCATCCAAAAAACGCCCAACGCGCCTAAAGAACTTTTACTTCAATAATGACCTGCTGACAAGGTTTCTATTGGCTGCGCATTCCGCCCCTGGCTTAGCTGCCTTAACCTAACCCAATAGTGCTACCAGATACTGAGGCCTTCAGTTTAACGGAGAATCCATGCCAAGAAAGCGTTCATGGGTACTTCACATTACACGGCAAGCTATGCCAGAGGTGAAGGTCGGGTTTAGGATATTTGAAAATACTCGCCGATAGAGGGATTCGAAGTGAGGACTTTCCGTTATCCAGTCAGACACCTTAACCGCTGAGCCACCAGACCACTTCAGATATGCTGTTAAAATTAGTATGTCGGTGACACTAATTTATAAGCTTTTATCCATCAAAAAATCGCCCAACGCACCTAAAGAAGTTTTCACTTCAAAAACTAAAAATCTAACTTAATCCATAACACGGAGGTTGATAGAATCTTCCCGCTGGAGATGTACCAAGCTATTGTGTCAGAGGCAAGAAGGCTAATTCCTTTCTTCAGAGCCTGCAGTTTAACGTGGAATCAGAACCACGGAACGTCTCGGAGTAGTTCATATAATAAAATACAAATCGTAAAAATTTGTTCTCACCAAGGGAATTGAAACCGTGACCGGAGACAGAACTTTCGGAATTAAGTGCCTTTACCGCTGAGCTACCAGACCGCCTTGTTTTGAAGTATACGTATGCCAAGTAATATCAAAATCGGTTAAAAACTATGGGTTTGTACGAACAACGGTTACAGAACTTAAGGTGAGGGGGGGAAGGAGAAGACGGCTTAGGTTTTTGTAATCAAATGTAAATAGTGTTTTTCTATTTGTTTTAAAGTAAACGTATGCCAAGTTCTATCAAAATCTGATACAAACTGTGTGTATCATATGCGCAACAGGTTGCATGTTGCGCGGCTGGAATTCACGAACTCACAGATTTACCTCCTTCCAAACATTGCCTACGGTCCCTATAGAAGTTTTCACTTAAAACATTAAGTATGAAGGAGTGTATGAATGCAACAGGTTGAAACATTCCAATCGTATAATATGGTGATAGTTGCGTCGATGAATTAAAAGTACTGGAAGGATTCAATGCCAGTGATTACTGTCGACGGACAATTCACGGTGAACAGTGCTCACTTCACACGTTACGCGGAAAGGTGTGGGACATAAATTAACGTTTTATTAGTATTATTATTATTAAATGCACTAGCTAGTACAAAATGCTATAAATTTTTTTGGTTAAAACCAATGATACTATTCACACTGCCTTGTTTGCGGGCAAATTAGTTAGAATCCTCTGTAACTAAGCAAAATTACAGGGTACTTTGGAACCTATAGCGATATTTATATGATACACAACATATTTAAAACACAGAAAAAGTATTACAATCACTGTGCCATTATAACAGTTATATTTAACAATTAGTAGACAGACATTCCAACAATATAGGTAAGGTGTTTTGGAAACGATGGTGAAAGAAAGAAATTTAAGACATGTGGGATTATTTATTCTGGCAGTAGAAAGATCGTTTGATTTTTGCTTTACTCCTTTTCGACGTGGAAGTGTGGCGGGAAAGGATTGAGTGCAAGGAATGGGAAGGAAATTCAGCTATGGCCTTTTGAATGAAATCAACTCCGCACATCGCCTGGAGTGATTTGGGGAAACCCATGGAAAACACAAATGTGGATAGCCACACGAGGATTCGACCCTGGCGTCCTCCCGAATGCGAGGCCATAAAGTTGTCGCTCACCTACCATGCTCGGTGCGACAGTTGGAGGCAATGTAGAGGAAAGAAAAAGGTTAGAGTATATGAAGCGGATAATTGGGACCCACCGAGCGTGGTGTGTGAGCGATTAGCATTCTGGCCTCGCATTCGGGAGGGACGGCGGTTTGAATCCCCTTCCGGGTATCCAGATTTAGGTTTTCCATGGTTTCCCCAAATTACTCCAGGAGAATGCCGGGATGCTTCCTTCAAAAGGCCATGGCCGAAATCCTTCCCGTACCTTGTCCCCAGTCCCATCCCGCCTCTAATGACCTCTACGTCGACAAGGCGTAAAGCCATAAGTAAAAAAAAAAAAAAAAATTGGGGACCTAAGTTTTAATGGGTATATTGAGATGAAGAAGTTATCTTAAGATAGAAAAAGATGGAGGTTTGCAGTCGAGAAACTGATGGTAGAAAATGAAATTATTCATGGTGATTTAAAACAACTCGGACAAAACTTAGTATGTTGGTGGGTTGGTAAACTAACCATGTTTCAGGAGTGGACCCATGCTCTGAAAATTAAGGTCTGTGCAATATGTGAAGCGTCATTATTGTTCCGATTGTTTTTAGTTTACTGAGAGTTATGCTACCATATAGGCTTCACCGTAAGGTATCAGTACGAACTCCGCCTAATAACAGTGCCGCACATGCGCTGCAGCCATCAGTAGTCAATAGTTCGCATGTTATATCTACCCTGTTGGATATGAGTCCACTATAGATAATATGTTTGCACACTCAGATACAAAAATGCGGCACCTCCAAACATTTCATATCCTAATTGGTTGTGGGTAGAAAGTGACAATCTCAAAGGTCTCCTCGATCACGAGATCTTATATTTCTCGACTATTTTCTTTCCGGTACTTCGAAAGCTATGGTATATAATACTCCTCCAACAACAGAATGACACAGCCATTGAAATGCTGAGCATACTATACGTATTTGACCGTCTACATGAATATCTGCATCACCATTGTAGGCTCTCTGTTGAATCCTGGGGTCAAAGGTTTGAAGATGTAATTTACTGCATAATGTGACGCACTTGTTTGGTTTCATGATGACATGTTGAACGTCTATCCATCACAGTATCCGAACCATTCTTAAACGTCAATACCCTGAAGCACCTAAAACATGCTTTGCCGGTTATGGGTACCCTACCGAATTCGGATCAGTTTGACGCCCCACACAACATAC
Organism: Vandiemenella viatica; assembly: GCA_031002005.1. Lineage (NCBI taxonomy): Eukaryota > Metazoa > Arthropoda > Insecta > Orthoptera > Morabidae > Vandiemenella > Vandiemenella viatica. The sequence continues at coordinate 113,793,647 of JARYHS010009186.1, read as the reverse complement.
TAAACGACGTAGGCGTTGTTTTTTATCTACGTGTATACTACATTTCTAAGTTAATGATTTATATGGAATAGATGTAGTTCGGATTTCAATGGCACACGTGAAAAATACAACTGACATTTAGTTCACACCAAACAGAAAACGCTACTTATCCTATCCCTCAACCAGTTAAACTGCGAACTAGGTGTTAAACTCTGAGTGGTTTAGCGATATCAATGGCCACATTGTTTCTTAAAACGATAGTAAAATTAAAAATTATCCGTTTCAAACACAGATTGTTGGTTAGAATAATAGGTGGTTTTCAAGGCAAGCTTCGATTAGATGTATGCAATTATAATAACTAAACTTACAAACTTCTAGGATTTAATCATCAAATGTGATAGACCGAGGATAGTGATAGGTAATAAGTTTTCAGTACACAGAAGCAGATATCCTAATGTGCAACATAACTGTGAAAATATCCTTACATTTTCCGTACATTAGAGAGAAGTATCATTTTAAATTCTAAAGAGGTTTGTGGCTCGAATATAACATTCAACTCCTGACTTCCGATAAATTTTTTTTTTTTTTTGTTTTTGGTGACGCTCCTAGGTTGGATTCTGCTTTATAGCAGTTCCTGTTAAACCAGCAAAATTATCATTTTCAATATGCGACGACAGCGAGGCATATGGAAACTTGGTTACTATGGTTATATGTATGGAAGAACTTTGACAACAGCAGACGTTATTCTAGACCCGACTGGTTCTGTAAAGTGTAAACATGTAGTACGAGACTTTTTTTTTTTTCTGTCTGTTTTATACCTTTTCTTTAACAACAGAACCAGTAGCCTTATATGTATGAAGAGACATAATGTATCGTAACTTTACCTGAAAGATTTTAGTGTGGTACATATTGGCAATTTCTAGTGTATTTGACAATAGCCACCCATTCTTTTAGAATTTTAGTCTTTACACACTACTTAAATTTGTAAATTTCAGTTAGTTACGTTGACGCATGGTTTACTGTTCTTTTGTGATAAGGTAGCCCATTTTTAAAACTTCTTAACGCGTTTACGTCTGCTGAGAAGTACCCATTGCCTCTGTTCAAAACGCGTACTTTATTATTGATTAAAAAAATCTGGAGTTTCTTTTCTGACTCACTATCTACACACAGATTATACATTTGCTGTGATGTTAAAATTTTCTATAACAGATTAATCTATTACACAATTTGTGGTTAAGACAGATATTAATCGTAATAATCATTGATGATGTGTATAATGTACTCATTCAATACGAAACTTTCTAACCGCTAGTGATATTCGTCTTTGTGAAACTAGTAGTAAAATCGAAGGTTAATCAGCAAAATTTTAGTTGTTTTGCAAAAAGTTGTAAACGGCGCAGCGTTGTCCACGTGTCAACAAAGCAGCTAAAAGAGATAAA
>JARYHS010009186.1:113680520-113791229 GCA_031002005.1 Vandiemenella viatica | reverse complement strand
TTCATTAATCAGCAGTATTAATTTCTGTATGCCTCGAGAACACAGACATATCTTACTACACCTATGATTGTAAAATCTTTGACTTATCAAACGGTTACTGGGACACTATCATCACGTATTTGTCAGAAACGGCTACGAACATTATTCTCTTCATTTTTCGCAGGTCGGTAAAAGTAAGGTAGATAATGGAATCTCAATGCACAAGAAACCAACAGAATCACAGGTTGAGTAGTGTAACTAATATAAAAAATAGACGTTATTAATAATGTGAGATACAAAATATCGATTTATAACACCAACCAATAAACCAAGGTGTTGGTCATTTTAGAAGAAACTACTAAATAAAAGTTTTAATATTACAAATAACTGTAGTATTTTTCCTCCTTGAGCTCTGTGGAATTAATTCAAGGAAGATCTCTGAGAACAGTTTAAATTTACACTGATGTTTGTATCGTACTTATCTCCCTAGTTTAGTTTAAAGATGCTCATGTGAGTCGAAAAAAGAAATATTCAAGTGGATTGCAGTAGAAACAACGACGCTGATATCATTACTCATTTTTATCTCTTGTAGAGAGGAAATTCTGGTGAAACTATGAATATTAGTACAAAGAGTCACTGACACAAGTATCCATCAGGTGGAAGCCCATGACCTAGTTTTGGTTATTGCTACTTGTATAGAATAGCTCACTATTTTTTAGGGTAACAGTCGATGATAGCTTGATCTGATTTGACTGAAATACAAAAGTGACATGTATTATACCCTTCGAGTGCATCTGCAAATTTGAAAAATTTCGGTAAAGTTTGAATGGATTTAGAATAACGAAGACAGAGGTTTTGCACCGACAGAAACTACACGTTATGCTTCAAAATGGTAAAACGTCGTGACTGCTCGAGTCGATCTGCCTGAAATACGAACGTGATATGTGTTTAATCCTTTGGATCCACTATGTCAAAATTTGATATATATATATATATATGTTGCGTTTGAAGGGTGTTTAGAAGACGTAAAATAAAGGTTGTTTCCCATGGCCTGTGTATCTGCCGGTCGCGCCGGTCTATCTATGAACAGCGGGCCGTGGGAAGGGTCCCGCCTTTGCTGGCACGGATCGCGCGCTCTATCCGTCGCCCAGTCGGTTAATATCAAACGCTGAGTAGCTGTAATGACACTAGATACCGTGGTGGGGAGGTGGCTAGGGCTAGCCCTAGAACAGTGCGTAACCTAATCTGACTGAAATACATAATGCACCTGTGTGTCATCCAGGGATTTGCTCTGCAAAATTGAGTATGAAGTGAGCTAAAAGTAGTCTATATTTAAATATTTCTCAACGACAAAGATGATTTCGCTGCTGTGCAAACATAGTAAAAGGAAGAAAGGTAGTGATTGCTGTATCCTATCTGGCTGATATACAAATTCCACCTAAGATTTTTTTCCTTATGGCTCTACGTCTCGTCGACGTCGATATCATTAGAGGCGCGAAAGGACAGGGGACGGGAAGGAATTCGGCCTTGGCCGTTTTGGAGGAAGCATCCCGGAATTCGCCTGGAGTGATTTGGGTTAACCATGGAAAACCCAAATCTAGATGCCCGGACGGGTATTCGAACCAGCATCCTCCCCACAGCGTTAACTACTCATCCACCACGCTCGGCTCACTTCGAATAACTTGAAGGGAGCTAGAACGTGTATTGATAAATTTGTGTGGACAGACTTGCGCTAGCTAGCAATAATAGATTAAATTTTCTTGTAATGTGAAAAATGGTTGGAGATAACTACTTTACGTCTTCATCTACACATTCTTGTTCTGATCACAAATGAGTCACTTCTACATACCAGGGATGTCCCGTATTTGAATTAACATAGAACCTCATACAACTTATGCTCGATGAGCGACCGTTGAGTCTGCCGATAGATATCGTGAGTCGACGGATTCGTCATTTGCTGACTACATGATCCGGGAAGAGTACCAGGTCTTGTCACCCCGTTATCGCAACGCCAGTTTCTGTCCACCACATCAATGATGTTTCCCCGTGTACAATACGTGTCGCTGCCACAAAGGCCTTCGCTGAAAATAACGAGGACATCCATTAGTAACATCTTCCACCAACGGTCTGCCCGAATCACGGCGCAATCTTCCATGCATTAAACCTGGATGGTTGTTGTCCTCCAGAATTCAAGGTTTGAACATTAAACCAGTCACAAAAACAGACTCGGTTTGGTATTCCGCAGTGAACACACGTGCAGCCAACTGCATTCGGTTTCCAAGGAGTTGAACGACTGCCTTTTGCAGGTTACCTTGTTGTATGCAGCTAACAACAGGTCAGATTTAAAGCTGGTGACTAAGGAAGAAACGTAACACATTTCTTTAATATTAACCGAAGCATCGTCGATAGTACGATAGCTTCGTGAATTTTATCTCGTAGAAGACATTCAGTTGTTTACTTAAATCTTCTCGGGGCATTCTCAGAAGCCATGCTTCATCGGGTTTCCAACATGTACTGAATGATCTTTCTATTTCAGCTTCAAGTTCTGTATTTTCTTGCGGACCTCTGGAACATGGTATTCGTCGAACCAACTTTAAGCAAAGATAAAAAAATAAAATTGTTCTGCGATATGCATTAGCAAGTAATGTCAACTGTAATTCTGGTCCAGAGTACATTACACTCTAATCACAATTTCCTCTATGTTACAGACGTAGTCTGACACACACCTGAGTTACCGCGAATTATATATTTCATTAATAATCACAGGGAACGGTGGTAAGGAACACAGTGTGGAAGATTTGAGGAAGCGACACTAGGAGACTAGTTAAAAATAATTTCAGCTCGGTGAAACAGCGAAATAACTCAAGAGTGAAGTAGTTGAACCACCCCAGGAAAGACAATACTGATAGGGCAGCCAACAGTAATTGTTAGTGCCATCCTGTCAAGTCACCGAATATCAGTTTGGTAACGTCGGAGAAAACCAGAAGCTGGAGCAATACCATCTCTGTTTCGGTGACGGATAATAAATAAACAGTGTAATATTTCCACTAACACAAAGATGAATTATTCCATCTACCCGGCGGATGTCCTTGTATATCTCTCAGAGACATAGCGTCAATTGTTAACGAGAATCAAAGGCCTAATTTGCATCCAGAAAGCTGTATCTTGTTTCTAGCAGAAGAAAAAAAACTGAGCTATAAAGATTTGGTGACAAGACATACTTTTCAATACAGAATGCTGACATGAGAATTTTTGCTAACTGATAAACAATTTCCTATGCCCACAACCTGGTTCAAGTTTCAGTTAGAGGTTGGAATCAGATAGTACTTCGATAATCAACGACAGATTATTTTGAACCCATTGCGACAATGCGGACAATGCGTAAGAGCCACAGTTTAGTGACTTGCATTCTCCATGCTCTCAGTAAGGGAGCGTGCATAAACTACGAAGCTCCATTTTGGCCTCCTGTAAACCCCCTACCCCCCCCCCCCCCCCCCACGTAGCCCTACGTGGCTTTTGCCTCTACCCCCCCCACCCCCCCACGTAGCACGTAGCTTTCTTCCCTTTTGATTCCAGAAGACATTTTGTACTGTTTTCTCTTGTCAGACTATTATATATTACACAAGGAGATAATTAACTGAGGGAAATAAATATTCACACGCTGTTGTGAGTTCTGTTCCAAATTTTAACTGTGAAAAATGTTATGAAAACTACGTGGCCTGGCTCGAAACCCCCCTTCCCCCACGTAGCCCAACATAGCCTTCCAGCCAACACCCCTCCCCCTCTCTCGACCGAGCAACGTAGTTTATGCACGCTCCCTAAATACCGTAGACAACCTGGAACAATACGCGGAGCAGTTCGCAGAGATAGATGAATTTTTCTGAACTAGTGGAACATTAATAGGGTTGGAAAATCTTGCTTATACCTACGATTTCCTTTTTAACTGATAATTTGTAAATACACATGTGCCACATTCATTCCGTTGTGATTATATTTTTGTTTAAATATCCTACTTTTTGATGACAATAGGTCTTAGTATAAATGAGAGGCATTTTGTAAATAATGTATCTTTTAAATTTAGCAGGCAAGAAAATCAATACTTTTCTTGCAGTATGCAAAACAATTATCAAAAGGTTCCCATTATTTATTGTTACGCAACCACGCAGAAAGCATTACGCCGTAGCTACTTCAAGCGCAAGAATACAGCCATTGTATTACGACCTGTCACAGGATCGAGCGATTAAATAATTGCCTACCCAGTACTTTCTCAACCCGTCAAGATGAGTGGATGGTTTGAAGTACCCGTTTCAATCATGGCTTTTGGTTCCGAATATTCCATTAGTGCTACAGGTTATTATTTAGCAATTCGACATTAAAAAACGTAACTCTTTAGGTTAAAATCACATCAACCACGGAACTGCAACATCAAACTATTGGAACTATGTTCTCATCTCATTCTGCAGATTTTTCAGAAGACGTGCGCGTTCAAAACATCCAATTTGTTGCAACAGGAATATGTATCAGGATTAATTGTGCATAATCAAACGAATACTACAGCCGGTAGTAGCTCGCCTGTTCACGGAGACGACTGCTGGGGGATGATAAGCATGGATTGGCAGTTTGTTCTTCTAAAGTCAGCGACTGTAGATTTGTTTCAGAGAGTAGAGGTGACCACAGTGGCGACGCCTCTGCTCTCTTTCCCCGATTCCGTTGACCGTAGGACTTTGCACTCCCGTCAGCGTTGAAGCACTCCTCTTTCCTTGGCACAAGGCAAATATTATATTAGCACCATCGAAAATAATATAATTTAATTTTTCATATAAATCTTAAATTCCTTTTATTAGTAACAGACCACGTTGATAAAGTAAGATATTTCATCAGCTTGATGCTAATATTCATTCGCTATGAATTTACTGTCATGGAGACAAGAGAGGTAGTTTTCAGTTTGCTATTTTGATTTTATGAGCGTTTACCTCTATTTATTAATAGAAATCGTGGGTCAAACGTGAAGTCTTTCTTGATTCACTTCCACTAATCTTGACCATAAAAATCAGGCACTGAGATGATTACCAATGATGCAGACAGTAATTGGACTTTGAATGTGATAAGCTTATTTCCATCGCCGAAAGTCTGTTTTAGAACACCTTCTTGATCTTGAAAGTATACTTTTGGTATGAGATTTGGCAGCGATGTGTAACAATACTTGGCATCAGTGGGAAATTTTTAACGCCCGTTAGAGCAAATAAAGGACCTAACGAAGCTCTCTAGTTCACGTACTAATCTGGAATAGCTGGTTATCATATGGTTAATGAAAGTACAAAATGTGTTTTTCAGTGAAGTCTCACTGATAGTGAAACTTTAGATGGGGAAAGTAGACTTAAAAATCCAGTGTGACGTGAACATGGATGTAGCAATAATTTTGTTTCAACGCTGCAGATACTCTTGGAATAACATAGTACTCATGATTATTTGAATACCTCTTACTTCTGCCATTTGTAATTCGGCTGTTAAAATACTCTCATTTCGCTTGTTACTTCTTGTTCAACAAATAACTATGTCTGCAGAAAAAGGATATATCGTAAAATTGGGGTTTGTAGCAGCAAGCAGAACCTACGAAGCTTGTTTATCTAGTTTTCTTCCTTGGCAATGATGGTACTGGTACAAGAAAACCTCCGAAAATTTCATGATAAGTTGATGATTATCACTGACTACAAACAAACGAAAGTTTGTATATTAATTTATGTTAACAGTATGAAATGTAACATGCATAGAAAAATATCTGATCAACGCTGAGAAATTTATAGACTTCTTCTGAAGATGATCAAGGTATTAAGCTGGATCGTACTCATTGTTCGTTAAATATTCGAGATTAGTGGGCAGTAATAATATAGGAGAATGGAAAATATAGGAGAATGGCGAATTAATGAATGAATTATTAAGTGAAAAATTAATTAATTCATTAAATGTCTCAAATGTTGAGAAAAAATATTTTCTTATTTTCAAATACCATGATCGATCAAATATGAACGAGACTTTTTTTAAAAAAATTAATCTTTGCAATATTGTATAAGAAAACATATACGAAAGTGTTCTCATACATAGTCTCAACTATTGTCTACACATTTTTTCGCACACACAGGCAGTTTTTTTTTTTTTTTTTCTTCCTTATGGAATTCACATAAATGATAGACACAAAGTGACAAATTTATGCTACAGAGACAATAAACCGAAGCTGTTCAGTGTAGTTATTAAATTTTTATTGCGTTTTCGCAGTGGTGTAGACGAGCGTTATGGTGCAGAATCAGGACTCTGCAGGTCGGAATTTCGCTTCCGTAATATCGTTGCTCCTCTCTAAACTTTCCCAAGAGTTCATAGTAAGATGCACCATTGATAACTCGTCGTCCAAGCATAAAATCGCGTGTACTACATCTTAAGCTTTCCAGTGACGATACTGGGAAATTTTCGAGCAGACAATCAATTTTTTGTCTTCACCGTAGTTGCTTCACCTTCTGCACGCCTGTGCAGATTCAACTTCTCGTTTCATGAAAATAGTGGTGTAAAAATCGCAAGCGAGAATGTGCATCCAAAATGTGTCTACACCTAATTCATAGCACTCCACAAGCCGAGAAATATTAATTCATAATGCTTTCTGATTTGCTGTCAACATTCGTGGCACCTAACTTAAGTTTATTTGTGTTTCTGTAATTCCTTTTTATGATTATCTGCAGCCTTCAGAAAACTCAATTTGCAGTACTAATTTCACGAACAATAATTTGTATGTCTTGTGAATTAGGTTTTAAATTAGAAAAATAGTTTGCGACCTGATGACGTAAACAAGAACCTTCTGTTCACACATCGTGTTAATAAGTAAACTAACGACTGAATAGACAAGTGTGTAACACCAAGGAGTTCCCACTTCCTCATTCCAATTATCGTTTAAGATCCGCCGTTTATTTAAAAATTCTCATTTGTATTTGATCACCTATCGTTTATTCGATAAATCCCTGTTATTGACATGAATCTATTTGTCAATATGTTTTCACAATACAGAAAGTCACTGTATATACGGTTTGGTTGCATTGAAACTTAATTATAAACGAAGCTCGTGGTCGATACCAGTTCGTCATTTGTATCTGCCCCCAAGCTGTTATCAACTACCTGTCGAGCGTAGCTGGTAGGACGTCGGGGGCAGCCGTCTTCTGTGGACTTGTCTCACCCGGGATCATGACTGCAGCCTCTTCTCTCTCCTCCCGAATGCCGAGCAGCAGATTTCAAACTCGTCAACGCGTTGTCCAAATCTTCTCTCCTCGATACATGAAAAATAGTGGTGACAGTGTGATTCTGCGGTGTCTTTAACCCTATAACGATTACAGCTACGGCTGCTGGGATGTTCCACTCCGAAACGTGTAAATGGTAATCGTCCAGCCGTATCACTCACGTATGTACGGCTTTCCGGAAAATCATACCACTTGGATATTCAAATATTTTAGCACGAGTGATTTTTGCTCACGGAGTGGAACTAAATCGTTGTAATACCAACCGACACGTTTAGGAGTGGCATCTCCACAAAAGCTGCCTCCTTACTAACAGGGGAGACGCCATAGTAGCGTAGCACTGTTTAAGAATCGCAAATATATCAACTAACTTCATCTGCACGAACAAAATAAATAAATAAACTCTTCTCGGGCTTCCAGCCGCGTAGACATATCACATTTATGGGACATTTGGAAGCCGTCTATCTCTTCTCTTATTTTCAAACAGTACCTCTGGTTGAAAATTAGGGCAGAGATAGATGTCTTCGAAACGTCTCTTAAATGTGACATTTTTAAGCGGCTGGAAACCCGAGAATTTATTGAATTTTCGATTATTTTTAAATGTAACATCGACATTCTTTTAAGATATTATTAACATTATTATTGATAGTAATAATTACGATGAAGCTCATGGCTTTGTAGAAATTATCTTGAACATCTACTTTGGTAATACTAGAATTTTCACTTTAATTTATCAGTTTTTCAGGTAAATTGTATGAATGGAGATTTTCCCGGCTTAGTGAATTCTCCACGGGTGTGCACAACGTTTCGGCCCCTGACTTTGTTGTCGTAATCAGGTGTCGCATGGATTCCGATGGTTGTAAGCCTGCTGTTACCACCTATTCGAGGCAGTAACAGCAGGCTTCCAACGATTGAAATTCAAGGGACACATGATGAATCCAGCGGAGCCAACTATCGCAATGTTGAGTTTCATAAATTCCGGCTGTATACCCGTGAGGCAAATTGTTAAAGGACTCTCGCGATAAATTATCACAACAGCCAACTCCCTAAGCTACAAATAAATATTTTATCACTCCCCTCTACCAAAATAATAAGCCAGTTAAAGATCGCGGGGTCATATTTCTTAACACACTGCCCAATGTTCATTCCTACCATTCTGTTTTTTTTTTTTTTTTTTTTTCAATACTAAAGAAAGCAATAATACACACTCGACGACTAATACAAGAAATGCGTTTAAGGCAATTTTAGATGTTATATAGGAACTTTAAAGAATTCTAAATTATTTTTACACTTATTTGTTCGTAAGATTCTGTATCGACACCGTTACCTGTAAAAATAACAACTACAAAATGTCTGACCACACCGAGGTCAGAAAACTGTACTTGACATTTGTTTCTGATACTTCTTATTTTTGGAAATAATATATTTTATTTGTGACTTTATCACATAGCTGACGAAATAGAGCCAATCCACTATAGTTGAAAAAAAAAAAAAAATAATGGTTTGGAAACTTTCAAACGCGACAGTTGATGTGAATGCTAAGTATAAAATTTCACTTACGTTTGATACCCATTAACGCTAATATATGTGTATATACATATAAAAAGGAACTAATTCCTTAAAACGTTCTGTAACTCAATATGCAGTAGTTTGAATCCAAACATCTGAGCGCAGGAAACCAATCGATTATATTTAAATTCAGTTTTGTTTCAGTGTATTATTTCCTTTTAGAAAAGTGGGAGGAGGGGAGGGGGGAGAGGGAAATATGAAACTGTAAGAAAGAGGCCTTGAGAACTATCAACAGCAAGATAAATTAAGTGAATACGAGGAAGTGTGAAAGATAGAAGAGAGAATTGGACAGTGGAGGGTACAAGACACAAATAGTCGAAGAAAAAATATTATGAAGAGGCCTGGGTTCGATATAGACACGGTTAGCGGCTGGAAACTGACAACGATAATGATGACCATAATATTATTTACGATAATGATAGATGAAGAGATGATGTTGATGATATGGATACGATGATGATAATAATACGAATGATGATGATGTGTATGAAATAATGAAATGAAATAAATCTAGTCCGCAAATAAATGTTTAAGCAACAAAAATCAACTTCTTAGGATTTGCAGACAATATTGTGATTTAGCTAATTAAAGTGAAAATACCAGGAAAAATATTTAAAGTGTCAATAAAATATCTACAGGGTAATTTGGTTTCAGACTAAAAAAACTCAAAACAAGGCTATAAAATAAAAGAAAAAAATCAAAAATCAAAAAGAATCACAAACTTAGAATGAATTTGAATATTGCTGAAGAAGCGGTATATGTGGTAAAGTAATAATTTTAATTAAGAAATAAAACTACAAATATAAAACACTTGCGACAGGAGTCAGTAGGCATAATAGCTGTTTGGAATTGAAGGGATTAGCACAGGGTAGAAAAGTAGCATAAATTGGATATTGTTTTGTACAACAGCAAAACTCACCACAATTGCTCAATTTGAAAGTACAGGAAAACTTTTAATGAGGGAGAGTTAACCAACACAAAGGGCGTTTGTTAGACTAGAATGGATATTAAATTGCATTTTACGCACACGTCTGACATGTTTAATTATCACTAGCAGAAGTAGAGAGAAGGCTGGAAACAAAGGAAATTTGTGTTTTGGTCATTTCATATGGTCGCTTTTGCTAGACTGCAAAATATAACAAAAACAACGCTACATTGTATGAGTACGAAAAACATTACAGTATTCCTCAAAAAGTAAAAGTTATTTAATTAATGGGAAGAAAAATGCAATTTGTATAAGATTTGGTTATTCGCTCTAACTTAAAGGACTAAGCCGCTGAATTTACTAACGGAAATCAATTCTGAGGCCACATCTGCTGCTTCCCATTACATTGCTTGTTCGAATCAGACATAATGGTCTAGAGACAAAAATTTACATAAGCCTAAATATAATATTCTAAAAAATATGAAAAAGCTGTCCTATTTCCAATCCAAACACACAGAAAATGTTTCTATTGATTCTTTAATCAAAGAGAATACGTATCCAACATTCCCATCATTCTAATAATCCTTCCCTCGAGGCAGTCAACCCATAAAGGTAGTAGCTTGTAACAAGGGAACAAGGAAACATCGAATAAGCGGCATACTACTTATCACATATAATGTGAACACAATACTAAACGACGTTTCATATACCAAAGAATTTTCAGAAAAAAGGTAAAAAGATAGTTTGAGAGAAACAAGTATAAAAAATACATATAAAATCTGAATATGAGAGTTAGCCACAGAACATCCTAATTTATTAATAATTAATTAATTAGTCAATGCGATGCTACTGTAAATTTATCTCAATGTCATTTTTTTACTCTCGCATTTTAATTAAGTTTTGTGGCTATCCCAGGTTGTCTGTACCTCCCGGAAGCGATATGCTATGGACATTGAATCTTACAAACGCCGGCCTCAGTAGAGTAGGGTATAGAGTACTGGTTCCACGGGTCGCCGGTTCGAGTCCGGCCGAGGGCATGGGTATTTACGAGTAAATGTTATACGTGAGTGTGCTGGTCGTGTCCGTCCTGTGGTGTGTCTAGAATTACTTGAAAGATAATATATACATGGAGAAACTGATGAATTAAACTAATGTGGCCTAAGGAAGCCAAATTCCATTAAAAAAAGAAACTAAAAAAAAACTTTCAAGCGTTGAGGAAACCCCAACGTTAGAGCTGGCGTAAATGGCCAAATAACTTTTTAAGTGACTTTTCCACTTATCTAAAAACGAATTCTTGATGTCATACAAAATTGATTTCTTAAAATTAGCTGAGGTATTTTTCCGTTGATAGCAGTGTGAAGCTTCTAATGGACAGTGCATCAAGCATTTAAGGCGTTCTTGCCTTATTTATTTCTTTTGCCTCAGATAGGCAGAAATTCTTTCCGCAAGAGTCGTTAGGGTATCTTTGCTTTGGTAGGTTGCTCTTCTTAACGGTTTTGACTCGTCACGGTAGAAATACACTTGCCGTGTTTCTTTTTTATGATTTCAGCCACAATTGTGGGCGTGTAATTCTTCCGGTTGGTTGATGGGATTTCATATTGTTGTGCCTTACAGCGTGGACAACACATGTAGAATGTAATTCTTAATTAAAACCATCCATGACCTAGTATGAATTCGAACCGGCAACACTTACAACGCGAATGTAGTGTGTTGGGTCCTATCCTACGGCCATTTTCTTCAGTTGCACACATAGGCAGTTTAACTCTTTCATGTGGAGTATAAAGGGAATCGCTGGAAAGTTGTTAAACGCACTTTCCAACAGTATCCGATTTCTGCATTTCAGCTTATATTTTTCACAAGTATAAGACAGCTTTTTTTTTTTTTTTTTTTTTTTTTTTTCACCAAATGAGAAGTTATAATAGAAGTAAATTTCCAGATGCTGAAACAACACCCATACAGTATACGCACCATTCCCTGGCACGTGGAATGAGATATTACTCAGATCTTCAATATTTTGCCCATCGAATAATATAATTGTCTTTCTGATTTAGAAAATAGATTCGCATCTATAATTCCTCGATTGTGTTCCATCGAATTTTCTGGAGAGTACACCAGAATGGAAGAATATTTAAAGACGTGATAACTTCATTCAACAGTCTATTTTGCTTGGTGAGCGGTTAAATCTCTCTCCCGATTTAATGTACTCCGTTAAAACTTCTTGTCCCTTACAAAACTCTTCACCTTTACATATCGTCTACAACTATCAGCCTCAACTTTAATCTTTGTTTTCCCTTCAACTACATCCTACAGCTACAAATAAACAATTCTTACCCTTCTCACAACGTGACCCACCACTATCATATCTTTCATCTATATAAAGTTCTTCGACAATCTCCTTATTTTCACCAGTCATTTAGAAAACAAGATTTAATCTCGTACTTTACCCGTAATTTAACTTCCTGTTATAGTATCTCTTTTCAAATCCCTCAGGTTTTAGTTTTGCTACTCTCAAATATACAAACCTTTCTTCCAGAAAGTTATGAACTGCTGAAGGGTTTTTATATATATATATATATATATATATATAAAAAAATGGCATTCGGCCATGTTAGCCATTCAGCCAGCTCAATGTGTTTTTTCGTTTTCAATGTACAGATTTCATCCAAGTGTGATGGTTTTCTCTCTTTTGTAAAGACGAACACAACACTTAATTAAAACCACCCATGCCCTCGGACGGACTCGAACCGGCGACCCCTGCAACGCGAAGCAAGCACGCTACCCCTACGCTGCCGGGGTCGGCAACTGCTGAAGGATTATGCTTACAATAATTATTTCTGTATAACAGAACTTTGCTGCTTCTATAGCATCAGTTCTAAATTTGCGGTTAGTATTTTGTCACTGTTGTCATTTATGCTCCACTTCATGACGGTTTTGCTCGGGTTCTAGTCCAAATTCCTCTCCCAATATTATTTTTCATGCCGTTGTTTTGTTTTTCCATATCTTACCTCTTCTCTGCAAGTATAAATGCTACCAACATATCGTAACTTAGAAACTTCCTAAATTCGAAACTTTATTCTACATGGATTCTTTGTTCTTTACCTTGATTGAGCCCATTACACAAAAGACGATAAACTACAGCATCGCTTTACCCCATCTCGTGTTTATACTGTATATTTTAACTATAGTGTAATGACTCTAACACGTTGTGCTTTAATCACTGTCTACGTACGTTAACCTTGATTTTTAAAAGAAATATACATCTTGTTCAATTTAACGCAATAAATGCTTCATTTTAAGCTCCCTAAAGTCATTAAATACGTCCTAACTTGTTTTTCTTTCATCCTCTTATCAGTAACTGATTTTCATTTTATCCCTCTTCCATTTCCATTTTTCTGTAGATTACTGCCCCGATATTTGCGAAGTGTGAGATGTCAAACTAACGGTACGGCAAATTTATTATCTTTGCTTTCTTTGAGGCTGTGAAGATAATTTGTGTATTTACATCAGTCAGATATATATATTTATATAAAATGTAGGGTATAAATAAACGTTAAACAAAATTAACGAGTTTCTAAAGTATTAAGTTTTATATTTTGCTGTAGAATAAGTCGAGAAGTTTCGAGTTTCTGATCAGTACGTAAAGACACTTACAGTTCACTTGCAGTATCCAATGTTATTCGGTAGGCTATTAGGGCTGGCGGATCGGCCGCAGTCAAATGGTTTTGATCTTCGTCCACTTCAGAATTCGTCGAACTCACCAAACTGCAAGGTGGATCCAGAGATATAGTCAATCCTTAATCAATAAATACATAGTAACCAATAAGTAACCCAAGTTAAACGCTGCAAATATAGTTTAAGATACGTTTACTTTGTTTAATTACTTTCCTTGTATTTTTCTGTATACTGCTGTTGGTTTTGTAGTAACAGGATGTATTAAGCTTTGTCTATACTGCTGACCGGTTGTCGGGGTGTATTGTCTAGTAAGATGACACGGTAAAATAACTGAGACGTGATTACACTAATTAGTACACTTCTATTAATTGCAGTATTGTTGATGCTCCCATTGCCAACAGCGTCCTAATCAGCAGTTAATTACAATTTTTCAGTTCATATCTTACATCTCAACTGATGCTATATTTGAAAGGTCAGTGTTCTTAACTCACAACCACTTAATCGCGTAGCTAGAGCGTCTGACTAGGGTCCAGACGATCGGAGTTCGTTTCCGCACAAGCAGATTTTAACACCTTACATCTGGTGGCCATTTACATTTTATTTTAATAATTCCTGTGCAACTGTTTTTTTTTTCTTTGAGTAGGAAAGTTGTTTTGTTCAACGAATAACATTAATGATCGCTGGATGTCAAGTCAAAGATGATCTGAGATTGTTGAATTGATTGAAATGAAATGGATTGCATGTAGAATAGAAGCTAATAAAAACCGTATTACTCATAATAAATGTTAGAAATAAAGACATTAATGTGAACTGTTAATTTATGAAGTGAATGCATAAATTTTGAAACTTCGGAGAATGTGGATCGTGATAAATAAATATTGTAATACAAGAAGCAGAAGCATTTTAGTATTGATGGAAAAGGAAGTACCAATATAAATACTATTAAATTTTATTTGTGCAAACTCTTATATACGAAATCTATTTGCAGGATTTTATTTTTAGATTTTTAATATAATATAATATTATGCACTGTATGCGACGGAGACATCATCATTAACGGTAAATGTGAAAGGAATAGTGTAATAGTATGAGAATATTACGATAACATTATCTGTTTAGTGTGGTTATGAGCAGCAGGTAACAATTATATTCTGTGCTGACGTAAACTGCCAGCAACACGGTGATCAGGCGGTCAGCTACCTACCTGAGCCAACTTCCAGGAAACCAGCGTGGCATTGTTCCCCTAATAAGAAGTGACCTTCCTCACTGTCAACTGGTGAAAGGCTGAGTAGGAACATCGCCCTAAGAATCGATAGGAAAAATAGAAAGACAGATACTGAGAAAAATATTCGGCCCCAAAATCCAAAATGGCATCTGGATGCTCAGAAGAACTGTGTTCACTGACATAAAGATTCACCTCACTCGCACGGAAAAGACGCATGAAATTTTATGGACATATAGCATGTAATGAATTAAAAGGTACAGTGCCATTAGGCACTAAGTGATCCCACGGTGTGTGTCGATGCGATGCGTCGTGTCAACGGACAGAATGTGACGGAACTAAAGCGTCCAGATTTACACGCACCTTGGGGGGTGCTGACAACGTCCTTCTCAACGTGGACATAAAGCGGATTATAACCCCCATAAATAACTGAGACCCGCTTTCTATTTTCGCACGTTTCGGAAAGTTCCCGCCGAAAACTGGCACAGACTAGCAAAAATAAACCTTAGTGACGTTTCCTAGTAAATGAGTGCTTTATGAGAGTAGGGGAAGACGATCCAGCCAATAGAGAAGCCGCCTCAATTTATTGCCGTGTTGGTGTTTTTCTTGTCTGTTCTGGGCCAATGTGATGCTGGTCCTTTGGCGCGGATTGCGGTGATTCGCCAAGAGCCGGACCCGACATCGCGTTACGAGAAGTACAGAGTCTTGCTCGGAGGAGAAGGACGGACGACGAGACATTCTGGTGCAGATCTTCATCTAGTACGGCCGAAGTGATTTTCGCGGAGTACGAGTCGGCACCTGGGGACGCTGCCATCACGCGGTGCGTTCGAGGAAGCTGAAAGACCGCATGTGGCGCTGGTCTTACCTGGTCGCTGACCTGGGCTGTGAACAATGGTAAAAGCTACGGCCCGGACGGAAGCTCATGCAATCGTTCCACCCAGTAATGACCCTGAGATTTTGCAATGACCCTGAGATTTTGCAATGACCCTGAGATTTTGCTCTAACTGTTTGATATTCAATGATATGTAAATGTTAACCTCAGATTAAAAACAAACTTCATGTTTGACTAATTTCACCATAATAAATTGTACACCCAATTTTCAAGTTTCCTATTCATTACAATAATATTTCATGTGATTAGCTGAAGATTAAGTATGATTTTTGATATTCCAAATTGATAATTTTGCTAATGATAAAACAGTATGACCCAAAAGTAAACGTCCCCAAGGTGGACGTTACAACATGGCACCCTAAACGTGGGGCTATCGAAATATGAATGATTGCAAGAGTTTCTATGAAGCATTGATATTAAATAAATGATGAAATTTTATTTCAGTGGAAACCAGATGATCCAGCAGAAAATTTTATTTTATGTTATATGTGATATGTTAATGCTATGCCATTGAATTATTTTATTTTAGTCCTGCAACGGAGATGGATGCAGTTTGAAAATCATACTATATGATGTATTGTGTTGATACATGTTCAAATCGACGTTGAAAAATTGTTTTGTTTGTCAATGGTGGAAATATGATGTGATGATTGTCTTTCATTCGATATGTTGTTGTGTTGTTGAAATATGATTTTGGTTTTCTTTCGATTGTGATGTGGTTTTGTCGAATTTTGGTAGTGAATGGTAATGGATCTGTTGAGACTATTTCTCGAGACTGGTGTGTAATGGTAAGATTGTTTCGTCGATTCAGCGTTGAAAAATGGCATGTTTGATTCTTGAATGTTTTCTGGGACGGCTATTACTTTTTATCTTTTTCGTATCTTGCTTATTCGTGTTTTATGTGTGCTGACGTGTCGACAAAATATTCATTGTGATTTACCTGTGTTATCGGGAGTAAAATTACGTTTGCTGGAAATCATATGTCACGAGAAGTGTTACTGCACGTATGTGTTTTTAAGTTGATGGTTGATTTTAAATTAAAGCGGGCTGACATCTATTTTTGGTTTGATTTCTTTCCATATGATCACTAAGATCTCGCGTTATGCTGAAATTTTTTCTAATTGTTTTTTAAAACAAATTCAAGGACTATTAATACGTGATTTATGTGCGCAAAGGTAAATTCTGTGATTTAGTTTTTTAATGACTTGCAGGAAATGTGAAGGCTGATCTCAGTTCATTTTCTTTGATACCGTTGTGTGATCGAAATTTCTATTGATTCTGATGATCCAGAAGCTTGTTCAAGTTGTTTATTTTATTTTCCTTGTGGTATTCGCGGAGTGTTCGTGGAGATTGAATTACGGGGGTCGCAAAGATAATTTAAAGGAGGTTTGACTAACTTTTATGGCGTAAACGATTCTCTAAATAAACACTGATTTCAAATGCGATCGCTAAAAGTTAAATTGAATGCTGCTCCGGAGTGGAAAGTTTATTAAAATGGCACAAAGTTTGAATCAAACGGAGTTAGGAAATCTTGACGTAGCGATGGAAGGAAATCACGCGAATTTGACAGATAACTCCGCGATCGTGAATTTTGAACAAACTCCTAGTGAAGCGGGTAATATAATTTGCGCTCCCATCAATGATTCCCCGGACGAGGCAAGCCCATTGCAAAGCAAGCAGGACGTAATTCTAGCGCCTCCGCTAAATGATTTAGGTATTTCTGGCCAGATTTTGGGGATGTTACAACACATGAATGAAAACCTCACTGCCCAAAGAACGCAAATAAACGAAATAAATGAAAAATTTACTGCCCAAAGAGCGGAAATAAATGAAACGTTTGCGGCCCATAGAGCGGAAATGAATGAAAAACTTACTGCTCTTAGCGACCAGCAAGAAAAATCCAAAGAGCAAATGAACGAAATAAATGAAAAAATTGACACAAAGCTGGATGCCTTCGGAAAGAAACAGATTGAAATAATGGAACAATTTAAAGTTGGTTTGCGAAAAGAAATGTCGGAAGTTGATGGCTTGAAAAGTAATAGTAATGGTCTGGATGGAATAAGTATAATTCTTCAAGAAAATAAAATGACTGAAGATGAAAGTTCTAAAGAAATAGGAACCAGAGATATGGATAGAGAATCTAAATCTGATGTGCGCATAATAAAATCAGGCAGAAAATTGGTTGAAACTGGGAAGAAACAGGAAGACCGCGTGTGTGAAGATAACAGTTTTGCATTTTCAATTACCGAATCTACAAAAATCAGGATGGTTGAGGAAATCAAGTCCATCAGGCAACAGCTATGCGCTATCGCACCCAAACCAGGAAAAGGAAAAATCATAAAAATGAAACCAAGATTATATGTATATGGGGAAAGAGGATATTTGAAATATGTAAAACTTCTGCAAGTGCAAGGAACATTTGATGTGGTGCAAGAAGATTTGAATACTTTGCATATCGGACGGAATGGTAAATGTTGGGATACACTCCAGGTAGAACACCGCAGGGGGTATGGGCTAACGATCCAAAAGGTCTTTCACAGTGAGCTAAAAGGAATTCCCGGCTTGACTGCAGTGCCAGAACATATGTTTCGCCAGGATGTTTGTGTAGACATAGGGACAACAAGTGACCAACAAAACCGTAACAGATCGTTGATTGTCAATGAACAGATATGTTTGATGCATCGAATGATTTTTTAGTATCGATGCGCGTGAGAGCACAAATTTTGATTGCGAAAATGGATTCAAAGATTACATGGCCGTTTAAAATATTAATAAGATGACGGAGCCAGTTTTGAAATTCCAGATTTATGAAAATGACCGTGCAAGATTTTGGTTAGGTTGTAAGTGAAATGTAAATGCAGTACAGATGGTTATTTTAAATTGATAAGGTAAAGATATTTTAGTCTAAGAATGACATTTTTAGTTTGTTTGTAGAAAACATTTCAACCCTATGACGAGCGGCAACAATAATAATACAACCCTAGAGTGAAAAATGAAACGTTGATTTTTTATTAATATAAAACTTCCATACGCAGCAAAAGCTATTATAAAAATAATAATAATAATCCTCAGAGAAATTGTTAGAAGTGAAAGATCGTGTTTGATTACGGTTTCAATTCGAGACGGGTTTGCCAAAATAGTCGCGACGATTGTAAAATCATTAATATTCCGTGTCATTGAGTTGTGGATTGAAATTGGTGAAGTTTGACCTTTGAGAAGAATAAATATTAGCAGTGTGTTGATGTGTTAAAATATTAAGAGCAGAAAGAAATGACGTGTTCGCGATAGCGCAGAGTAGATAAAGTTCGTTAAATGTAGATCAAGAAATGATCGTCTATGAAGAGTTTATATAAATGAAACAAAATATTGCGGACCGTGAAACCGAAGAAGGTATAGGCCAATATTATTGTAATGACGAAAAAAATCGTCAGTTGAAGTTTAGAGGATGACAGATAGTCATCGAACTTAATAGCCGAAGCTAGAATGAACATGTACTTGATAAAATGTGAGTAGGGATTGTTCCAACACGCTAATAATTTTAAGAAGAGGAAATTCGAAACCATGAATAGATGAAACACTAATGACACGAAGTTATTTGAAGAGAAATGGCTAAGGACGTAATCGTTTGTTGATTAAAAATAAAGTGTTAGGTGAACTATGATATGATAAGAAACAAGAAATACTGATGAAACCGCGATGAAAATAAATTACTGCGTATAGAATCAGAGGATATGTTGTAAAACAATAAATTTCCGAATAAAGGGAAGAAGATTTAATTAAGAAGTATGAAAATGTTGGTTGCGCTAGAAATATGTCATTACCTTTAAGTCTATGGTTACGAGGGCTTATAAAAAGTAGTAGTAAAAATTAACAATACGAAATAATCACAGGAAATAGTATCTAATTACCTATGTGAATAAACCTATCAGTGCAGAAGATGTTGAGGATTAAATATAATTTTTAATCTTATTGAATAAGAGATTTGAAGAGATCGTTTGACAAGTTAACGGTAAATTTAATAAGTCAAACTTAGCGAATATAGCCGGGAACCGAGCGGCAGACAGCTGTAATCTTTTGTCCAAAAGCCACAATAGGGAAACGACCCGTCGCGCTGTCGAGAACCAGTGTCTCTGCTACCTGCTAGCCTTTGAAAGGGAAAGCGTTCGTGGAAACAGGTGGGGTTTGTTTACTCCAGTCAGCTGGCTTGTCAAAGTTGACCAGAGAAGCTGTTAATGGAAAACATTCAGTAAAATCTGTATTTATCTTAAATAAATGGAAAAAGATACCAGTCTGGGAAATTATTTCAACAGAGGTTGTTAAAAAAAGGAGGCTGTAATAAAATTTTGTAATTAATTACAAGCATTAGGATTTAAAATGGTAGTATTTAAAATGCTAGTTCATGTCATGTATTGGTTTGACAAATATAACTGTTAGGATACTTTTGTGATGAAAAAGTGAATTAATTAGTAATTATAAGAATAATTGTTTAAAAAAATTATAGATAATAAATAATTTTGCATATTATAATAATAAAATGATGTAATTTTATTTTAATTGAATATTTTTTTGAAAAAAGGGCAATCTAAGAAAGATTTAAATTAGTTGTATAGAGAATGATATATGTCACATGCTACTCATAAGATATGTAACATGTAGTTATAAGACATGCTGGATTGTCTTGCGAGTTCACTGAGGAATCAAGTAGGGCACAAGAGTAATTCGTGAAGTACAAAGCTATCACATGTTGTATTAATAGAGAACTGAAGATGGGTATATTTTAAGAAGTTTGATAATGTAACTATTAACAAAGATCACAAACAGTTAGAGAATATTAGAACGAACTAATCTCACTCACAAGGAAGATTAACCCAATGACCAGAAATAAGTGAAGTTATAGTGAAAAACTGAATTGATAATTATCCCATAGAATAATTTTCAATTGTACGGGTGATGGGGTAGTTGTAATGAATTAAAAGGTACAGTGCCATTAGGCACTAAGTGATCCCACGGTGTGTGTCGATGCGATGCGTCGTGTCAACGGACAGAATGTGACGGAACTAAAGCGTCCAGATTTACACGCACCTTGGGGGGTGCTGACAACGTCCTTCTCAACGTGGACATAAAGCGGATTTATAACCCCCATAAATAACTGAGACCCGCTTTCTATTTTCGCACGTTTCGGAAAGTTCCCGCCGAAAACTGGCACAGACTAGCAAAAATAAACCTTAGTGACGTTTCCTAGTAAATGAGTGCTTTATGAGAGTAGGGGAAGACGATCCAGCCAATAGAGAAGCCGCCTCAATTTATTGCCGTGTTGGTGTTTTTTCTTGTCTGTTCTGGGCCAATGTGATGCTGGTCCTTTGGCGCGGATTGCGGTGATTCGCCAAGAGCCGGACCCGACATCGCGTTACGAGAAGTACAGAGTCTTGCTCGGAGGAGAAGGACGGACGACGAGACATTCTGGTGCAGATCTTCATCTAGTACGGCCGAAGTGATTTTCGCGGAGTACGAGTCGGCACCTGGGGACGCTGCCATCACGCGGTGCGTTCGAGGAAGCTGAAAGACCGCATGTGGCGCTGGTCTTACCTGGTCGCTGACCTGGGCTGTGAACAATGGTAAAAGCTACGGCCCGGACGGAAGCTCATGCAATCGTTCCACCCAGTAATGACCCTGAGATTTTGCAATGACCCTGAGATTTTGCAATGACCCTGAGATTTTGCTCTAACTGTTTGATATTCAATGATATGTAAATGTTAACCTCAGATTAAAAACAAACTTCATGTTTGACTAATTTCACCATAATAAATTGTACACCCAATTTTCAAGTTTCCTATTCATTACAATAATATTTCATGTGATTAGCTGAAGATTAAGTATGATTTTTGATTCCAAATTGATAATTTTGCTAATGATAAAACAGTATGACCCAAAAGTAAACGTCCCCAAGGTGGACGTTACAAGCACGAATGGATGAATCACGACTTACCAAGAAAATTTTCCACATCGTCAACGGTCTCCGACAAAACAAAGCACACTGGTTTGTAGAAACCGAGAAGGACCTCGCAGAAGCCAGCCTTGACCCATTGACATCCACACGCAGTAAATACAGACAATTGATCACCTCACATGAATTTGCCACTAAGAGCTCAACATCAAAAAATCTGAAACTCAGAAATGCATGGACACAAGAGAGACGTCAAGCCCACATAGAAAGGATGAGGAGGTTTTGGGAAAATAAGAACAGCAAGAAGAATAATGCAAATTAATGTTTCCACGCTCTCTTTAGCGGGCTAAACGATATAATAATAATATGGCGTCGTTCAGTTCGTAGAACATATTACATCGAAATACAAGAGCCTAAAAGGTAATTATGATAAAGGGATAGCAACGCCATAAGCAGAATGTCCGGAACGGGTACATCTTCCCAGTCAGCCTACTATCTAATGAGTACCGTGGAGGAAACTCGGGAAAATAAAGAACGGTCGGAGCGTAACGCTAGCCCACTCATCTCCTCTCTAGTGCTGAAGGTTTCATTGGGAACGCGGAGATAACGTGCGGGAAGTGACTTGAGATAAAGGAACTCCGTGAACTTTACCTTTTGCTCTAACCGAATTTTATGTTAAAGATCAAATTCCCATTCGTCTTTAGCTGTGACTTCTCCGTTGGAACTATTTTCTGAGAGCTGAAGCTCCGATCAATTGGATGCTTGATAGTTTTTAATGTCTGTGCGTGATATAATGAGTGCGAAGAATTTATCTTATATCTTTAAACGAGCAATATATTTATATATATACTAGTTGTTACCCGCGACTTCGTATGCGTTGACTTAGAATTTCGTTGCCATAAGTGGATATAGGGAGCTGTTAGTAACGTAAGATTTGTACCAAACAACACCGAGTCGGCATAATATAACAGGAAAACCATCACTATATTATTCTACCGTCAAACCTGTCTCATGAAGAGAATCAATTTCCAAAACAGAAAAACAAACGAAGGTGCGGGGATATAGGGGAGGGTAGGGTTTAACTAAGGGCAGATTTATTTTAGCTTCGTCTTTTTTTCTTTCTTCAGCATGAGCATCCGATTCTTGAGTTCTAATAACTTTAGCCACTCGTTCTCTTCTAGATCTACACCTTAGGTCAGGTCTACGACCGCTATGCATGTCAGAAAAAAAGGTAAAAATAAAATGGTGTCAGAAACCTTTAGGCAGACACAAAGTAATGGTACAGTGCAGGGCAAATCCACGTCTATACTAAATAATAAGTTTTGTCTCTAAACGAAATTTACTAACAAATCATATACTAATAGACTGCGCGAGAAACACAGCTTGAGCAGCCGACGTAACATTACAGACTAAAACACGCATCCGTCTGTCTGTCACCATTCGATAGGTTCTCAAAACTTCGTGACTACAACTGTTATTCATACAGAAAAAATGTCCTGTGTCCATCCTACACATACAAAGTATTTCCTTGTGAAATTCCATAAATATCGGTATAGACATTTAGTCGTTAAACGGAACAAAAAGACAGAGACTTACTTCCGCATTTATAATATTATTAGTACAGATGACACACACATACACACTGACTGCGAGAGAAACAACGGCTGAGTGATCAATACAGCGTCAAAAAGTGTACAGATACAGCATTGTTAGACCACGTACGATTTGCCAAGCATTCCACCCCTAAATTTGTGATGTAATCAGAAAAACTCACCGTCCAGGCGTGGCTCATACGATCAAAAACAATTCTTAAAAACCTTTGCTTAAAGTGAGATTTGAACCGGAGACAACAGCCCAAACATTAGAAAGGGAGCGCGTTAACCACTGCGCTACCAGCCCGTTATAGAGTAAAGCACTACAGAGTGTTAGACATCCTAAGCGTCAGTCTATCGCCGTTTCGGTAATTTTTCAAAATTATATGACAATATGTACTGTTTACGCAGAAAAAGTATCCTATGTCCATCCTAATGCCAAATCGCATATGCTTGTCAAATTTCATCATGTTAGGATTAGCCGTTTAGCCCAAGAAACGTAACAAACAGACAGATAGAATTACTTTCGCATTTATAATATAAGTATAGATATATATGCGATCTCTAAAACGGCTCTAACTATTTGGATGAAATTTCATGTTAAGATAATGTTTTGTTTTTTATGTTTATCTAAATAGGTGTCTTCCCTGCAAAAACACGATTTTACACACACAAAAATTAGCAGATCTTGTATTTGGTATCTCGGAAACGGCTCAACACAATATCGTAGTCATTTCAGGTACCAGTAAGCCGAGTAATGTCAGTTAAGTTCTCTTTGCTTACAGCAAGGAACTCATTTCTTTAAATGAATAATTTTTATACACTAGCTGACCCGTGAGAAGAGTGTCGTGGTCAGTAATCGAATGGTAATATAATAATGTGGAAATAAGTAAAGGCAAGTATTTATCAATGAAAATAATTTTATTTTCAAGAGTAATTATCACTTTTACTGTAAAAAGTTGTTACCATGAAACACTACATATTTAATTGTAAAGCATGTAAAAAGTAGATATTTAAAAAATATTTACTTTCTCATATGTTCTTTTTCAATCTTATTTACTTTTTTAAAAAACTTGTTTGGAAACAATATTAGTAGTTATAATGTGATCATCTTTGACTTTTTCACTATATGTGTCTTTAACACAAACACAGATATTAGATATCTACGAATTCGTGAAAAAGCCATCTATGAAAAAACGGGTGCTGGTAGATACAATCTTGCCTAACCTTGTGCTTAATTAATGTTCATAACGAAGGTTTCTTCTATTGGTGATTGTTTTCTTGTTATTTGTAAAGCGACGGTTGATCAGAAGATGTGAAGTTAATGTGAGGTATGAGCATAGTTATATCGGAGTGAATGAATTTAGTACTGATGTACTCATCTAAGTGAATTACTACGCAGCTTGCACCATTAATTAATCCCTGATTAGCATTAAGATTTGTATTTAACATGATAAAAGCATGTTTCTTTTAAAGAAATTTATGATGTGATAAACCAGACGATCTCGGAAATGGTTCTAGCGATTTGGATGAAATTCATATGTAGATAACGATTTGCTTTTAAAGTTTGTAACACGATTTTCCAACAAAAAAAAATGACAATTCTTGTACTTAGTATCTCGGAAACGTTTCTAACCTCATTTCGTAGAAGTTTTCAGGTACCAGTAAACTTACTGATGTTAGTTTAGCTTGTCTTTGGTTAGAGCAAGGAACTGCACACCTCAAAATGACTAGGAATCCTTCAAGAAGCCTTTACTTTAATCAAACTTTACTCAGAATCTTGCACATTAAACAGAAATCAAAAGATGTCGAGTGAAGATCGGTCACCCAGGTACTATAATTAAAGGCACCTAAATATACCGTTTGAATATAAAAGTACTGGCAGTTAAATGCAATAATCTCCATTTTCCATAAGATGACACTTAAATATTAAAATTATTTTCAAACGTATTATTATTGTTGTTTTTAACCTATTATCAAAGCTCCTGTCACAATGCGAAGGCGGTGTCGATCATTGCACAAATCACTTACGACTGTAAGATGTAAGGATCTGATGAAATCACTAGACAAACATTTTATTGTAAAATAGCGTATCATTGAAGAAAGCCAAATTTATAGTACAAATTGCTGTTATGACTGAACTTATATGATCAAATTTATTGGACAAAAGAAATATTACACCTAGAAGATCCAATCCCCGAGTAACAATAACGTAGAAATGTTCTATACTTGGTATGCCTGAAGAAGTAGTAGGTATGGAAAAGGCATGTGACTGCTGTAACTTTGTCGGGCATTGGATTCTTGCAACATAATGCCAAAAGTGGTTTCAAGAAAGGTATGACGCTGTTTCATGACTTCCATAACTTTGAGATTGTTGTTGAATTCCCCGCAATCAATAACCTATAATCTATTAAAAGGGGCTACCGATAACCTTTCGCCTGGATGTTATCACGCTTTATGCTGGGAAAAGGCGCTCACTGCGATACCTTGTAATTCGTATGCGGCCATCACACCAGTTCAGGTTAAAACAGGACTTGTCTAAAAACGCGAATTTTGTACCACCTCGATAAAATTCACTAGAACCGTCATCTGGAAATTGATGCGTGCAACCAGTATTTTGGGAAGTACACGATGTCGAATTATGGAGGCAAACAATACCACAACTGTTGAAGTTTTCAGTAACCTCTCAGACGCTGATTTGTTTCTCACAACAATGCGTAAGAGCTGTCTAAAATCTAGGAGTGTTGTCACATTTCTTTTTCACCGATGAATTTTTAATGGACATTTTTCTTTTCACACTCGCACAACCTTCGAGGTGTTATGCCGCTGCAAAAACCCGCTTTCGTACAAATCAAACATTCATCCACTTTCAAACTACGTTGATTTTTATATCACATGCACCGTCGTCGATGCAGCACAGCAAATTCTTAAACAAGTCTGGAGCCAGCTGTCCACAACGCTATGTCTCTTGAACAACTCTGTATTTATACCCCGTAGCATCATTTCTAGACTTGCCCAACTGTTCTGTAATTTTAATATTTTTATGACCACATGCTATTTTGCACATCATGAATGTATGAACTGATTACCAGCATTGCTTCATGGTGATGCTTCCGTAAACAATGTAACAGTCGTTCTACATTAAAAAGTAAATATTAGGTATCTGTAATGAAATGCAGCATAAATAATAATTGGGACAGTTGTAACACGAAAAATAGGAATAGACAGGTCCTTTACATCCACTAGTTACGAAAAAGTCAAAATTTATTTCCCAGAAAACTGGAAAAGTTTGTAAATGTCACTGAGGATTAAACATTGTTTTCAGTGTTTTCGAAATTTATCAGGATATATTATCTCTAATAAGCCAAGAAATCAGAATTCACAAAAAATAACTGCCTTTGGTAGCAAGAATAGCTCCAGTTTCTTAAATTTTGAAAGGATAGTGGCCATATCATTTTAAAAATAATGATTATTTTCATTTATGATAGACAATTCACGCAGTAGTATTAACTGAAAAAGAAACTAGTGGTATTGAATAAGTAGGCGATTTGTAAAACAAAAGGGACTCTACAGGTAGATGTATTCCAGTTCTGCTTTGTTACGATGTATGTAAACAAATCACGGAACAGCAGATAGAAAAATACTAACGTCACTAAACATTTATTTTTCATTCCATATAAAATGAGTTGATCAGTCATATCTGATAATCACCGGATCCCACATTCTGACTTTTTCCGCCATAGAGTCAGTGGGCTTTCCATTAATCTTCAGGCAACATAAGTATATGAACTCAAGTTCATAGCTGCAGGACTTCAATGCCCTCTCAGATAAGCTTCTTTGTATTAAACGACATTCAGGATGCAGTTCTCCTGGTGACGTTTCTTATGTTCGCAGTATAATCAACGGATAGCTGTCATGCGTTTAATTTTTATCATCCTTCCGCACAAATAAATGGCTATAATTATTGATTCGTTGTTTATTCGCTAAGAATTACTACATGCTTGAAACGCCATCGGCATACGTGTTTCAGCCTCCAAAATAAACTCGGTAAAACAGAAAAAAAAAATCTAACAGTTTAATATTTCTGCACAAGAATTCAATTTGTCACGTCAATTGTTGAAAATCAATAATAATTTGCGCAAAGCACCTCAACAGTGCACTGACCCAGTATTAAAAATGCTGATTTAAATATTTTTTTGTAGGCTTTCGTTTGGAAATGCGTTCTATCAAGCACAAGAACTCTCGCTGTCAGGCAGTAAATTCCAGGTAAATTCTCCAATATTTTCTATAATTTTACCAAGCAATGGCGAAGTTATTGGAATTAACGAAAGGTCACAATTAATATGTCTTAGTGACACCAGCACAACGTTAGCTATGAGAGGGTATATGGTAGGAGTACAGAATCAAAATTATTGTCAAAAATAAAATTTCCATCATCGTAATATTACCGCGTGAGATTAAACTTGAGGAAATGTAGTAGACTTCCTGATTCAACTTCATTTTACTACAGAAAAACACAGTAATACAACAGTATGTAAAATATGGTCATGAACGCCTCAAATATAGTGGAATACATTTTAACTCTCTTTAGGAGCATAGTTTAAAGATGAGAAATTTCCTTTGCCTGTCATGCCAGTATAATATTTTCATAGTATGTATAAATGTTATTATTTTAATATAAATCATGGAAAACATAAAAATAAAATATGGGCTACGGAAAAAGAGTAAAAAAAATTCTGAAGAAGTATAAATGAATTCCGTTATGAACTGTTAAGACTAGATTGTTCAGTAATTAAATAAGTCCTTTCGGACTATTACAGAAAGTTACAAATCCGAGTATTTCCATAATTTTGAATTTCATTTCACCTTGATAATCCAACCAGCAGATCTACTGCAAAGGGTACGTGAAGATTCTGCTTTGAAAAGAAAGGGGAAAAATACAAGTTTTATGGCATTCTAACCGGTCCCTCTGTTAGATAGCAAGCATTTCACTATGGGAAAAGATTAGAGGAAAGAGGTTTAAAATCCGTAGATACAATGAAAGACAAACTAATAAGCTATATACATCTAACAAATAATTTAATTTTTATACACCAAAGATAGGAAAAATCTAATAAAAGCCGTTATAAATATTTTATAACATGATACGGAGCCTACTGTGTTCTCTATATTGATGAAAATTATCTCACATCATCATAACTGTCCACTACATTTCAACTCACCATTCACTAGTGTCACGAAACTTCTTCCTGGCAACCTTTCGAAATACAATAATAATCACCTATTAACTTTAATTTCACTTCAATTCCCAGAAAACCGTTGTTAATTCTTTTGTTAGAATACTTCTGAATGCACTCACCTCCTCCGTACTAGAGCCACGATGACAGTATACAAACAGCTTCTGATGTTCCGTAGAGACCTGAAACACAAAGTCATACAGTAAGTCAACATCGCAATATCTCATACAGAAGTATGGCATACCAACAGTGTTAAGGGAGGTTATGCAATGGGTTGCATATCTAGTTGTTTAAATTGAACGCAGTTCACCTTTCATCTTTAACTGTTAAGCAAAAAAATATCTAGGATTCAAGCGGTCAGTAATAAGCTAATATTATTTTTTGAAATTGGCTGAGCAGATTTTAAGTTAGATGCTAAACTTTATAGGTGTATTGGAGGCTTATATCTTTCATGCAATGTACAGTCTCTAACCAGAATTGTATAAATTTTGTGAATTCGTTCCCGGAAATTGTTCATAATAAAGTAATACCAGATGACCCGTGTGAAAATTTCGTAAATACGATGAATAGTGAGATTGTTAGTTTGCAATAGGACGAAAGAAGAACAGCTTCATGTGTAGCAATTGTTTGTTCGTTTAGTGTAATAGGTAAAAAATACTTATAACGTATTACGAAACAATTAGGAAAACATTTTGAATACCTAAAACATAGGTGTTTCAAACTGTGACGGAATCTGAACGGAATCTGAACAAAATACACCCATTATACGCATATCTCTGTGAGAAAATTTTGCGAATAAAATGTTTACATAGGGATAGTACCGAAAAACAAAAATATTTCTGTAACAGAAACAAAAAATCTGAAAAGCTTCTTATTGTACAAAACACATAAAGTTTATTGATATCTCTGTCATATGGGGTCGCCAGTGAAGTAGTTTATTATTATCTCTGTGATGTGTGCTGCTGCTATCTAGCGGCTTGGCTCTGAACTGTCTCACATGCATGACCTTTATAGTTATCACCTTTGTCCTTCAAGGGTCAAATTCCGAAAAATTTCTTTCTTAATTTATGATGGTACCCAAGTGTAGAACTTAATCTTTAAAATGATACATAATTTTCCGATTTCAGTTAGGTATCAATGGAAATATATAACTCGTGACAAAAAAAAAAATACGTTGTAGAAATATTGATACTTCTGCGGCCAGTGTTGGCGGGGATGGTGTGGCTCTATCCGTTGCCCAGTCAGTAACATCAAAGGCCCGCGTAGTCGAGCGTTGTTGCCATCTGTTTGCAGCAGAGGTGCGCGCCTCTCCTTCCTTGCTGTACACTAGGCATTAGGCAACGTGGTGACAAGGTGGCGAGGGCTCGCCTGTTGTGCGTGCTGATCCGTACAGTTCGGCTGATCTTGCGCGACCTACTAAACCACGGCCCGTGGGAAGCCACCATTATTGGCAGCAGTGAAATTGTGATTGATAATTTGTTTTGGTTCACGGTGAGGCGAAGTGACTTTGCCAACCTGTCAGGACACAAGCAATGTCCACTACTAGAACGGTTTAGTGAGTTACATAACGTTCGAGGAATGTTGAAACCATTTAGCTGACGGCTTGAGTTTGCTATTAAGAGGGATGAAGTCACAATATGAATACAGGCTATTAGCGCAGTGAATACAAGTAGCGGAGAACGAAGTTACTACATGCATTGTACCACCAATTTCTAAAAACGATTTTTAGAAATATACTTTCTCATTTCTCTCGTACGTTTTCGTACTATTAACGCGTTATTCTCTACTATTACCTCAAATTCTCTTGAAGATAATTCTGATTTTTTGGGGGGTAAATAATAGTTTTATTAGAAATTTGCGGAATTGCAATTTAATCTGAAGGCCTATCACCGAGATCGCCTGGAATTTATATGACCGAAACACTGACCCGACTTAAAGGTTATACGTTTCGTCCAAATATTCATTATAAGCAGAGCGTAAGCGCTTATATCCTCACTCTATGCACACAAGTGGCTATTCAAAGGGGCAGTAGACAATGAATAATCTTCACCCGGCGCTCACTTCATTTCCGGCGCAGAGTGCCTCTGTAATGGACTTGGTCGAGGCATGGGCTGTGTGACTTCCCTTAACTGGGCACAAAGTGCACTGGAACAATATACAGCGAGAACAGAATGAAGTTAGGACTTCAGCGCGCGTCGACACTACAGCTCAATAGCACCAAACCTGATGTTCCGAAATTAGAACGAGGTGAACAAAGTTCATTGATAAAAGTAAAGTATGTCTGTCTATTAAATGGCTCAACTTAAACGGTTAGTCGAAATCTTGCTTAATGTAAAAAGGCCAGTCAGGTAACAACAAGTTAAACAATGCGGTCGAATGTGTCAAACTCAATATGGTTGGCTAATCCCTTTCCAAATGTGGTAAGTAAAAGACTGAAAACAGAACAGAATTTTTTATACTATTACTTGATGATGTTTTAAACTATGACCACATTATCAGCTAAAACAGAAATAAGCCCTTAAAACATACGGAAATATATACATTCTGAAAATATTCTTTTAGCTTATCAATTTCAAAATTTGTTTTGGCCTAAATACGCTTGACGAACCAAAAACGTCCTACAGAATTGCCAAAACCGCGTGAAGCCAGAGAGGCAGCAAAATAAGTTTTCTCCCGAAAAATAGTTTCCTGAATCTACATTAACTGCTAATTAGTGATTAAATCTTGGCCTTGCAAAAGGTAAATTACCTTTTAACGCTCAATTCAGTTCTGTGACAACGGTATGACGAAATAAACACTTGCAGCATTGGGTTTTGATCCTTGCAATTCATACTCAACAATTTACAGTTTACGTCCTAACAAATATTGTTTACCTCCTGATGGAGAATTTTTACTGAATGCTACATTACAACGTCTTCTGTCTGAGGTTGTGCTTATTCTATTCTTTCCGATCAATAAGCTTCCTGGGACAAGGCACCTGAATTTTGAGTAGATATCGGAATTTTTCAATTATGTGTAGTGCTTAGATACAGCGCTGTGCTCTTTTGTAATATGCATGCAAATTTGCCGACTAGCAGGGAAATTCATCTTTCAGGGCAGAAGACACACTACCTGCCGCTTCACAGGCTCAAGCGTTTTAAATATTCAGATATATTTTCATTTTACTTCTGCATTAAAAATATAAAGGCAATGTAGTAATGATCTTTTGTTAACTGCTAACTATGGTTTTAATTAGTTGAGATTAAAGCCATAATCAACTCAATGTTATTTTAATTGAGTAAAGTAATGTTAGGTCATAAATGTGATTTTATTGAATAATATCTTTAACTAATTAAGTTATCATTACCGAATTTTAAGAGCCTGGTGCCCTAACCTGAAGTATTTCAGGTGAAGAACAATACACACGGGAAAGAATTGGGTACGAGGAACAGGAAGGAACCTGGCCATGGCCTTTCGAAGCAACTATCTCGGCGTTCGCTTGGAGTGAGATTGGGAAATTAAGGAAAACCAAAATCAGGAATGTCAGACTCACGTACTCCCGAATGCCAGGCTGGGCCATCCTCTTCAGTTATCTGACGTTACAGCTACGCGATTCTAACAGCTTCCATCGCATTAATAATGAAAATAAACCACGTATCATGACATTTTTAAAGTGCTTATATAACAAACATTTTGAATGTAGTTACTATAATTACTGAATGGTTGACAGTAAAAATATCATTTCTGCACAGTGGCACTGTTGCAGTATATTTGCAACATTACGTGTTTATTGGGAAATGATAGAAATGCTATTTTACCGTATCCGGGGTCACTAAGGCATTGTAACGATGCGTGGCACCCTACATGGGGTCTGCTGGTTCTGTCATAGGCGTTGAATAATGTTTTACCGTTCAGCAACTGTACAGTAGGGCATTGGAGATGCTCAGTTCCTAAAGATCCTGGGTTACATTCCAAACTTCTGCGCAGTGTCTATAGAGTGAGAGCATATGATACTGTTAATGGTTTTTGACAATTAAATGCAGCAATCTGCTTGGTAGCTTTCAGAACAGAAAGGCCGAATAGGTCAGGCACCGGTTTTTACTCAGTACGACAGTCCTGATACGGCTACTCATTTAACTTTGTGTCTACCTTGGGGAAATACTCTATTTTTCTTATTTTCGGCATTTAAGTACCAAACAATACGAAATGTAAGACTTTCATTGTCTCATTCATTTCCTATGTGTAACACGCCTTAGTCGACATTACAATATTTTTCTTTTTCCAGATGAGGTATATGCTTCTCATGGATAGTATCTTTACGGGCCGTTCTTAAAAGTCATTTTGCGTTCTGATGCAGGGAAACTGGTGTATCCACGTAAGTGAACAGGAAAAGACTCTTAACACTGGATTGTACAGGAAATCCTCACTGGAATGGAGTAGCATACCTTCGCCTATTCCCATGAAACACTTATCACTAAGCTTTGATGTATCCATGGTAACAAGGGAGCCTAGATTTTTGATAGCGATTTTTCGGCATGTGTTTCTGTTCATCTTCGTTTATTGGTTGGACTTCATGTCCAACAAAGTGATAGGGTGATAGGTATGCTAGTATGCTAAGTATATCAACAATAATAAAAGAGTATTAGTATGTTGCGTCCATCTTTTGATTACGTATCAAGATTTCTGAACGGGAACTGTGGCGTATATAGAGTGAAATGTTGTGTCTAACACACGCGGATTAGATTTTGTACTGTGCAATCTAGCTGCGAGCAATATTGCAGGAATTCAATTACTGCTAGTCTCATAACATCGTAGTGAAGAGACGGTGCATTCTAGTAAGGTATTCATATCAAAAATTATCAAGAACGCTACGACATGAATTGAGCGAATGCGTTTCTCATACTCTCGTCTTCTGGCATTTTATTTTGCTGATCTTAATCTTAGAATAGGGTTGTGTCTTGAACATTCACAGAACTATCACTCCCCCCCCCATTTTTTTGGTAAAGCCTTGTTACAGAACTTTCTTTGCAATGCAATCTTGGCGTAATATCCTCATTACTGGTCTGTGTTTCTAGGAAATGCAATTTATTCTCAATTTGAAGGTGCAAGGTTTTGATTAATGAATCTTAAGTGGCTCTTAAGTAGCTCCGGCGATAGAGTGTCTAATTGCGGCACGGACTATAAGGGTCCGGAATGGCTTCCCAGGACCATTCAGCCTGCTATTCAGTGAGTACCGTTGAGGAAACTCCAGGGTATGAAAACCAACGGCCGGAATGTGGTACTGATGCCATCACCTGCTTCTGGTGCCAATGGTTGTAATGGGAATGTGAAGCTC
This sequence comes from Vandiemenella viatica, assembly GCA_031002005.1. Classification (NCBI taxonomy): domain Eukaryota; kingdom Metazoa; phylum Arthropoda; class Insecta; order Orthoptera; family Morabidae; genus Vandiemenella; species Vandiemenella viatica. Next base: position 113,757,609 of record JARYHS010009186.1, on the reverse strand, counting down.
TACCTATTACCTTTATCTTACCTTAAGTTCCTCAATCTGTCTATCAGTTATATTGGCTATTTTCGGCGTATTATGAGTTAGATCGTTTGTCAATCAATTTTACACTTTGCATCTATAACTATTGATTCAATAAGTCACAAGGATGTCCTACAAGCCTTAACTGAACATGGCGTGGATACAGTTTATATTAGAGTGCTGCATAACATCTAAGTCACCTCCTCAGCCGTTGTCAAAGTTAGAGAAGCAACCATTGAGTTCCGCATCGAAATAGGTGTTAAGCAAGGTAATCCCATCATGTCCCACAATGTCAAAGCTAGAATGGACGGAAAAAGGAATTAGAATCAGTGGTAGAAGACTTAACATTTTGAGATTTGCTGATGATGTTGCGTTTGTTGCTAATGACAGTGATGAAGTCCAAATCTAGGTTACTGACCTAGCCTCCGAGTGTGAATGAATCTTTTAAAAACAAAAACTATGTCTAACAAATGGTCCACAGAGGGGAGTGTACAATTAGATAATAAATCTTTAGAAAATGTCAGTGAGTACATTTATCTTGACCAGCTTGTAAACATGAGAGGTGATGTAAGACCCGAAATTTTCCGTCACATCAAACTGGGATGGCAAGCATATAGGAGGCATTCGATTAACCTGAAATCTAAAATGCCCAAAAATCTAAAGCAAATAGTTTATGAACAGTGCATTCTTCCTGTACTGACATACGGCTGTGAGACCTGTACTCTAAATGAATTTACAAAAGGTAAACTCAGGACTGCCCAATGAGCTATGGAAAGGTCAATGCTGGGCGTAACGAGAAAAGACGAGAAACGAGCATCTGAAATTAGGTCAGTTACAAAGATCACAGACATCGTAGAGAAGACTGGATCCTTGAAGTGGCAATAGGCTGACCATATTGAGCGGAAAAAAACCCAGAGATGGACAAAAACAGTGATAGAGTGGAGCCCGAGAGATCACCACAGTCCGAGAGGAAGACCACCAGAACGATGGGACAAGGGCATCTGCACGATTGTCGGAGTCAACTGGCAGAGAATCGCTTAAGATCGTTCGACCTGGAGGAAACTGCTTAAGTTCTACTTAAAACCAAGACTTTAAGAGGCCAAGTCAGTAAGTGATTAAACTGGCTGATAATGATAGAGAACCAGGGAGGATTCCTTCGCCCGTGTTAATTTTGCACTCTTCACTTGAATCAAGGTAAATTCGTTTTTCAAAACAGAAGCCATAAATCTGTCAGAATCCACTTTCTCCCAAACGGTAACTATTTACTTGGCTTACGAGAGTGTTTCACACAGATATGTTTCCGCCAGTGATTAGGATTCGCCTTTTATTCGAACTTTCTGGTAGAAGATGTTATTATGACAGGAAGAGAAGTGCGTATTTACCTGCAGGTGGCCTCCCCGTCCAGGTTCCGCGAGTAGCGGCAGTCGACGAAGACGAGGTCCGCGGGCGTCGCGTGCAGAGCGTCCACGGCGGTGTCCTTGCTCTTGACGACGCGGACGTCGTAGCCCAGCCTCTCAGCGGCACCGCGCAGTGTGTCCGTAGTGGCGTCATCCCGCCCCACCACCAGCAACACCTGCAACAAAAACGATACAAAACATTGTGGTCTCATCAACAGAAACAGCACTAAGTCTAATTATACTCTGTTCACTCATAACTGGCGGCTCAAGGTCATGTCCCCTGGCCCCGCTTCTCACCGCCCCAACCCCTTCCTTCCTACCTTCCTGAGCTGAACGATGCTCCAGGTAGCCGACTAGTAAATTTCCTCTTCTCATGCATGGATAAGGGCAACGGAGTGGGGAAACAGTAGAATGACCTTGAACCGTCTCTGTTAAACGAACGGGCTATAATAATTTTAAATGCAGCGTTAATGAACTGGGATCAATCAGGTGCGAGAGATGCGAGTTGTTCTTGATCTTCAGTATTCTGTACATCCAATTCGGTTAGGACCAAAATTGTACTTGATAACTGACACTCTCACTGTGCTTAGCTCATGTTGTCATTGTTTTCTTTCTTGTCTGGCCACCCCATGCAACAATCGTGCTATGACCTTGAACAGCTAGCCTAAGACTGCCGTACTGTCTTACAAATTTATTCTTAATATGTAGCTTAAAAGAACAAAAAATACCAACTTTTACATGAAAAAATCAAAGAAGCAAATCAGTCGAAATACAGACGAACTAAATTTGCTAGGTTTTGATTTGTAAACAAGGTAATAACTCACATTTACGTCACTCTACATTGTAGCAGACTTGTCACGTATCATTACTATCGTGAAATACTGCCAGTAGATTCATCTTTGAATAAATGAAGGGAATGGGAATGTTTTAGTTCTTTGTTCACGTATAACCTCATCTCTATTTCTTTGTAGCGGTCTGGTGGCTCAGTGTTAAGGTGTCTGGCTGGTGACCAAAAGGTAACCGGTTCGAATTCCTGTCTGGGCGAGGATTTTTGTAGGCCCTTAACCCGACCTTCACCTCTCGCACAGGTTCCTGTTTGATGAGAAAAACGCCAGAACGCTTCCGTGGTTCTGATTTCCCTTTATACTGTAGGTCCTTTGTATCAGGTAGAACTACAGAGTTAGGTTAAGGTGGCTACGACAGGGGTGGAATGCGCAGCCAATTGAAACTCTGCCACCAGGTCATTACAACCACACGGAAGTACTATTATTATTGTATTTCTCTGCAGCTGCGTTGTTACAGTGTTCTGTATCGAATGTTGGGGCTGCTGTTTCGGTCGTTCGATGTTGTCTTAACTCTGGATCACTTAGCAAGAATGAGCACTGTAATTGGGCCGCTAACCAAATCTATCCGCTAGCAATTCTGGGGTTTCCTCTCACCCGTCAAAAGGTCTTATTTAAATGACTGTAGCAGAGCGCGTGTGGTCTACCTACCAACTATATTTAACGACGTCTGCCGTGATAAAAGTCGCCGAGGTGGCCGTCTGTCATACACAGGCGCGTTGGCTAACGAAGTCCCATTTGACTGGTGGGATACGGTTGTTCTCTGCCCACCAATCGGACGCTCACTACGGATTTAATAGAGCGACAAAACCGGTCAATTATGGAGCCGATGTTTACACGCTTCACCACCTGCATCGTTCTCGAAGATGTTCCCCTATCACGCAACAGCTTTCCTCGTGACCGACGTGCAGAGTGGTTCCTGTACCTTCTATCACTACTCCCAACGGAGAGAAGATCAACAAACTGCTTCAGTTCATAATCATAGACTGTATAGAGCAGTTTATCTACAAATTTCATTACCAAAATTTTCAATCACACCTTACATTAAATCACAGTGGAGTACCATGGATCACACTCGTGTTGGTGTGCGACACTACCACTACCACAGAATTAATTCGATGGTTGGGTTGGAAATTTGAAAAACGAGCAACGTAACGTCCGTTCATATTCTTTCGTCATTCGTACTGTTAGAGATGCACCCATAGCGTGTTTCTGGTGCAAACCACCACTGGCCAGCCTAAGTTTTATGATCAAAGATCCATAAGTTTATAATCTCTTTCACTCCCTCTCACGCATTCGCTTGCGCACTCACCTTTTGTGAGGGTTTGGGAATACACTCAAACGACATATTATAAGTTTCTATTCCTTTGAGAATCGTGGTATACCCACATCCGTACTGGATCAATGAATTCTTTGTTTAAATACGCATGAGAGAAACCGAGACAAATAAATGCACTAAAATTTGTAGTAAAATGTTGATAACGTTTCTTTTTGCTTAGTACTTTACATCGACGTCGATGTAATTAATTACAGGGGATGATGGGCAAGGAACGGGAAGGAATTCAACTACGGCAGGTATTCACCTGGAGAGATTTCTGGAACCCATGGAAAACCTAAAACTGGATGGCCTGACGGGGATATGAACCCGTTTCCTCTCGTGCGCTAGAAAGCCGAGCCCGAGCTTTACCCTAACATAAATAAGGCGATGATTAAAGTCATGGTTAGCTGTTGCCTGTTATACTAAAGTAAATGCGTGTGGAATTATTGACCGGGAGATCCGGAAGAGTAGTTAGGCCGCCGATTAACAGAGTTTCGATTAGCCCCTCATTCGCCTCTATTGTGGCTACCTAACCTAATCCGATGCTTCTGCTGGGTAAAGGGGACCTACAATTTTACGTGTAATCCGAACCACTGAGCGTTGTAGCGTACTTCGCATGAACAACAGGTAACTGCAATTTACATTTAAAACAGCAATAACCTCGACAGTAATGACTTGACTGATAATAATGATTACCATTTACTACTAAATTCCTCTATCTAACTCCGCCTATAGTAGCTACTGGATGGATTGAGTAACTTAGTAGTTGCTGTTGGCGATACCAATCCCGGATAGAGGAGGAAGGCTGGCTGAGAATAGTATACGTTTAGGCCAGAAAACAACTTGAGGCAACCTCTATGGCTCATTACAGTAGTTATAATTGATTCTGAGATCAACAGAGAGCGATTTCCCCATACTTTCAACTTAAAGTATTATGATAGCGCCTCCTTCGAAATCAACTACCCCATGCCCTAGTAAATATACTACGTTTTCTCGGTCATCGGATTTTGGGGGACCGAGAACATCATGCGGGAATGTATCGGAGCTTTCCAAATCTGTTCGTCCGAAATGCAAATATTTTCTTGGCACTTTGAACATTAATACGCTTCTCAAGTTGACAAACTTAAGGAACTAAGAGAAATATTAGACAAATTTAACTTCTAAATTCTAGCCCTTCAAGAAACTAAGTACACAGATAAAATCACTTTGAATCAGGGAATTACGGAATCTACAAAGGAAAACCAGCAATCTCAATCCCTAACAAGCCAAAACAATTTGACACAGGGTTTGCAGCCAGAAGGAATTTTACAAACTCAATATTAAACTTCTCCTTCTGAATCTCAATACTGGCAATCAAATCAGGAAATAAGGCCTATTCAACAATAAAGGCAGATGCAACGACAAACAATCAAAAACTGGAAACTATTAGAAGGAATAATAAACAAAATTCCACTGCACCATAACAACATTCTGAAGGGAGACATCAATTCGCATATTGATAGCGAAAAGGAATTCAGAGCCACTGTAGGACTATATCCTGATCATAAAAGAATCAATAAAAATGGAGAGCGTCTAATTACCTTCTGTGTCAATTTCGGTTTAAAATTAATGTTGACTCTTTTCCCGGCACTCCCTCAAAAGAAAAAAGAATGGAGATCCCCAAATTATCATTTAGGAGTATTTTAACTAGACCATGTAGCCATCTCCAAGAAAAATCAATCAAAATATGAATGTTAAGGTCAAAAAAAGCCTAATTGACTATGATCACCATTTGTCTCTAGTTAAAGTTTCAGCCAAGTAGATTCAAACTCAGAATACGTCAAAGTACACGATCAACCCTGAATTTTTAAAAAACAAAACTCTGAAACGTTTCTTGCCAAAGTAACCAGCCAACATCCTACTAAACGAACAGAATTTAAAGAGACACTCTTCAAAGCTGTTCAAAGCATCGGCTCACCTCCGAGAAAACGCAAACATAGGTGGTGGAATTAAACCTGTCACAAAGCTGTAGAACTTGGAATTAAAGCTTGGCGAAACTGGAATTCCCATAAAACCACACAAAATTGGCCTGCATTTATTGATATGCAGAAACAAATTTCAGAAACCATTAGATTAGAGAAACGTACTTATGATAGAAACAAACTGGCAGAAATTGATAAAGGGATTAAGAAAAAGCAACTCAAGGAACTTCTACAAAACAATCAAGGATGAACTGTCAAATTACCAAGCACCTAGTCTCTGTTTAAAACGTCCAGATGGGATTCTAGAAACAAATAACATTGACAATTGTATGATCCTAGCAAATTACTTCAAATGTAAACACCATAAAGGAAATTTACGTTTTTAGAATCCACTCCAAATCCAGATCCACTTGATCAAACTGTGCGTTTATATGACAAAGATCCGGTTTACTGAAACCTGTTCTGATGGTTCTGGTCTACCTTCGCTTATATTTGTGTAAAATGTGCTGCAGGTGAACAACCTTAAATCATTATTATACAGCAGATTTTTAGATTCATCGTAGCTAAAATATCTGCATAGCATCTTCAAGTTAATGACTTAAGCAAACCAGCTAGTTATGTACAGATTAAATTTATTCAGTAGTGTATATTTAATTATTCTACAACTATATTTCTTATCCGAATCTTTAGATAATTGTTCTATTTAGTTGAATAGTAACAATTATTAATGAATAATTCCTAAAACAATCAATTCTTTAAATAAAATGACATCTACAACAGATTTTCGAGTAAACTGTGTTGTCATATTGTACAATATTTCAGTACATTTAATCAATTTTCTACGCATTATTAATATGGAACATCGCCCACGTAAACAGATATCATGAATAGGGGTCTCAAGTGATTTATTTCTCGTGTCCAGGATATAACATTACAAGTTGAAACAAAACAAATAAAATTAATTAATTAATACTAAGCTTGACTCAAGTAATATTGCTGCTTATACCTAAACTGATGTAATTATTTACGTTCACACACACTCATGCGAAAATTTAAGAGCAAATAATAATTAGTTTATAATATATATGAAGAAGTGATGGAATCCTAAAACAATGATATCAATATAACGTACGTGTAACTGTTCAGAATTCTTGCCCTCAGAACTAGCAAACATTGAGATCTCCAAACTGCGAGTGCTGGTTTCTTTTTCTTTCTCACGAAAAATCTCCCGTAGCGCAGACCATTCAGTAGCTTTCTTTTGTTCTTGCCAAAATTCCATTAATGGAAGAGGGAACACAGATATCCTCTGTGATTCCTGTTAGATTTTTGGCAGGGAACTGCGGAGAATCACACACTTAATTGAACCACTTGGAAACAAAAACATAAAACGAAAGATTTGGTACCCTAAGCGATTATTTTTGTAGCCTCAAGTGAAAAATTACTCCACAACTCTGTTTTCTTATTCAAATTTCTTACTGTTTGTTCTATATAACTGGATAGTAACAATTATTAATCCGACGAATTCTGTTTATAAAACCCTAATTTAGTTTAAAAATGCTTCCCTAAAGTAAGATATGGTCTTCTTTATTTTGAAAGCTGAAAGATCATTTGTGTTTTATAAATTAGCAGATCCATGGAACTTAAATATATTTTCATAAAAATTGAAAGGTAATAACCGCATTAAGAGCATTTGTTACTTAAAATAGCAATTACCGAAATATATAATCTATAGAAGGGGAAAAAAGATCTATTTTAAGTCTTAGTGTGAGTCGTTTCTTTTTTGCTTTATTTTGAAAGTGTTAACCCAGAAAAATAAAATGTTACTTTTAATTTTGTGACTGTTAAATATATTACTAAACCAAGTATTTCAATGACTAAGTTAACAATACTAATAACACTAATAATAGAATAGAGTTTAATACAGTCATGTTATCAAATTTCACGCATTTTGATAGAACAAAGTTAATTTTTAAAAGAAAATGTATGATATAATTTATTTTAGTATAGTCATCGTCAGCGATTTTTTAAATCTTTTTATTGTGCGAGTTATTGGCGAACATGAAATTGTGTATTTTCTACATCTATACGCTCCACGGTTCATCACTACTATACCACGTTGCCATGTGCCTACTATTGTTAGAATCAAATTTATTTTAAATACTTCAGTATACAATGAACTCTGAATTTTGGTAATTTTAAATTAAATTGTATTAATGTGCGGCAAAGTAATCACAAAATAAAAACATTCCCTTGCTTTGCTAAAAACTTAAAACCATATGAAAGGTAATTTATTTTGATATTTTTAGTTTAAATATAGGATGTACAATATACGATAAAGGAGAATAATTTCCAGTTCCTAGGTAATAACGTTTTTGAGTTAGAGTGAAAAAAGAATCTCTGGAACATTACAACTTAGTGTATGAAATGCTCTCGGGTGACTAGCCGAGTCAAGAATGCATTTTCATACGATTTTTCTGGTGCAGAAGATGGCAACAATGAATTTAGTTTCCGAAATATCGTGTTACAACGCATTCTTGACTCGGCTAGTCACCCGAGAGCATTTCATACATTCTCAACGCCGAGAAAGACTTCGTTCTTATATATTACAACTTAGTGTTTTACTTGGCTACTTTTGAACATAATAACAACAGAAGTCACAATATCAGGATAGTACAGCTATGTTATTAAGCAATTTTTCAAGTCCCTCTATTTCTCTATGTAATAAAATTTTCAATTAAATGAATATCATGGGGGAGTATGAAGACTGAAGCTTATTTTTTTTTACGAGCTTGAGTCCTGTGTCAGACGAACAGAGAGCGGAGCGATGGTAACAAGACTTTTTTCTCCTCTGGGAACAGAACCGTATCAACAGTACTAAAACTTCAGAGAGAACAAAATAATTCAGAAACAACATACTTATTAAGATGCAAATTTCACAGACAAGTTACAGCAAAGGGCCAGAAATATCGAACAATAAATCGTTCCATTCATGTTTCCAGATGTGACCTTTTATATATTGATTTGCACTTGTACCCTTCTTACTCCCAGTTATATGGTGAATATGGTTACGAGTCAAGCTACAAAGCTTGTCATTAATTTTATTTGTCACAGTTAAATAGGGTACAGAATACACGAAACCATGTGGATATTTATTTCCATCACTTAATCTCCTTATTTTAAGTGCACTATATAATGACAGTGGAACGCATGCATGTGACTTGAAGGCAGTCATAGTATTTGGTTCGAGGGGCCATCGCATTTAAACTAACCAACACGCGACGGCACATTACGCGCCGAAAAACCTTAGGCATATGGTACCTAGACTCAAATTCCCGTCACTCGGGATTTTCCACGCCAGAGGCAATTAATATTATTTAGAATTTAGATTTTCTGTTGTTTTTTTTTTTCTAATTAAAAGCTGCTTTGATTTGGATCACCCGCGTGTCACCACACAGCTATTTGATAAAACAATTCTAATTTTGTTCTGTTAAGTGAATTTCTGTACCCCTTTAATCATAGTTCTCGCTGAAGTGTTATTTCAAGTTCAAAGTGTGGTGTAAAATGAAACTGTACGATAAATTTCACGAGATTTATCAGTAATCTTCATTTAAGCGAGTTTTCAATATGCAAAATAGAATCTATAAGCTATGGAAATCTTTTAAGCAGTTCGAAGAAATGTGACAGAACTACAGCTAAAGAAAACAAAACTTGCATCTCCTCTTAGTTCTTCTTTTTGCGCAGCATTTAGGGTTCGTTCTTTTTTTATTAGTTAAACCATCATGAATGAGATCAGGAGAATGTTTTTGGTGATACCACTAGAAGAAAAGAATACCTGGCTGTGCATGAGGAAGAGGTTTACCAAATAATTGATCACTTTCAGGAGAGGCTACCGTCAACATTTTATTCAGAATATTTATAATTATAGAAAAGTGTATAAAGCAAAAATCTGTCATGTTAATTTTATACACAATAATTTATTCTGATAACAGAAAATATCCTCTGGAATTAATATGGGAAAATCTATGTTCTTCACGGTGGTGGGGAGGTATCAAGGCAAAAGCTATGTCAGGCTACGTGAGGTGAGGGGGTCCAAAATGTAGCCACTTAGTTTATCGGAACTTCCTAACTAGCAGTCCTGCGTCTTGACGTCATACAGGCAACGTCCAGGCTCAGGTTTTTCAAGAACTTCTCTGAATGACTCACTCGCAGACAATCTGATATCGTTGTTACTGCTCAGATCACTTTCAAAACTTGTGAATGATAGATGATTTCATAAAGAGATACCTCAAAAATAAAACCGACGACAGACCCAACCTGGTAGCTGATGGGGAAACATTTGGACAAGATGTTCGGGAAAATCACAATTGGTTTTCCGATCAATCAGGTTATAGTTTAATTTTTCACCGTATTTCAGAATCACTGCAGATTAATGCCTCGATTATTCCTAATCTTGCCAATAACACTGAATTGGATCTCCCATGTTATATAGAAGAGACATTAAAAAAAGCTACGACAGTTATTAAGGATCGTAAAGAAAAGCGCTAGAACATCTGTTATATTTAAATGTCCCACCAGCTGTAGACAAAGTAAGTAAAATTATATAAGAAAAAGATGGACACAAGTCTCTGTACCTAAGTACGCAAACCATTAAGAAACAAGTCCATTTTAGCGGGGATCTAATAGAATTGTATATAAGCTTATCAATAACCGCATACTGTGTTTTCCGTAAATTAATGGGATATAGAACTAGAGATACGACGATAAATTTCCGATCATTATTTTTTTATCAATGTTACAAATAGTGCAACTGCATCACAACTTAACCTGTAATATGACATCTATTTTAATGGAACTTCTACGTATGTTAAATAACCTAGGAAACATTATTTTGGGAAAACTTTTTGACTCCTTATCTGTTTGAACTGTATCCAAAGATGTTCAGATGTAGTAAACTTCGACGGTCAGGTATCAGAACACCTTTCTATAAATCAGGGTTTCGCTTGCAGTTCATGTTTATTAGCTTTTCCATCAGAGTGTATCAACAAAACGCCCAAAATCAATGTTAGATGCAACAAAAGTATTTTTCCTATCACAGTATTGTTTTTTAATGTTTACTTTCATTTTTTTATTTTAACCAAGAGTTCCCCCCCAGTATGTCCGAGGGCGCTGAGGCACTCCACTCTGAATTAGCAACTCGACACTGGATTAGGGAGCTACAAAGGCGCCGGGCACGAGCCATTCCAATTGCAGTTTTTAGACGGTTTCCCGCAATTATGTAGGTAAATGCTGAGTAGGTTCCCACACTTCCCCTCATAAACTACACAATTCACAAACAAAAAGTACTCTTATCATATAAAACACAAAGTTACACGTTTCGAAGGCAAATTGTAACACAAGACTTTCCTTCAATAGATTAAATACGCCGGTCTTAACAGGTCCAGTAAGTATTCTGGCAAAAATTCAGTTTCTCTTCTCCCTCCCTTCCCCCAACGTGGTCCAAATCGATGGGAAAAAACCCTGAAATTTATTTAGCCATTTACTGAAAATTACAAAATTACGTTAGCTGAATTTTCCAAGCATCAAGAAACTTGACGAATTACAAAATCTCTTATAAACAGCTATTCAATTCTGTGCGCTTAAATTGCCAACTAAGCTTTTTAAACTATTACATGATACAAGGAAACTAGCAAATAAAATTAAATAAATTGGAATCTCAAAAAATTAAATAAAAATTGGAATCTGGTACGTCTCAGGACGAAATCAATAATCTCATTTATTTAATTACAATAAAACTACTAGGCATTTGGCCATGTGTTGCAAGTTACATGACTGGAATCTCATTTATAGTTTTTTATAACGGAATGAAATGTAAGATTGTCTACATTCTCTCGGTATATGTAAGAAATTTTTTGTTTATATCAGAAATTTGTGTTTTCCGAAACTGTCTGTTTACTGGAGCGACATACCGACAAATAAGAGACACCAACAGCTAAGGTGTTTGGCCGGTGTCTCGCCTCAGTTGCCCAACGCTTGTCTCGGCGGTCTAGTGAACGAGCAGCTAGTGTCCCCGATTTCACAGTCCTACATACCGGGCCGCACATTCAGTGCCTCTGCAGCCGACGCTACAGTTGGTCCTAGACACAACGCGACACCCGGTCAACCCAACCGACATTTTTACGATAAACCACTCCACTTAGTTCAAACTTCATGATATTCCTAATAGGGATCATATCATCACTAGTATGTTGAACCGAAGTCTGACGCCATTTTTACGAGCGTGACAATGGCTCAAAAATCGAGTCCTTAGAGTCATAGAACACTGGAAAGTACTTGTTTCATTTCCTACACATCAATCCATTTTCCTTTTTCGGAGCATTGGGAGTGTAATCTTAGACGTACAGTGATTGATAAAATGCTGATTATTTGGTGCTGACCTTAAATGTGAAAATTAGGTAAAATTGGAATAAAAATGGTTTTCTTCACCATAATATTAGTATAATTTCTAAGCAGGCTATCAGGTTTTGTTAAGCTGCGTTATTAATCACTTCGGCACCAAAGGAATACCTGTTGGATGGCGCCGAAAGGCAGAGATTAATAACGCAGTATGACAAAACAGAAAGTTTACTAATACTCTTGTAAAAGCTTGAAGAGTGCGATCACCAAAAATCACCTAGGAGTGTAATCGTTGCCAGCTGTTACGAATGGCTAGTATTTTGGCTCATACCCTGATCGAGATGTTGCATAAAGTTAGTGAAAACGAAATAAATTCCAGTTCAGTAGTCAACTTGCCTGTAAATAAAACAACGTCGTCAGTTATTTGGATGCGTTGACCACATCTGAAGAACCATTTATCAGACGTGACAGTTGTAACAGGAACTAAGAGATGGTTTGTCTGATATGAAAATGAGATCCCAGGGTATTACATTATTAATGGATTATTTAACGTGTACCATCAACACTTCATCCATTCATAGTACCATTGGTTTGATATCAGAACAGGACTGTTGGCATACAATGAAATAAGGGAAAGAGTTGTCTGTTCTAATAAATAAGGAACTTTTCATGTTTAAGGATTCAATTCAGAAGATGAAATAATTCTGGCCTTCAAATCATCATTAGTAGTATCTTCAAAATCCGAAATTAATGAAAATATTCACTGTGTCAACATCGAGAACTGTAATCCATAAGGAACTATTTGTTACAACCTGGGCTCTATGAAGATGTATTCTACTCCTTATTTTCTTTACTGAACTGTATTTTCCAAATCGCAATTGAACTATTCTTAATATCTGCACGCTTTCATTCTCAGAGATAAGAAGGGGAAAACTATTTATGAGTCTTGCAGATAATAGTACATTGTTAAGGAACGCAATGAATAGATAACTGACTACTTAGACGGGGATAAATCAACATATAATGAAAAAATAGGGAACTTTATCCTCAGTACTAGTACGTAGTTTTTGATGTGTAACCCCAACAATAGATACTCGTGCTTTAAAGATAGTTGTAGTTTCAGTGAGCCCACGTCTTCAGTTCCAAGCAAAATTGCCAAGTTTTTTTAACTTAATTCTGTATTTCACTCTCTAATTGCCCTTGGTATTCAGGCTCATTCATTAAAGTAATAATGTTATTAAATATGTGTATTCAAATTTTGTTGCAGTATTTTCTCGAGATGTTATTTACCCAGGAGTCAAACATCACAGGGCGCTCACATTGTTTAGAACTTCCTTGATCGAAAAGAAACTTGAAAAGCATACCAAAATTATCCAAAAATTCACGTTACCGACAAGTTTGTTTTCACCGATTTTCTTTAACAAACTCAAGTGCAATTAAGGACGATCTGGGCTACGTAAGGACAGTGAACCTTTTTTTTTTCTTGAAACATGGAAGCTATTATTCTGTTTATGAATCTCGTTCGTGAGCAAGAAAGTAGTAAACATCCCAGCATACAACTAGGCGATTACAGAAACGATCTAATAACCATAATTAGAATGTGCAACGAATAATTATTTCATTTGAATAACCTTACACATCATGAAGCTCCAGTATATATATAAACAGGAAAAGGTAGCGAGTGCTATGAGGTAAATAATACATCAGTAACTTCAGTTATAGCATTTTGTTTGATGGAGCGTTGATGAGTAACTTTTAAATGTTATATTCGTATCGTATTTCCAATAATGTGGCAACAAATCAGTAAAAGTATAGTTTAAAGAATTACTAATTTGAGCTGATCGTCTTACTGGAAACGCAAAATGTGCCCCCTGAAATCTGAAACATCGTAAATCTATTTATGTTTTTGTTTAGAGAAATTACCAGTAATTTTGCAAGGATATTAAGACTAACCTTGGTAACAGGTATTGAGGCATTGATCACTGAAAAAGTTGATACTTCCTACCACCATCTGCATTTTTCGGAGTTAGATAACCATGTATTCCATTAAAAAAAAATTAAAAATATATAAAACGAATTCATTTGCAGTAGACTACCAGTTGCGTAAAATATTATTTAAAGATATAAATCACGTTTTCCAACAAAATCCCTTATATAAGTCCCTAATTTTTGCTCTTCTCATGTTTAATATGAGTTCTACACCAAAAACATTATTTGGCCTGAAACAAATATTGCAGTGTGCCATGTAACTGAGTATAACTCCCTTCTTCCACTACGTTATATCAAAGGAAGGACAGTCTCATTATTAACAGCCCTGTCATTTACTTTTTTGTGTTTACAAAGATGGAACGTGAATATAATAACTGGTTCCGAAAGCTGTCAACATATCCTTCTCACGTTTTCACAGACCCTGTTCTGGTGACTGATGAATTTCAAAATAAAAATACAATCAGTGGCTCCTAATATGATGGCGGATGAAGCGGTCAGCAGATCATGGAGTAGGCCATCGTACTCTTCCTGCTAAATAGATCAGAGAAATGTTATGAATATGGAACAATAAACAGCAGGGGAATGCAGAAGGCGATCTGGAACCATTGCCCTAAAGACCAAAATGATTCACGAAGTACCTTTCTCTAAAATTGTAATTTTATCGCTCTGTCTTTATTAAAATATTTCTGAGTTAAACAGTAAAATAATCGACGGGTGAGGAGTAGTACTAAGGACTTCGTCATCAGAAAAAAAAATCATGATGTGAACAAGAGCGACTAATTTTAAGCTAATAAGACCAATTAAGAATCTTTGCCGCGATAGTGTTCCGGTTACTAACACTATCATTTCTTGCTCTATTCCCCTGTAATGAGATACTAGACGACCCGTGCGAAAATTTCGCGAATAAAATGCGATGAATAGTGAGGTTGACTGCTTGTAATATAATGAAAAGTAGAACCGTACTTTTGTAGCAATTTTTTTTTTTTTTTTTTTTGTGTGTGTGTGTGTTTGTTTGTGTGTGTAATAGGTACACATCAAAATACTCGCAACATATTACGAAACAGTTAGGAAAATTTAAAACACTCTGTATTTATGACAAACTGTCACTGACCTTAGCAGAATAAATTAAACCTGAACAAAATGCACACAACGTATCAATATCTCTGAAATATTTGTTGCTGTGCGAGGAAAATAAATACCTGGTGACAGAAAAATGCGTTGTAAAAATATTAATACTTTTGCCCTCTAAGGTCAGAATTTTGAAAAATTTCTTTCTTAAAATGTGGTAACGGAACCGAAGACATTACGAAAACCTCGATCTTTAAAATGATACCTCATTTATCAATTTTGTTTAATTGTTAAGGGAGATAAATGGCTCCAGATACAAAAAACGCATTTTAGATAAATTGAAATTTTTGCCCTTTAAGGGTCGAATTACGAAACATTCCTTTCTTAAAATATAATGTTACCACGGCGGATACCTTATTCTATAAAATGATACCTCATTTATCTATATCTGTTAGATATTAAGGGAGATAAATCGCTCGTGACACAAAAATGAGTTATAGAAAAAATTATACTTTTTCCCTTTAAGGGTTGAATTCTAAAAACGTTCTTTCTTAAAATATGATGTCATTAGGCTGAGACAATATTTTTCATAATCTTACTTGATTTATCGATTTTGGATAGATATCCAGGGAGATAAGTGGCGCGAGACACAAAAAACCTATTTTAGAAAAATTATCATTTTTGCCCTTTAAGTGTCGAATTAGGAAAAATTCCTTCCTTAAAATATAATGTAACCACGGCGGTGACCTTATTCTTTAATATGAAACCTCATTTATCTATATCTGTTAGTTATTAAGGGAGATAAATCGCTCGTGACACAAAAATGCGTTATAGAAAAATTTGTACTTTTTCCCTTTATGGGATGAATTCAAAAAACATTCTTTCTTAAAATATGATGTCACCAAATCTGAGACAATATTCCTCATAATCCTACGTTATTTATCGATTTTGGTTAGATATCCAGGGAGAAAAATGGCTCGAGATACAAAAAACGCATTTTAGAAAAATTGACAGTTTTGCCCTTTAAGGGTCGAATTACGAAAAATTCCTTTCTTGAAATATAATGTCACCACGGCGGAGACTTCAGTCTTTAATATGATACCTAATTTATTTATATCTGTTAGATGTTAAGGGAGATAAATCGCTCGTGACACAAAAACGCATTTCAAAAATATTGATACTTTTGCCCTTTAAGGGTCGAATTCCGAAAAATTTCCGTCTTAGTATATGACTTCACTAAAGCGGAGATCTTAATCTTTAAAATGATACTTCATTAAACGATTTCAGATAGGTATCAAGGGAGATAAACGATTCATAACACAGAAAACAGCATTTTAGAAATATTGACATTTTTGCCCTTTTTGCCTAAACTTTATTTCTTAAAATATGATGTAACCAAAGTGGAGACCATATGCTTTAAAATGACACCTCATTCAATGATTTCGGTTAAGTATGAAGGAAGATACAGGCTTGTGACAAAAAAATACCTTATAGAAATAATATATATGATACCACAGTGTTTAAGCTACACCATAAGCATTCAGATCGTGAAAACGCATACAAATTGGTTTGGTAGTTTTATGGGTGTTGTGTAACATAACATTTTAGCAACAGTTGACGTAAGTAATAAAAACTCATATTTTTAAATATGGAAAAATATTAATGAACTAAATTAACGTGGCAGATATTATGTAAGATAAAAAACTTTCAAACTGTGAAAATTTAATCGAAATGCTTCAATCACAATCTTTGGTCGGGATTGTATTAAGAATTTTTGGCGAATATCGATTCAGGTTACCTAATCTTTGCAGCAAAGTAAATATCATTGTTTCGTGTAGTTTATGGCTAAAAGTTAGATCTATTTACATACGACATTTTTAAACCTTTCATTATTATAACAAAAAAGCAAAAACAACAAGCTAAGCGAGGATAACGACTGTTGTCATCTATAAGATTTTGTATAAAAAAAGGAAATAACACATTACCAGTTGTTAGTGACGATGTACCGCAGAAAATTATGTTATGGAGCGTGCTATATGAATAGTGGACAATGAAATAAGAGGAAATTTTTAGCAGCCACACCAAGATTCTTATAAAAAATAAAAACAACCAGATAATTTCGCTAACGAAGAGACTAAACATCAACAGTAACTTGTTAGACCATGATATACAAATGATTCAAATAATACCCACAATTGTAAGAAAAACTGATTAATATGTAATCTTATATATATATAAAAATAGACGTGTTTTTTCATATTTTTCACTTTTCAGCCACCACTACCTTGCACAGATCACTGATGTTTGTTGGTGGAAGTAGCATGGAGTTTCCTGTCGTGCACAACGTTGGCCGAATGCCGTTAGCTGTGGGGATGTGGGAGATATAATGATTAAAGTTGGTCAGTGCAGGGCGTTTTCACATTTCGACCAAAAAATTCGTATCTCCGTATACTTCTCTTTCCTGCCACAACTACATAACATAGACCTTTGGTATTTGTGTGTGGTAGTAGAATCGTCTTTCCTGTCGTGCACTATGGTTGTTAGATGTCGGTAGCTATGGGGATGTGGGAGATATGGGGGTTGAAAGTGGTCAACCTGTGGCAATTTCATACTTCTGCCAAAGACAAAAGTGTCATCGTGTATCACTTTTCAGCGAAAACTATACATCACAGATAACTGGTGTTTGTGTGTAGTAGTAGCACAGAGTCACCTTTCGATAACAACAGCGGCCGATTTTCAGAAACTGTGGTACTGTGTTATATATGGTGGTTGTAAGTGGCCGACCAAGGATATTTTCGTATTTCGACTGTCTCCGCATATGTCACTTTTCTGCCACAACTACATAGCATAGAGCATTGGTGTTTGTGTTTGGTAGTAGAATCGTATCTCATGTAGTGCACTATGGTTGTTAGATGTCGGTAGCTATGGGGGTGTGGGAGATATGGGGGTTGAAAGTGATCGACCTGTGGCAATTTCATACTTCTGCCAAAGACAAAAGTGTCATGGTGTATCACTTTTCAGCGAAAACTATAGATCACAGATAACTGTTGTTTGTGTGTAGTAGTAGCACAGAGCCACCTTTCGATCACAACAGCGGCCGAATTTCAGAAACTGTGTTACTGTGGTAGATATGGTGGTTGTAAGTGGCCGACCAAGGATATTTTCGAATTTCGACTGTCTCCGCATATGTCACTTTTCTGCCACAACTACATAGCATAGAACATTGGTGTTTGTGTATGGTAGTAGAATCGTATCTCATGTAGTGCACTATGGTTGTTAGATGTCGGTAGCTATGGGGGTGTGGGAGATATGGGGGTTAAAAGTGATCGACCTGTGGCAATTTCATACTTCTGCCAAAGACAAAAGTGTCATGGTGTATCACTTTTCAGCGAAAACTATAGATCACAGATAACTGGTGTTTGTGTGTAGTAGTAGCACGGAGTCACCTTTCGATCACAACAGCGGCCGATTTTCAGAAACTGTGGTACTGTGTTAGATATGGTGGTTGTAAGTGGCCGACCAAGGATATTTTTCGTATTTCGACTGTCTCCGCAGATGTCACTTTTCTGCCACAACTACATAGCATAGAAGCATTGGTGTTTGTGTTTGGTAGTAGAATCGTATCTCATGTAGTGCACTATGGTTGTTAGATGTCGGTAGCTATGGGGGTGTGGGAGATATGGGGGTTGAAAGTGATCGACCTGTTGCAATTTCATACTTCTGCCAAAGACAAAAGTGTCATGGTGTATCACTTTTCAGCGAAAACTATAGATCACAGATAACTGGTGTTTCTGTGTAGTAGTAGAACAGAGTCACCTTTCGATCACAACAGCGGCCGATTTTCAGAAACTGTGGTACTGTGGTAGATATGGTGGTGGTAAGTGTCCTACCAAGGATATTTTCGTATTTCGACTGTCTCCGCATATGTCACTTTTCTGCCACAACTACATAGCATAGAGCATTGGTGTTTGTGTTTGGTAGTAGAATCGTATCTCATGTAGTGCACTATGGTTGTTAGATGTCGGTAGCTATGGGGGTGTGGGAGATATGGGGGTTGAAAGTGATCGACCTGTGGCAATTTCATACTTCTGCCAAAGACAAAAGTGTCATGGTGTATCACTTTTCAGCGAAAACTATAGATCACAGATAACTGGTGTTTGTGTGTAGTAGTAGAACAGAGTCACCTTTCGATCACAACAGCGGCCGATTTCAGAAACTGTGGTACTGTGGTAGATATGGTGGTGGTAAGTGGCCTACCAAGGATATTTTCGTATTTCGACTGTCTCCGCATATGTCACTTTTCTGCCACAACTACATAGCATAAAGCATTGGTGTTTGTGTTTGGTAGTAGAATCGTATCTCATGTAGTGCACTATGGTTGTTAGATGTCGGTAGCTATGGGGGTGTGAGAGATATGGGGGTTGAAAGTGATCGACCTGTGGCAATTTCATACTTCTGCCAAAGACAAAAGTGTCATGGTGTATCACTTTTCAGCGAAAACTATAGATCACAGATAACTGGCGTTTGTGTGTAGTAGTAGCACAGAGTCACCTTTCGATCACAACAGCGGCCGAATTTCAGAAACTGTGTTACTGTGGTAGATATGGTGGTTGTAAGTGGCCGACCAAGGATATTTTCGTACTTCGACTGTCTCCGCATATGTCACTTTTCTGCCACAACTACATAGCATAGAACATTGGTGTTTGTGTTTGGTAGTAGAATCGTATCTCATGTAGTGCACTATGGTTGTTAGATGTCGGTAGCTATGGGGGTGTGGGAGATATGGGGGTTGAAAGTGATCGACCTGTGTCAATTTCATACTTCTGCCAAAGACAAAAGTGTCATGGTGTATCACTTTTCAGCGAAAACTATAGATCACAGATAACTGTTGTTTGTGTGTAGTAGTAGCACAGAGTCACCTTTCGATCACAACAGCGGCCGAATTTCAGAAACTGTGTTACTGTGGTAGATATGGTGGTTGTAAGTGGCCGACCAAGGATATTTTCGTACTTCGACTGTCTCCGCATATGTCACTTTTCTGCCACAACTACATAGCATAGAACATTGGTGTTTGTGTTTGGTAGTAGAATCGTATCTCATGTAGTGCACTATGGTTGTTAGATGTCGGTAGCTATGGGGGTGTGGGAGATATGGGGGTTGAAAGTGATCGACCTGTGTCAATTTCATACTTCTGCCAAAGACAAAAGTGTCATAGGTGTATCACTTTTCAGCGAAAACTATAGATCACAGATAACTGGCGTTTATGTGTAGTAGTAGCACAGAGTCACCTTTCGATCACAACAGCGGCCGAATTTCAGAAACTGTGTTACTGTGGTAGATATGGTGGTTGTAAGTGGCCGACCAAGGATATTTTCGAATTTCGACTGTCTCCGCATATGTCACTTTTCTGCCACAACTACATAGCATAGAACATTGGTGTTTGTGTTTGGTAGTAGAATCGTATCTCATGTAGTGCACTATGGTTGTTAGATGTCGGTAGCTATGGGGGTGTGGGAGATATGGGGGTTGAAAGTGGTCGACCTGTGGCAATTTCATACTTCTGCCAAAGACAAAAGTGTCAAGGTGTATCACTTTTCAGCGAAAACTATATATCACAGATAACTGGCGTTTGTGTGTAGTGATAGCACAGCGTCACCTTTCGATCACAACAGCGGCCGATTTTCAGAAACTGTGGTAGTGTGGTAGATATGGTGATTGTAAGTGGCCGACCAAGGATATTTTCGTATTTCGACTGTCTCCGCATATGTCACTTTTCTGCCACAACTACATAGCATAGAGCATTGCTGTTTGTTTTTGGTAGTAGAATCGTATCTCATGTAGTGCACTATGGTTGTTAGATATCGGTAGCTATGGGGGTGTAGGAGAAATGGGGGATAAAATGGTCGACCTGCGGCAATTTCATATTTCTGCCAAATACACATGTGTCACGTTGTATCACTTTTAAGTGAAAACTATCAATCGCAGATTACCGGCGTTTTTGTGTGGTAGTAACACAGAGTCACCCATCGATCACAACGTTGGCCGAAATTCGGTAACTGTGGGATTGTGTGAGATATGGTGTTCGAAATTGGTCGATCATGAATATTTTCGTATTTCATCCAAAGACTTGTGTGTATCCGTAAATTTTACTTCGCTGCCGGAACTACATAGCGCAGAAGACTGGTATTTGTGTGTGGTAATAGTATCGAGTCTCCCATCGTGCACTATGGTGGTTAGATGTCTACAGCTGTCAATATGAATACTTTACAATCACGAACGAAGTTGTGGGTACCAGCTATTATATTATAAATGTGGAAGGAAGTTTCTGTCTTTTTGTTACGTTTTGACGACTAAATGGCTATATCAATATTGTTGGAATTTAACAATGAAATAGTGTAGGAAGGACACAGGACATTTTTTCGGCATGAATAACAGTTTTAGTCACGAAATTTTAAGAACTTATCGAATGATGAAAGACAGACAGATTCGTGTGTTAGTCTGTAATGTTACGTTGGTTGCTCAGTCACGCAATCTGTTAGTGTTTGATTTATTAATAAATTTCGATAAGAAACAAAACTTATTATTTAGTATAGTAGTCAATTTGCTCTGCACTGTACTATTCATTTGTGTCTGTATAAAAGTTTCTGGCACCAATTTGTCTTCCTTTTTGACATGCCTTACGGACGTAAACCTGTCTAGAAGACAATGTGCTGCTATTAGATTATAAGATTCAGATGCTCATGTTGAATAAAGAAGAAAAAACCAAGCTGAAATAAAGCTGCCATCAGTTAACCCCCCCCCCCCCCCCCCCACACACACACACACGCACATCCCCGCACCTTCGCTTACTTTTCTGTTTTTAAATATGTTGTAAATTGATTCTCTTCATGAGACAGATTAGATGATAGGATGATATAATGATGGCTTTCCATCATATTATGTCGATTCGGTGTTGTTGGGACAAATCTTACGTTACTAACAGTTTTCTATATCCAATTCTGAAATTGAAACTCCAAGTCCACGCGTACGAAGTCGCGGGTAACAGCTAGTTATCATATAATTATATAATTATATAATTAATATATGATTCAGGCCGATAAGGATAAAAGCATGAAAATACTGTCTCCATAATCATGCACAGAATAGAATTTTCCCAAATCCCTGGATTATCCCGGGATTGTCTGTGCACAATCCCGACATTTCGGGATTAGAAGTAAGAGGGCTTAAGGGCGCGTCGGGGATTTGAAATAAGAGATGGGATCGGATTCTCTAATTACAGCCTCCCCCGAGATCATTACGAAATTAATTTAAGAACCGAATCAACATCGAAGGCAAACCACGAGCTATGTTTTAACATGGACCCACTGTACGTTCCCGTGCTAAAGATTACATGGCAAACGACGGATACATAGAAGGAAGCGATAAGGCCGCAAAGAAATTTTTGCATGAGAAGCGTTAACAACTATAGAAATAATAGATGGTAGTTATTAAAGATTCTGCTTTTAGGAAAATGAAACAGATTGTAAGCCTAATGGCTAATTATGGATTTTGATTATTAAAAGTCACTTATTCGACACACACATATTCATTAATTAAACAAAAGGTTCTTTATGCCGTGGTCGCCAGGCTTAGGTATTGACGTTTGTCGGGTTACTAAATGATAAGCTCACACACTTTAGAATGGACAGAAATACCAAACTTTATTGAGTCCATAAACTTATGATTTCACACCGACGGAAAATACTACCACCAAATCAATATTTAAATAAAGAATCAGACTCTTTTTCCGAGAATTGCAGACTCGTGGGACAAGAGGAATTAAATTGCACAAACTCCCACACTCTCCACAGTACTCGTAACATGTCCACAGTCACTTGAGATCGCTGCACTCCATGCAAAACCGTTAATATAACACATTACTAGTTTCCACGTTACACTCCGCCAAATCTTCTCGTCTTTTCACAATTTCTATAATTACGTCCGAAATGTTGCCGCGTCGACAACTAAACTCTACGGCGGTCAACCATGCACACACACCAAAGAATAGCCCCACACTGGCTTCCTACGCCGGCCACAGATACTCTTGCATGGCTCTGACGTGTGTTATGTTACAAGATGTTTGATGAAATGTAATATGTATGTATAAACATTAATAGTCTTGATTGAAAATCTGTTCTGCGCTCGAAAGAAAAAGCTGTTAAATGAAATAAATACATAGAGAACCTTTTTCTAGGGGCATAGATCTTAGTAAAATATGTTAATACTGATGACATAGTAGATATAGTTTTAAAGAGAGAATTACAAATATTTAAACTAAATCAAGGCCATAGAAGTTAACAAGATTCTCTCAGAATTTCTGAAATTTCTGTACAGGCAGTAATTAGACAGATTTTCATAAAAAAAACATCATCTTTACATTCCGAAATAAAAGACAAGTTGAAAAACACGAAATTCTTTGGGTTATTAAACATAGCATCACCCACCTCAAAATTACTAACTAGGATAGTATACATTAACGAAAGGTAAACAGAAGAAATGCTCGATGAACATAAATTTAAGTTTTTGAAAACTGAGAACAAAGAAAAGTCATGCTGGAGGAGTCATCAAGAAAAAAACATCGAGCGTAAGGTTTGCCTGGTCAATTCCAATAAAAGACCATGGCTGAATTCCTTCTAGTTCCTTGTAACCATCCTCTACCGGCTCTAATGACGTCCTTGAGCCATTAAACCTAAAGGAACAAGGCAACGAAAACAAAAATAAAAAAAATGCGATAGAAACACCCATTTAAGACACTCGAGTTTTTGATATTGTTGAATAATAAAAAATGTTTAAAATTAAGAATATGACACATTTAAAGAAACGAGATGATTGAATTATTTATCATCAAAATAAAAACGAGGTCGCAATAAAATTCGAAAATCAGAAAAGCCAAGCAACATTTGTAAGCGGGACAACAGATGGCTGTAGTCTTTCATCACCAATATTCAATACTTATGCGAAAGAATCAATTAAAGGAAGTGAAACAAAAATGTGTGTTTTAAGGTACATAAATCACAACGCTACGAATTTCCGAATAAATTTTCATTTTAGTGCATTATAGTAAAGAATTAGTTGGATTTACAGAATGTCAGAATACTGATACAGGAAATGGAACTAAATAAATAAACAAAAAAAAGGAATAAAAGAATTGTTGTAACGTGCGGTAGAAGTTATAAAGTTATCATAGCGGAAACAGATATACTGGAAAAAGATAATTATTTTATTTAGGAAGCAAAGGTACAACTAATGGTGCAATCAGATCATCATTAACAAAAAGGGCCTTCTTCAACTCATGTAGCGTGAAAGATTGTTCCAGGACAATTTTTTTGTACGGAACATAGCCGCTTCTGTAGAAATAACTAAACTGGAAAATTTAAGCAGTCGAAATGTGGTGTCATAGAATTATGTTGAAAACTAAAATAAGTGAGGAGAAAGAAGTGTGAGACGAACATGTTACCGAAAATTCTGATAAAAAAGATATGCTACATTTAAATACATGCGTGATAGTATAGTAGATGGAACAGTTGAAGGGAATAAGTTTAGAAATATATAGCATAGTTTAGGTTGTAAGAAACATGTAAAACGAAAAAATTAGCTCATGTTGGGAAAGGATTGAAGATTGTACCAAACGTTTCGTGGCACCGATCACAAATGGATATATCGTGTGATCTATTTCAGGATCTCATAATAATTCAATTTTTTTTCTTTTCTTTTTCCTATCCCTGAGTTCACCTCTTACGTCGAGGAACATTATTTTAATGGTGGAGTGGATGTGTTACCATCTGTCTACAAGACATGTAACTTGTGTTAAATACGAAAGATGAACATTTGTTTGTGGAATGTATAGTTTAGGAATTGAAGACTGAATGTGGGGGGGGGGGGGGAAAACGTAATCGGAATGGCCGATACGCGGGAACCAGGATTCGAACATCTCGGTGTAGTGGCGCTTTAAAGCGCAGAGTATAACAGAGTATAATATTATACTGTCCAGTTTATAGGTAAGCAGCTAAACACCTTGTTGCAATGCTATAAAATATTTATTTTTTCCCTTGTGGTTTAAAGCCTCGTCGACGTCGAAGTCATTAGAGGCGGGAAAAATGGGGACAAGGGACGGCAAGGAATTCGGCCATGGCCTTTTTAAGGAAGCATCTCGGCGTTCACCTGGAGTGATTTACGGAAACCATGGAAAATCCAAATCTGGATGTCCGGACGGTGATTCGAACCTCCGTCCTCCCGAATGTAAGGCCAGAGCGTTAACTACTCAACCACCACGCTCGATTATAAAATACTATTTTTTTTCCAACAGTTTATCACTTTTTGCAAGAGGCAGTATGAGGCATAAGGCACGGTTCCAGGCATTTACAACATATATTATTTGTAAGTTGTGTTCTGACCCGTAGGTTAAGGTTTCCGAGCACCTGTGATATACGGGAGATTAAGACAGAACCGTGAGCACTTGTGTTTTATGAGTGATAGCTGACGTCTGCGATGTGGGCGTGGCGGTCATGAAACTTACTGGCCTACTTCCACCTACGGCAGCGGTCCAAGGCTTAGGCTGATGTGAACTGGACACAGGTCGAGGTAACCACTGCTTAGTAAGAGATGCACATGACAACAATACTGACTGCGCTGTATCTCGATAGATTAATTCACTTAAAAGAGAGTATACCAAGAAGAAAAGGCAGCATGTTGTCATACTCATATTAACAAATAAATAGTCAGTAAACGCCAGGAGTTCGTTCTAGATTTGCTGGCCCAGCAAAATCGTCTGAGTCATTTAATTTCAATGGCAGGTGATAAGCAGTCATTAGAGAAAAATCAGAGACTGGAATTTTATTTTTACGTAGTATACAAAAAATAACTGAGTTTTAGAAGTAATTAATCTATATATTATATGAGAGTGGAAATATGATTGTATCTTTCGTATTGTTAGGCTGATCCATACTTAATTACTATGATACAAAATCGATAATTATATACGAAGCACACTTCTGCTTCAGTTAATATACCGAGCGTGGTGGGTGAGTGGTTAACGCTCTGGCCTCGCTTTCGGGAGGATGCCGGTTCGAATCCTAGTACGGGCATCCAGATTTGGGTTTTCCATGGTTTCCCCAAATCACTCCAAACGAATGCCGGGATGCTTCCTTCAAAAGTACATGGCCGAATTCCTTCCCGTTCCTTGTCCCCAGTCCCATCCCGCTCTAATGACCTCGACGTCGACGAGGCGTAAAGTCACAAGTAGAAAATAAAAAAATCAGGTAATAGAAGAAAGATATCATTTGTTAAACTCAGTACCCCAAACGGTTAAGTTATAATATCTCCGAGAACAGGGGAGTGGGGATCAATTTTCAGATAACATTTTTGAATTAAGTACTCAGAAACAAAAGAACATTTTCATAACTTCAGATTAGTAATATGGTTTTCATCAGTGTGAGTCTTCAATAAAAACATTATAATTCAACAAAAACGAATCAGTAAATTTTTCCATTCTAAGTTAATCTGAATGTTTTTAGTATCGGTTGTCCTTAGATGAAATGAAGTATCTTTTCCTAGAGCAGCTTTAGAATGCTACCTTTTAAGTTATCAAGTTTCGTGAATAATAACTGCTATTTTTTTCTTTTTTTAGTATTCAAATTTCTGCCGGTCCACTCATCTTCTTACCTCGTTTAGGAGTTGCAAAATTGTTTGGTAAGACAATAAAGTGAAACTCTACAAAACTTATCAACGTATCTTAATCAAAATAATTTTCGTCGAAAGTCTTTATTAAGTTCCATCATCTGAAATGTTCTCAGGTTTTTTCGGTAATCTAATCGGAAAATAAGAAGTGGATATGGGGCACATTATTATCAAATATGGGAACTCATTTTTTGCGAAATATATAGCTAAAAGAGTATTGGCTCAGTTTTGATTACCTTTTCAACGATACCATATTAATGGGATAAGCGGAAAAAAATTGATTCCTTTGTTTTTTAGGGAAATCACTATAATTTTATTAGTATTTCTCTACAGTTCAGTTTTACGGTCAATAATACATAGACATGACAAAGTCAAAAAGGTTCGACTTTTCCATTTTGTCTATGGGACTCACTATGTGAACGCGATATCGCCTAAAAATGTTTGTTACAGATCACACTCGCGGTCTTGTTATTCAGTCGCCAGCGAGCCCGAATAATCTTCTACGCTATTTGCACGTCATGTCAAATCAGCTGCTCCAGTGATAGCTGCACAATAGCCCCGGCCGACAGATCCTACCTGTGTAGGCAGTGTTGCGAGCAGCACGTAATCTCTGAGATAGTAGCGACGTAATTTGCCTAATGTTAATCCCGCTGTGGCGAGAGCAACAGGTTTGAGGTGGCCAAGTGACAGGCGCTGCGTCGAGTTCTGCTGTAAGGATTACGTCCTCACAACAAGTCACCGTGAAACAGTACTCCGAGCGAATGGTTTCTACAACAGTCCGTGCCTGAATTCCTTCCCGTTCCTTGCCTTGCAACAATATTTGATGCTATGGACAGACGTGCTCAGTCTGTCACGAGCACATGATTAGTAATGTTACACTCCTTTCTACTCGCTTTTCCTAACAGACTTAAAAGTTTTTAATATTATTCGATTGCAAAGATACTGTGCTATTGATACCAACTGATAACAATTATATCCACGAAATTCAATTCACATTATAGCTTGCATCTTCTTCTTCTTCCGAATAACTCATTTAGAGGTTACGATAAATCACCTTTGGCTATGTTTCTTTGTATTTAATTTTCTTCGCTTCCAAACTGCATTCTTTGTGAGTGTTGTTACTTTTCTTCCTGGATCCATTTTCTTCCCTTTATGTATTTCTGTCTACCCTGAAAACCTGTCTTTTGTATTACTTCTCTAAAGAGTGTTCTGTTGTCTATTATATCTGTTTTCACTCCAGCGTTTTTCATGTCCTATTCAGTTTCAGTGAACCATGTGGGTTTGGATTTGTATTTGTTTAGTTACGTGAAGATCTGTTTCGTTAGTCTATTAGTATCCATTCTGTATATGTGCCCATAAAATTGCATTATTCTTTTGCTTATAATAACTGTTAATTTTTATATTTTAAAATGTAGTTCTCGGTTTGGTTTTAATTTGTATTCAGCATTACGTATAGGTCCCAGTATTTTTCTCAAAAATCTTCTTTCTACTTTTTACAGTTTTTCAAATTTCTGAAAATCTTTATAAAATATTTTTATTATTACCTGAAATCCTTGATGTTAAACCTTATATAACTCTCATCCAGTCCATTGACACAGCCTTAGAACGTTCATACAACCCTAAGCCATACGGCCAATGACTGTGTATATAGATCTCTACCAAGCTCGGTCTCATGCTTTCTTGACAGCTAAACAGAAAAATCCCCGGGCTCACGCGCCAATTCTCGATAATTATTCGGTCCTCAGGAAGTAAAAAATCCCTAATTGTCAATTATGAAGGCAACAATCTTTAAAATCCAAAAAGTTAATTTAAATTTAATGAAACTAAAGTAATACTAATCAAAATGTAATAGGAACCGGGGGTGGACTGATAGTATCTGGCAGCATGTCACAGCCTCCCGTCATCTGCCGGCTCTCGACATCAATGAACCCTTAAGTTCTAACAAAAGAAGAATAAAACAACAACAGTGAAATAGCAGGTCTTGCCACCTTCATTCAGGCAATAGATTTACCTAGTTCAGCTGTATTTTTCTGGTGACACAGTTTTCTAAGTTTAGTCACAATCTCTCCCTATGCAACGACAGAAAAATTGTATCAATTTGGTCGGTAGATGCCATCAACCTTGGTGGATGAGCAGTAACGCTCTGACCTCGTATTCGGGAGGACGCGGGTTCGAATGCCCATCTGGCCAATCAGAGTTGGGTTTTTCATGGTCTCCCCAAATCACTCTAAGCGACTGATAGGATGGTTCCTTCAAAAGGCCTAGGTCCCGTTCCTTCCTCTCGCCATCTCTAGCGACCAATAAAAAAAATAAAAATAAACAGCTCCTGTGGAGTTTGTTTCCTTGGTGGTAGGGTTTTGTTTGGACGCGTATTCCGCCGCTTTCCCAGGCACTGTTTTAGGAAAGAAAATGCAACGTTTGTGAAAGATGTTATGTATGAAGCGGATCGATATCGCCTTTAAAAGCGTAAAGCGTTGTACAATCCTTAAGGAAATAGACTGTAAATACTCTCACGGTATGGCCGAAGAATATAGACACAGTTAAATTATTATAACTGGAAAGCTGATTAACCTAGTCTATCAAATAATCTACGTTCACAAATAGATTCTAGTAGCTTCTTGGCAGGTAGCACGAAAGAAAACGAAATAGCTATCAACTGGGACTCCTAATAATGAGTTAAAGGCTCCCTGAATATAATGATGGAATTCAGGCTCGTCTGAAACAAATTGGTTATAAATTTCCCAGCGGTTATTTGGTTATCACCGGAAGCAAAGACTACGAATCTCAATCGGGAAAGGAGAAGAAAGAAATCAAATGGATAATTTAAGTATGGAAACTAGATGATGATTAGAACATCATGTAAGTATGATTGTGATACTACTCACTAATGAGCAGGTAGTTAATCTCTTTCGGTAGAGCAACAGACTACGATCCGAACGATCGGGGTTCGATGATCAATAAAATCGAGGATTTTCCTTCAAATCATAACTTCCAGAGCGGCAGCCGAGACCAACTCAGCCTGCTTTTCCCATGAGGAAACACATCGGGGAGATAACGTCACGAGCATAGCGTTTACAGCGTGCCTTCCTAACTAGAACCAGAAGAATTACGTAACTCTACTACCTCGAATCCAGGGGGACGTTCCTGAAGGTCTAGATATAACCTATGCAACAAATAACTGTTATATTGAAAACGCTGAATTCCACGTAATGTTGGAGGATAAACATACTATTTACTTATATGCAATAATGAAGACAAACATTTTATAACGGCAAGACCATATTTAGATAATAACTTTAATGTTCCCGTAAACTACAGCTAATCATAGCACCAAATCTGCTTTTCACAAAAAAGACAGGAAAAATTATAAATTTAAAACAGTCATCCGAATAGCTACACAGTAACAAAGATTATTTTAAATGTATCTTGCTTTAAAAAAAAAAAAATGTATGATCTTGAATGATCATCAAGAAAACAATGATAACGGCAAGGAATTTGATACTTTTACTCAAAGACAGAAACGATGGTTGGAATCGTCGTAATTGTTATTTACTTAGTTTGGCCGTAATAAGTGATAAGGAAATCTACTTCCTTTCGGCAAAGAATCATTTTATTTTATATCGTCTTTCACAATTTCCAGAGTTTTTAGGATTAACTCGAGAAGAAAATGTGTAATTGTAATTTCTAAATATCCAACTTGACGAAATTTCTGTAAATTGTTCGAAGTAGCTTAGTTAAAAAGTAAAAGGAATTAACTTTATACGTACTTACTTTCAATGGAGTTTGGCTGGGATTTTTGGTGAGATTACCAAACCGAAATTCTTGTGATGACCTCTGTAAACAAAAGAAACAGGCAAAATTAGAATACAAATACGATTCCGAAGCTGTTGAAGAGATTTCTGTGCCTATGAAGATATTATTACGAAAGCACTAAAATAGGAGGATAAAAAAGTTGTACGATATAAAAGTTTCCAAACTAATTTTATATTATTTTATAATATCACATTACATCCGACGGACAATACGCTCCTCAAGGAACAATAACTGAAAACTATATGAATATTAATTATAACCATGATCCTACTAATATGTGCATAGTAAGACGATAAATTGTAATAATTATCACACTAGGAGAGAACAGAGAAATGAGTTATAAAGGCAAAATGTAGGTTGTATAGAGGAGAACGCTGTTGGATAAATTGCGAGCCAAGATACCTCGGATCAAGAGTGAATTATTCCGACTGCCAGCGCATTCTTGACGCCTAAACACTATATTAACACGGAGAATACCCGATTCAAAATGTTAAGTTGCTAACCTCTACGTCTTGAATAGCACAGTGAACGTTTTGTATCCCGTTAGTCGACTCCTCCGCAGATGAAGGAGGCAATATCATAGTCTCTCTTGACTTCCACCGGAGGCTGCTCCGATATACTGTGGGGCAACAAAGGTTCTTTCAGTTGGCAACAGTGCTAGCCACCTGACTCTATGGTACGAAATTTTTTAATGGTGGTTTGTGACACCCCGGCCTATACCAGGGCATCACTGGTTACTCTAGGCATTACCCTGGAGTGACTTTGGTAAACAATGGAAAGCCGAAATGGGGATGACTACTCATCTGACGCAGAGTTTTACGTATGATCACAAGGCGCCCCAATCATAGGAAATAGGCCTCGCATTTTAGAGGTCACCGGTTCCAATACCCGTCCAGGCATCCAGATTTAACCGAGCGTGGTGGGTGAAAGGTTAACGTTCTGGCCTCGCATTCGGGAGGACGCGGGTTCGAATCCCCGTCCAGGCATCCAGATTTGGGTTATCCATGGTTTCCCCAAATCACACCAGGTGAATGCCGAGATGCTTCCTTCAAAAGGCCATGGCCGAATTCCTTCCTGTTCCTTGTGCCCACTCCTATCCGCCTCTAATGACCTCGGCGTCGACGATGCATAAAGCCGTAAGTAAATTTTTTTGTAAAAAAAGTAGAGGTCAGCCTAACGGAATGAAAGAGGCTGACTTCCTCCGACTATGGTAGGGGTTATGAAAGTTTATAATTAAACATGGTATCACCTGTCAGTGTGGCTTCGTGCGTTAAGGGGGTGTCCATGTGAAATGGGGCGTGGGGGGGGGGGGGGGCAGGAGGGGTGTTTACCGGAAAAACCTGATGAAGTCTCACCAAGGGGGAGGGATCAACAGAAATCTCAAGTGATCTTTTTAATTCCTTAAAGAACAGAAGAGCAAAAAACAGTCTGCAAAATACTCCAATCCCAACGTTAGGGAGGTATAACTGCCCTATAAAACTGGAGAACTTAAAAAAGAAGTGTCTCCAAAACGTACGAGGTCATCGACAGGGGGAGGGGATCCCTCAAGATCTTTCCTTACCATAAGGAGGAGGGGGGGACCGAGGGTCCTACCAGATTCTCACCAAATCTCACCCGAAAAAACACCTCACGTAATCAATGGACGCACCCTAAGATGCCAGCATACTGGATGGGGATGTTATAACGGGACCAGGTTGGAGTCATAGGCCCCGCAGTTCCAGTTTTTAGGCGGTTTTCACCTGGGCCAGTGATTGCTAATTAGTTTATCCCCAGTACCACTTAGAGAAAGAGCTCAACCTCGCGAGCCCCTTCCAGTTTAAATTACAAATAAAAAATGAAACCAGTATTTCGTGATTTATTAAATTTTGATCCAACAACAACGTCAAAAAAATCAACAAATGTCCCAAAAAATATATTTTTACGATAATAATGTTTACGTAATTGATTTTTTAAAATTATCTAAGTTATTACCTTATCCAAGAGATTACACACGTACCCTCTGAAGCAACCTCACGTATCGCTGGGATACTCGTACCACTAATTGGGAACAGCTGACGTATGCTATTGCTGGGACGATACCCAATTTCCGCTTAATAAACTAAAAATTTCTTAAACAAAAATACATTTATCACAAAGAACTGCAGACAGATAGCAACACTTAAGGTTCCCCCGTTATAATATCTTCCTTCCGTCAAGCAGGGGTTTCACCAATCGGCCACTGAAGCGGGCGGGGTGACATTTAACATATTTATGATGATCAGTACTCATAACTCTAAGAGGGATCATCAATTCATGATTGAAAATGACTGACAGATATTAATAATATATTGAATCAATTGCTAAACCTTGTCAGGCTTTCTGTGATACTGTATTAGACATGATGATTATATTATTTTCAATTTACCTCGGTTTCATGAGCGACATATTCGTAATGTCATCACCTTACCACTTGTGTTGGAATTAATTCCACAGGTATTGCGAGTTATGTAGCTTGGTTGGGAATTATAACTGAAATTGGAACTATAACTGACATTCCGTGATACAGAATAAGAAATCCTGTTTGTAATATTTCTTTCGTGACTGTCATGTTACCAACATTGTGACTTCAACAGAATGCAAATAGTTCCAAATAAGTATAAATTAAATTAAATTGTAATGGAGCGCATGCTCCGGTGGCAATTTCCCTAAACACCAATCTTCCCCCTTTTCTGCATCCACATACATTTACCCTTTATAAATTTTAATTTTAAATTCTTTCAACGTTTTTGGCAAATTATTCATCATTTCTCGTGGTAACTTATTCAAATCCCTGACACCCTTACCTAAAAAAGAGAATCTTCCCACACCCTTGTGCCTGAAATCGAGTGCCAGCTTGTGGTCATAGTCATCTTTTCCCTTCCATGCATTACTTTCAATTCTTACACCAATATCTTTCCATGCCTCATCACCAATATACTCCTTGTATTTCCCATGATCCTCTTCACCCTCCGTCTGTCTTCAAATGAGTCCCATTCCAGCTCTTTTATCATATCTGTTACTGATTTCGTTCTGCGATAATTTCCAGAAACAAATCTAGCAGCTCTTCTTTGCACCTTCTCCAACTACTGTATTTGATATTCAAAATGTGGGTCCCATACTACACTACCATATTCTAGCAATGGTCTGACCAAAGTTTTGTAACTCAATTCCTTTACTACTTTAGTACATCCTCTCATCACTCTGTCCAAGAAGTGCAGAATTTTGGAACCTTTTCCTACCACCTGTCCAATGTGCTCTGCCCAGTTAAGGTTGTTATCAAAAGTAATGCCAAGATATTTACAGTTCAGCCGACCCCGGTAGCGCGGGGCTAGCGAGCTGGATTCACGTTGCAGGGGTCGCCGGTTCGAATCCGGCCCAAGGCATGGGTGGATTTAATTAAGTGTTGTATTTGTCCTGTGTTGTCCTGTCACTTGTAATCCTCAATAACACAAGAAGAATGTACAGACACAATTGAGAAACAAAGAAAAATGAAACACAGTTGCTGGCTGAATGGCTAAAAGGCCGATTGCCACTTTTTTTTAAAAAAAAAAATTACAGTTCAAGTCTTCAATAAGCAATTCTTTCCCCACCTTATAATCATAATAAACCTTTAGTTTTTTTTATTTGTTTATCTAATAAGCTGATTCTTTACATGCTACCTCATTACATTCGTAACTGTGCCAAATAATGAGAATGAAAGGCTACGTGTCCTGGCTCGGAACCCTCCCTCCCCTCACGTGACCAAGCGTGGCTTTCCAGCCAACCCCTCTCACACGTAGTTTATGGACGCTCCCTTACGAATGCAGCTAGGACCACGCGGTACCGGTGTCTGCAATAGTGTGAAAGATACAATCAATGAAACCTTGAATTCAGCTTTGGCAATACAGTTAAAACAGATCACAGAATCTGCAAAATACATTCATAAACCTGCTATAAGTAGGTTAGAAATATATGTACATATTTATTGTTATTTTCCACTATAACGATCTCTAAATAAATTGGGAGTAGTTAATATCACGATGCATGACGTCCGAACGTGACACGCTTATAAAGAAAGTAGAATAAATTACAGATAATGCTATAACAAGAAGTTTCAGCTGTCATTCTGGTCCAGGGGGCATTTCAACCTAACCACAATCCCCGCTAGTATTGCCGCTACAAAATCAAAGCCTAAATCACGCACATTTATAAATTCTCTGCACCTTATGTTAGTGACGTCATGCGTCGTGATTTAAGCCAGACGCAACATAAATGGGAGAAATTTACATCACGATACATGACGTCACAATGTGACGTAAGTAACATAGCGCTCATGAAATCATGTTAAATTACTGATACTAACTAAATTAGTGGTGCATATTGTAAAAAGAAGTTTCAGTTGTCATTCCGGTCCAGGCTGCACCTCAACCTAACTTAACCACAATCTCACAAAATTGCAGTTTCAATCATACGTGCATTTGTACCACAAGTTAGTGACATCACATCGCGAAATAAACCTGAACCAAATAAATTTATTAAAAAAATATATATTGGAAACAGTGCCTAATTTGAATGATTCAGAGATTTTTCAGTCCCGTATAACCATTGCCCGAGCTTTCATCCATTATGAATATTGAGTTTCAAAAATAATTTTGTGTTGAAAGTCATATACAGACAGGAGCGTGAAAATAAGCAATCGTCCCTCAAAAAGGATTCTTATAATGTATCGACGGAAACACAGCACAAAATCATTGTGTGTATTTAGATTCACCGTGAAGGACTCCATGTCTACTATTAAACATTGTTACGGGAAATTTACTCTCAGAATTGAAGGCAGACTCATGTATTTAGAACAGAATCATAACATAAAAAATGACAATGTCAGGTTAATTTCATGCGAAAGCCCTTAAACGACTTCTAGTAAGGAAATCAGGAAGAATAAATCTATCCACAACAATGACACTGAAATCTGATGCAGCATAATGGAAGAAGTGCAAACTTACGGTCTACGAATAGAAATCTATTTGTATAAAATTTACTCTAAATGTTGGTAAATTATAATCTAGAATCTATAGATATTATATTATCTTACTTTGAGTGCCGCACGTATTTTTGGAAGAGTCCTAATGTTTCTCAGTAATTTCTCAGAGTTCAGATCGTCCATTCATCCAGTTTATAGTTAAATACTATGAAATCTCACAAGTAGTTTCATTCATTAGTTGCCGATACATTTATTTATTCTAGGTCGTCATTTGTTAATTTGTTACGGACGACCATATTTATTGACCGCTACTCCCAGAGTATATGTTTTTGATATCATGTCGCAGATGGATTCGTTCCATATCACCAATGAATTTTAGAACCGCAAGGGGGGTATATCATTTTTAAGTCAACCGCTGTCTTTCAAACATTATGGGAAACAATTTTATATTTCCGGAATGTATTTTTCCGCTTATGTTAATGACGTGGGGTAAAGACATTGCATAACTTCACCGTTTCAAAGATATTCCCATTCTTTCAGATGTTGGCTAGATGGCAGAGTTATATTTAGACTCTTAATGGAATTATCTATACAATAAAAATGAATCGCCAAATGTGTTGCTAACCGCAAAACTCAAGAACGGCTACACCAATTCGGCTGATTCTTTTTTTTTATATTTTCGTTACGACACAAGGAAGGTTCTTATGGAGAGAAAAAACGTAAAAATTGGAAGTAAAACAGTAAAAACAATCTCTCAATCAAAACAAAACAAAGGCGCATTTGGATTATCTTTTGTTTGGCTTCAAGTTTATTAGGCTCTATGGATATTAATGTATTTTTATTTTTATTTATTTATTTATTTATTTGCCCTTTGGTCTGAGACCATTTAGCCAGCATTATACATATGTTTGTTTGTTATTTTCTTCTTACAGAGTATTGGAGGCTTCAAATCGTCAGTTCTGTGTCTTGAAGGAAGCGAACTATTGCCTTGTAGATTTGGACATTTTTTGATTGAAGAATTGTGGTAACACTCGCAGGGAATTTGACTGAAAGCTGTTCGAGGCGCCTGTAGAAACGTTTTCGTTGTGATTGAAACCGTGAACAGGAGAGAATGATGTGATTGAGGTCTGAAATTTCTTGGTCTAAGGTGCATATAGGTCTTTCTATTATATGAAGGCGGCATAAGTGGTGAGGATAACAACCATGTCCTAGCCTCATTCTAATGATTGTTGTTGCGTGTCTTCTTGCAATATTGTGCTCTGCGAACCAGGGTGTCTTCGGTATTGTAGGTTGTACTGCTGAGTAGTGTTTTCCTCTTAGTAGCTGCGTCCGGGACCAGTCTTCATTCCAACTGAGGTATGCCTTCCTAGAGACTAGTGGGATGAAATCCCTCCAAGGTAGCTGAATGCCTGCAAAGTGCCCTTCGTTGATGCTCTGTTTCGCTAGCTGGTCGACGATTTCATTGTGCATTATTCCTATATGACCTTTAATCCAGAGAAAATGTACTTGTATGCCAACTGAAGAAGCTTCTGAAGCTAATCTTATTATTTCATACAGGTATTGATGCATTTTGTTACTCCATACTGGGTTCTGTAATTTCTGGAGAGCGCTCTTAGCGTCAGTAAGTATTAAGATCCTTGGAAAGTGCTTGTCTAGTCCGTACTTGATAGCTGCGCACATGGCTATAGTTTCCGCTGTGTAAATTGACGTCTCTGCAGGTAGTAATGTTTGTCCGTACTCGTTAGTATGTGGGCAATAATAAGCGTATCCTGCACCTTCCGTAGTTTTAGAGCCGTCGCTGTAAATATGGATGTAGTTGGGCCAAGTTTTGTTCAAGAAGTGTGAAATTGCTGTATTGATGTTGTTACTCCGGATGATATTTTCTGGTAGATAATATATTTGTAGTTTCAGGAACTGAAATTCGTATGGATACAGGAAGCCTGGAATAATGCGGCTTTTTAATACGAGTGGTTTAATCTTTTCATATTCCTTGTATCCTTTTGATAGTAGAGGCACTCTTTTCGCTGGTGGTGGTCCGTTCATTGTGAGTATTCTGTTCATTACCTGACAGCTTCTTTAGTAAAGGATGTTCCTTTATAGCAAAGATGCGAATGAGGTATTTGTTTGTAAGAAGTTCCCGGCGTATAGAAAGGGGCATTTCCGTTGCTTCTATCAGAAGAGCATTGGTAGGACTAGACCTCATTGCTCCTAGGCATAATCTTATGGCCCTATGTTGAGCCCTGTCCAGTTTTTCCAAGACGTATTTTGGCGCGTTTCCGAACAGGGTGCTTCCATAATCTATTACTGGACGGATTAAGGATCGGTACAAGATTAGTAGAGTAGAAGGATCTGCTCCCCACCATGTTCCTGTGATGGATCGGAGTATGTTCAGCGCTTTTCCAACCTTCTGTAATATATAGTTTATATGGCGGCTCCATGTTAGTTTGCTGTCCAGATATAGGCCCAGAAGTTTAGCCGACGCTTCCATTGGGAAGGTATATGGTCCCAGCCGTATGGTGCGTTCTCCGAATGTGCAGCGCTTCCTTGTGAACACCACGACAGTTGATTTAGGTGCTGAGAGTGTAAGTCCACACTCAGATGTCCATACAGATAAAGTTATTGCAGCATCCGATAGCCATTGATAGGTTAAATACAAGGAGGGAGACATGGTATATATGCATATGTCATCAGCGTACTGTAATACTTTTATATGCGTGCTAAAGATTTTTTCCAGATTGGCGGTATATATGGCATATAATAGCGGACTGAGGATTGATCCTTGGGGTAGGCCCTTCGATAGTGTTCTAGGTCCGAAAAAGGTATTATCTTGCTTTCGTATATATATGGTACGTTGACGAACCAGATTGTAGATATTTTGGCAGTACTGCGCTGGGATGCCAATTTCTTTTAGCTTATTGAGCAGTACTGTTGGCACCACATTGTCATAGGCTCCTGAAATATCTAGGAATATGGCTGTTAAGTATCCCTTTTGAGTGAATACCTTCTCTATATCTGCAGTTAGAAGACTGAGGTTGTCTATCGTACTATGTGCCTTCCTAATCCAAACTGAGTCCTGGGTAATAGATTATTGTGTTCCAGCCACCACTCTAATCGTTGTTTCACTAGTCGTTCAAATGTTTTGGCGATGCAAGAAGACAAAGTTATCGGTCGGTAGGACTTGGCATCGTTAGGGTTTTTCCCCTGCTTTGGGATGGGTACGATGATGTGTGTAGTCCAATCTTCAGGAAAATTTCCTGTAATCCAAATTTCGTTGAAAAGTTGAAGGAGAAGTTGTTTTGCGTTACTTGGCAAATTAGCGAGCATGCTGTAGTGAATTCCGTCGATCCCTGGAGCTGTGTTTGATGCTTTTTTGAGGGCTCTTTCTAGCTCGTTTTGTCTGAAGGGCCGCATGAGATACGTCTGATTCTCACCTGTAGAAGTCGATTGTAACGGCTCAGGTGGAGAAGCTACCGATGGCGTGGCCACAATGTCGGCGAATTCTTCAGTCCAACAATGGACAGAGCGAGTGGGTACACACTTCTTTTTGAATTTATTTATGGTTGACCATATCTTTGAGAGCGGCGTGTCTTTGGAAAGTTTGCTGCAAAAGGCTTTCCAGCTTTGTTTCTTCTGGTGTTTCAGTGTCCTCTTCGTTTCTGCGTCTACTTTTTTGTAGCCTACAAAATTTTCCCAGGTTGGAAACTGTTTATAGTATTTCAGCGCTTGTATGTCTGCGTGTGATCAGCAAAAATAATATCACTGACGCACGTGTTATCATTATTTCCTCCGTGCGTGGCATTTTCTAGGTTGCTTTTAAATTTTCGCTTCTCTCGAAAACCAATTGTGTGTTTATTTGTTCAGTGTGTTTACATTTAAATCCATGCCGCCTACCACGAAAGTTTCGACTATGAAAATAGAATGCATCAGTTTAGAAGGATGCAATACTAATAATACCTAAAAAGCAAAATCGATTACTGGTATTTCAGTTGAGAAGCGATATGCATTATCGTCTGACGATCGATCCAAACTTATCCTATTATTTTAAGAATGAAATGTTCTGGTAACCCTTGTGGTGATGGATTCCATTCGTTTTAAATTATGTTCAAGTAGAATTCACGATGATTGAATTGGCTGCGAGTAATAATACTTTCTTACTTTTAAAATCTATATAAATAAAAATGAATCGCCAAATGTGTTGCTAAGCGCAAAACTAGAGATCGGCTTGACCAATTCGGCTATTTTTTTTCATATTTTCGTTAATCCACAAGAAAGGCTCTTATTGAGAGAAAAAACGGAAAAATTGCGAGGAAAATAGTGAAATCAACACTTTCTTTTCCCATACAAACCAGTCAAAACAAAGGCGCGTTAGGATTGTCACTGGTATGCCTTCAAGTTGATTAGACTGTATGGGTATAAGTCGCCTGCCCAAAATAAAGTTCGAAGGAAAAAAGGGTTTGCGTATCATCAACGAAAATAATATTACTGCCAGTCAATCAGAACAAAGCAATGGCGCTTTATGATTATCTTTGGAATTGAAAAATGATCGATCTGAAGACATGTTTTCTAAATCAACTCATTGGGATTGGTAATGACAAAATCCCTATAGACGTTTTGACTGGCTGCATTACATTTCCTGTCAATTTTTTGGTTGAACGAACGAGCTATATTAAAGAAACAAAAACACGGATGTAAATGAAATAAATTTAAAAATTCAAAATGAAATTGCCAGTGAATTAAGGACATACAAATCAGTTGATTGCGCAACTAACCAAGATGATGTCGCCAACTATCCACCAGAATTTTTGAACTCACTGGATTTGCCAGGATTACTGCCGCATAATCTTCAATTAAAAGTGGGATCGGTGGTCATAATGTTGAGAAATATCAACCAACCCCGTCTTTGTAATGGCACACGGCTAGCAGTGAAAAAATTACTGAACAATGTGATCGAAGCAACCATTCCAAAGGGAAAATATAAGGGAGAAGATGTGTTGATACCTCGCATTCCAATGATAGCAACTGACGTACCATTTGAATTTAAACGACTGCAATTTCCAGTGCGGCCTGCTTTCGCTATGACTATAAATAAATCCCAGGGTCAGTCGTTGAGTGTTTGCAGCGTTAATCTTGAAAAACCATGCTCTCTCATGGACAGTTGTATGTTGCCTGTTCCCGCATTGCAAAACCGTTAGCTTTATTTCTTTACGCGCCAGGTAACCAAACAAAAAATATAGTGTACCATAAAGCATTACAATAAAAATATCATAACATCATTACTAACGTATTGCAGTGTACGAAACAGAAAACTTATTTTTGTAAGTAATCATTGTTTATTATTTAGACATTAAATCAATAAATAAAGTGATCACTCTGAAATACGTTTTATTTATTTATTTTTTCTATTGGTCTACGATAGGACAATAACTTTTGACAGAAAGAAGTCTGTCGGGGCAGCTAGTTACGAATAAATGTTAACGGCGTAATTAGATAATGTGCTACTGCAGTAAGTCGATTTGGTGAAGTAAAGTGAAATAAAGTAGGTGATATAAATATTGAACTAAGCTGTAACTAGTAGCTTAAGGCAAGAAATTCTGAGAAACAATTTCATGTAAACAAGCCATTTGTGTCCAGGTAAAATTTGACAGTGTATTATGAAAGAATATAAGGATGTGGTGGTTGGCTTGATAGGCAAGCTGGAGCCAGAATTCATTAGTTATGGGTAATGCTTGCCGATTTCAGTATCCCAATTTAATTTTACATTAATTGAGATGGACAGCATAAGCGAAAATAGCTAGGTAAGACTTCGGATATCCGGCATTAAGAATGTTGTGGTTAGATTAGAAAATATTATATTTCTATATTATTACACCACTCATCCATTTTTTCACGTACTTTTTTTTTTCTCTGCGAAAATACCAGTCGTGGCGAACTGTAAATGGAAGTATGACCTTCCATTTAATTGAAGAATGCGAAGTAATATTGACTGTTCGTTCTTAAATTTTTATTGAGGTCACCTATACAAACGTTGTCTATGGTTCCATTTGAAAATGCTACATAATGCAATTTTATTTTTATTATTGTCATTTTTTAAATATTTTAAAATGTTTTTATTAACTCGCTTTGGGCTTTGTCTGTCCGGGTGGAATATTGTAATTGATTTTAAACTAAGTAGTCGATGAGCAAGAGATTTTAAATTTTGACCATAGCTCACAACTGGATGACAATGCATGAAAATGTGAAAAGTTGTCCGGAAAATTTAAAAATTTGGAAAAAACTGAAAGTACTCTGTTCTATGGACCAATGTGACTGATTTTTTTAATTGTTCGCAATAGTCCGGATAAGGTGTTTAGTTAATGAAAATTTGGAAAAGTTGCCCGGAAAATTGGAAAATTTTAACAAAGTGAAAGTCTGTTTTTCTGTGTACCAATTTGGCTATTTTTTTTTTTAAAAAATGTTCGTAATAGTCCGAATAAGGTTTTTAATTAATGAAAAATTGGAAAAGTTGCCTGGAAAACTCGGGATAAACTGAAAGTAATTTTTCTATGGACCAATGTAGCTATTTTTTAAATGTCTTTAATAGTCTGAATAAGGTTTTCAGAGAAAGAAAAATGAGAAAGTTTTCCGGAAAATATGAAAATTCGGTAACAAGTGAAAGTACATTTATAGGGACCGATTAGGCTATTTTTTTTTAAATGTTTGAAGTAGTCTGAAAAAATGTTTTTAGGGAAAGAAAAATTAGAAATGCTGCCTGAAGAAATCTGGCAGAACTAAAAGTGATTTTTTCTATTGGATCTTTGTACGAATTCAAGTTTTTTTTTTTTTTTGTTCCTTATTTACCCGGGATGGAAATAACTCACTTAAACGTTTTCTATTTAAAAAATAATAATAATAAAAATAATAAACGGGTATTTGTATCATGTCTCTGTGATTATTTCATCAAAGTATTTAAAATCAATTACAAATTTTCACTCACATAACTCCAAAAAGAAGAAAGTAATTTTAAAAAAATAGAAAACTTTTTAATGTCCATGTTTTTATAACGGGCTAAAAAATATAAAAAAATTCTCTTATCCTTATGAAGGATAAAACCAAAT
Organism: Vandiemenella viatica; assembly: GCA_031002005.1. Classification (NCBI taxonomy): domain Eukaryota; kingdom Metazoa; phylum Arthropoda; class Insecta; order Orthoptera; family Morabidae; genus Vandiemenella; species Vandiemenella viatica. Next base: position 113,715,026 of record JARYHS010009186.1, on the reverse strand, counting down.
ACGGATTTCTAACTTCTTCTAAATCGTCTTGAAAATTTATAGAGTGAAATTTTGATTGCTATTAAAATACTTGTAAGATTGGTGACGAAAAACATTGGGCGCATGGAATACATATCTATAAGAAGTGTTGAGAGTAGCTATCAATAAAAGAACTTACTTATCAATTCACATTATTTGCGGTGCAATAAAATTATTAGTAGAGCTATTAATGCATCAATTATCTGTTGCATGCGCCCAATGTTTTTCGTCATCACTCTGACAAGTATTTTAATAGCTATCAAAAATTTCCAAATATATATTTTCAAGACAATTTAGAAGAAGTTAGAAATCTGTATTTGGTTTCATCCTTCATAAGGATTAGAGAAATTATTTTATATTTTTTAGTCCGTTATAAAAATATGGTACATTAAAAAGTTTTTATTTTATTATTATTGAAGTATTGGTTGTTCGCAACCCAGGTTAGACCCCAAATCGCATATTATCATGGGTATACCACTACTTTGATGGTAGTATGAACAATATTGAGTAAAAAAGTTCATATAAACATGTGTCCGATTTCCATTCGTCTTTGAGATAATGGTGCTGTAATGTTATGCATGAAATAAACCTCAGAAAATGATCCAGAGCACACAAATAATTTGTTGAAGTACTTTATTCATGCAAAAATACATGGATATTTTACAAAAATTTAAATTAAATATTCGAAAATCCCATCAGCGACTAAATACACTTTGCAGATCTCTTCGCAACAGTGCGTGTAGCTCTTCTGGAACTTTTATAGGGTAGTAGTGCTTACAATGCGAACGAATAATTCGTTTCTTGTGTTTACTTTTTCTTTGAATACTTTGTTTTTCAACCATCTCCACACACAAAAATCTAATACGGTAAGGTCCGGCGACCTTGGTGTCCGATGAATGTGCCCAGCGCGGCCGATCCATCGCTCAGGCAATGTTGAGTTTAGATAATTGGTTACGTGACGAGAATAATGTACGGGGGCTCCGTCATGCCGAAATAACATTCCCAGTCTTGTAGCCAAGATATCTTTTCCAGTAACTGTGACAACTCATTTATTTTATGCATAAAATTCCAGTACCTGCATCACCAAAACGAATAGAAAACTGATACATATTTCTATGAACTTTTTTACTCAATATTATTCATAATACCGCCTGATTCAGTATTTACCACTCCTCCTGAATCACTGCGTATTTAAAGCGAGACTGTTCCATATAGAATTTCACTAGAGGAAATCAGGATGTAAGTAATTTTATTTAACCACATTTAGATTGATTGAGGGTGCCTACTAAATCCATTTATCGGACTGTCAATAATAGTGTTGTCCGGTTGATTTCCGGCTGATATATTGATATCTGATATTTCGGAACTCGTTTCTGGATTATGCTAAAATAATAAGTCACTTTGGTTTTTTCTACCGAACGTAATGCAAATTTTAAACTGATCTTGATCGCCTATGGAAATGATGTTAAATAAATTTTTAAAATGCTTTTGATTTTTGAATAAGCTAAATCTCATTTCAGAAACAACACCAAATGATTTCACATCAAGCTTATGACTTACATTCCTTTAATTAAGTTCCATTATTTCGTGTTCAGCTACTAAAGAGAACATTATGATTCCTGTCTGAATCACTTTACTGCACTCTACTAAATAAATATTCTCCTGTTTTTGCCATTTATCGTTAGGAAACAGACGAGAAAACAACCTTCATGTGGAGTGAAATGACTTTCCGACATAGATCTATTGCTTATTTACCGATTATTTCAATTGTTCCAATACTCTCCTACTAGCCAACAAATAGCAAACGTGCGGTACAATAATGCGTTGTTATTCACTGATGGTAAATACTGAATAACTGTTATTACTGATTTATTTCGATAGTGGAAATGTTTGGCAGAAGCTGGATTTAAATTCATGTCAACCAGAATGCGTCTAGGATGACTTATATAGAACGTTAATGGACATTTTTACATAAATAACCACATATTATACTCCTCTTTAGTAGTAAATACGAATTAAAATTTTTATCTATCGTGTTATGAGCAGATAAGCAGTCTCTCTATCATGGCGCTGCTGGAACCTTTCTTCGAATAAAGAGTAATGAAACGAGAAGCAAATTCTCATCTTCATTTGCAAACAAGTGACCCCAATTATTAATTCGAAAAGCAGTTTCTAGCATATGGAAATTATGAAGAAAGCTAAAATAATTGTTTTAGTTTAAAATACTTACTAGTACAAATAAAATATTTTAACCGACGAAAGCTTTACAGATATCAGAGAAGTCAAGGTCTTCTTAACTTTTAAAAAATTCGCCATTGGACAAAATATTTCTGTATGTCAAATCTTTTTGAAAGCCTTACCTCCAGTACTGTTAGCAACACCAACATTAAGACTCATCTGAAATTAGTTAATTTTATACGAAATTTAACGTTAATGTGTACCAATTTAAGTTCTCCGATTTCCATACAAATGTTTACCCAGCATTTCAGTCTTAATACTATAATTATTTTTAGATTAACATCAGTATCAACACTGACGTTAACTGGTTCCGCTTATTGACTGAGATTCTAACCGATTTACTGATGCTATCCACTTTAACAAAATCCGTTAAGCCTGAAAACTGGCTCACCTCAATATCTCGGCAACATTCGGAAATTCTCGATAATGGACAAATTGTTAGTTACATTGTCAGCGACCACAGCACTGCTTGGCAAACCGGAAATTTCAAATAAATAACTACATTTGATTTCAGCTTATATTGTTAAAAGGAAGACTAAAAATCAAACAAATAACTATATATCATTTTCTTTGCACTAATACTGTTAAAAGGAAAAGTAACAGCAATGCCCCTAAAAGGTAATTGTCCATTGTGTAAGTAACAACACAAAAATACGAAAAATTATTATCCGATCAAGAGATTACACAAATTGCAGTGCGGCGTTATTCTCTGTATTACTAGAAAAGTGTTGCAGCGTTGTGGTTAAAGCGCTTTGTTTCATATAATCGGCGGTTCGTTCTCGGGTTCAAATCTCGGTGAGGGTAGGATTTTTCATGTTTGTTCACCGGAAGTCTGTCACCAAGTCGCAAGACCACACGAATTTACTTTAGCAGTTTCTAAAACCATGTCACAACATAACCTAATTTTTTTTGTCAGAAGATAAAAAACTATGAAGTTTATTTAATACTCAGAGAAACTTAGCACGAAAAGTGGGTAGCCCCGAAATATATTAATCAAATAAATAACATAAATTTTTTCTTAACAATTTACATTTTCGTCATTTTTGACGGGCTTTGTTTTATTGCACGTAGTACAAAAGCGGAGGACAGAGTTGAAAAACATTATAACGCTAGGCCGAGATTTGATGGCAATTACTCACTGTGAATCTGTTTTGTGTATTCTGTTTACCTCCTATTGCTTGTTGTTGAAGAAGTACCTAGCAATAGAACACAGGACAGAGCGGGATTTAATAACGGTTAACGTTCTGGCCTCGTATTCGGGAGGACGCGGGTTCGAATCCCAGTCCGGGCATCCAAATTTGGGTTTCCCATGGTTTCCCCAAATCACTCCAAGCAAATGCCGGGATTCTTCCTTCAGAAAAAAAGACCATGGCCGTATTCCTTCCCGTTCCTTGTCCCCAGTCCCATACCGCCTCTAATGACCTTAGCCGTCGACGAGGCGTAAAGCCATAAGTAAAAAAAAAAAAAAAAAAAATTTTAATATGTCGAAAAGTATGTTTTTTGTATCACAACATACAAGGTGGTTACCGATGTGAATTTTTTCAGTATCCAGGCACTCTGCCCTTGTAACAGGCTCTACCCTAGCGTGTTCACTGAAGTGAGAGCAACGAATACCACAGTAACAGATTTCATATGTCTTGGGAATGCCTTGTTAGAAAATATTGGCTCCAACAATGAAATTCATTACTTGCGCCATTTTCTCATTAACTTCGTTAAGAACTGATAATGATATAGATGATGAATGTATTTGCATCATTATGATGAAATTTATAGTAAAAATTATAGTAAATGTAACTTCAGAATCATCATTATCATTGTCTCGCGATCAAGGAAAAAAAAAATATTTCTATAATATTCTTTATCCCTCCCCTCCCTACCCTCACTTTAGTTAATACATCTCACGGTCACTAATTAGAAGAAACAGTCGGAATGAAAACATTAATAATGCCGCTATTCATTAAAAGAAGAAAATCATTTACAGTTATACATTAGGACATCTTTTGATTGGGATTATTTTATAAATTAATCAGAAAGAATTCTACAGAATGTCGTAAAACTATTTTAATGTTCCAGCAGTCATCAGAATATCAATCAAACTGCTTTGATGAGCCGTAAAGAAATGTTAATATTTAGAAAGTAGTTGTTTCATCGACATCGTATATCACATTCTCTGGCAACGCATATATCGATTGTTTCCTCGCTAAACGTCGACTACTGGTGTATTAGAACGTCAGCCTCTGATTAAACTCAAAGGGGTTCCTCATAAAGAACCCCGTTTAGGATCAATACGTTATGTAAAATAGTAAAGTGACACAGTCTGAGAAGCCGAAAGCTATTTTCCAAATGTCAATATAACCTTGTAGAAAATGATGATCACCAAATTTTCGGAAAACTTTTCATCTTCCGTAATTTGGAAATGGAATCCCCTCATACAGTTGAGACTGAGAACTTGTAATGCCACCCTATAAATGATTCCGTCGATTTCAGGTATAAATGTTGGAAGTTACCTGTCAGCACCGCAAAGGCTGCATCGCAATAAAGTGAATAAGCTGATAAAGGTTAGGTTAATGGTGATTTTAGAAGAGGTGAATTAAGAAATTATTCGATAAAAAAAAGCAACGGGTACGAAAATGGATTAATGGAATGGATGAACTAGAAACTACAAATTGTCTTCTGAAGGAATTAGCATTAGAAGATCTCTAAGAATAGTTTTAGAATGTCCAAAAGTCGTGTAAATTTTGTATTAGTAAAAATACAGTCGCAAATTCAGCGTGAAGATACCTATTTAAGAAGTGTAATTCCGGCAATTACAAAATTACAGCCAGTTCTCTATTGCCAACGGATGTAGTTTAACGATACTCACACATATTTTTATACACGGAAAATCAGCTGTTTCCTAATTTATCACAGAAGTCTGTGAAGGATTCTATGAAACATTAAAGGAATTGAAGTAATGTTTCATAGGGATGCATCCATTAAACTGAACCATTTTACTGTAGGAACGTAAACTGCATCAGTGCCTGCTCCTGAATTTTTGGACTCCTTTATTTTTTTTAACTCCTGGTAGTAGGTCGATCTAAAAAGATGTTTATCACGATAGGTAGTACTTATAATAACCATAGCAATGATAAGGACTTATTTTATGACCTAGATGCTATTGTAATAAAATAATTAATAAAAGTATACACTAACCTGATGGTTTTAATTTTCAATTTAATTTCCTTCTCACTAAATCCAGGTATGTTCATTGTATTTTGCAGATCAATACATGCAGATTGCTTCATTTATTTGTTTCTATAATGTGGGGATTTAATATTCCACAATCACTCATTTCATACATATTTAGAAACAAATTTTAAAGTTGTTTCTTCGCTCCAGCGAAACGACATTATTGCGGCAGCTAATTAACTCGACTTAAACAATAGGTTCAAACTTAATTAGCCGATGAGCTAGTGAGCAGCGGCGGGTAGTGGGGGGGAGCTACTAACCCAATATCATAGAACAAGACGTATCTACTCAACTAAAACACTATCTAAACTGCTCGACTAAACTTTCATTGTTCACACACGTTTAGCTACTAAATTTCTCGCTACTCGACTAAATTACTAGCTTAGTGCGAACCTGCCTTAACGGACATGCGGTAATTCAGATTGTGCAGCTGCCCATTATCGATTACATGAACAGAGAGTACCATTAACAACGTTGCTAGGAGAGCGACATAGCACGAGCAGGACAGGTTGGTCAGTTCGAAACAAATTACAAAAGCTGATTTTTTTCCTCCCCTTACAACAGATATACCTCAAAATCTTACTTTTAACATTCTTAATTTGTGGTAATTATTTATGAAAAACAAATCTCCACCTGAGTAGAAAAATGTGTTTTCAGTCCTTCATTTTATTCTGTCTTTACATTTCTAAAACCTTGTACGCAATGGGTTGGAAGTATTCAACCATTATGTTTAATGTTGAATCAAAGCAAAACCTAGAAACATGTAGTCTATCTGCTTCAATCCTCTTCTCTCCAAATCCAGCATTTAAAAATGACCAAAACTATTATGTCTTAATTGAAGAAACAAAATTATGAAAAACTTGAGTGCTGGATTGTAAAATATAGAAATAAATGGCTACTTATTGCAGAAAAAATTGAAGATGATACATATTGTCAAGAAAAAAATTATGACAAAAATAGTTAAATAAAATCATCTCGTCCTTGATGTGATATGAGAAATAGCTTGAAAATTGCCACGGTTGACAATGGGTAACAAAAGTTCTCTGAATTACGAGATCCATGTTACAATTAGATCCAAATCCATCGGTTCAAGGAGTATGCAACGTTATTACGAGGGTAATTCGGAATAAGTAACGTCCGTTCTAGCGTGGCGCTAGTAGTCGTGCGCCGAGCGCCACCATTTTCACATCTGCGTGTTCCCCGATTCAGTAAGCATCCAGCTGTGACAGTGCGAACCTCCTTCTTTCGCGCATTGTCTTGTTATAACCTGAAAACATGAGCGCTGTAATAGAAAATCCCACGAAATGCGAAGTGAGTGCTGTAATAAGATTTCTTTTGGCGCAAAACGTTTCAGCAGCAGACATTCATCGTCAATTGTGTACTGTATACGGTCGAACTGTTATGAGTGAATTGGATCAATTTTTTAAAAGTGGTAGATCAAGCATTCATGATCAAGAGAGGAGTGGTAGACCTTCTGTTGTGAATAGTGAAGAAAGTTGACGAAAAAGTTCGTGAATATCAAAGATTCACAATCTCTGAACTTTCTGAACAATTCCCGCAAATTTCTCGCACGTTTTGTACGAGGTTGTCACCGATAAATTAGGCTACCGGAAGTTCTGTGCTAGTTGGGTACAGAAATTGCTTACATGGACCCATAAAACCAAACGAATGGGCTATGTCTTAAACTTCCTTTCGCGCTACGACGCGGAAGAAGATTTTTTTGAAGAGGATTGTGACTGGTGACGAAAGGTGGGTGGCCTACGTAAACGCCGAAACGAAACAACAGTCGATGGCCTGGGGCCATAATAATTCTCTATGAAAGCCGAAGAAAGCGCGGCAAACGTTTTAAACGAGGAAGGTTATGACTACAGTTTTCTGGTATGCCGAAGGAGTTTTCCTAGTTGAATTTATGGAACGTGGCACCACAATCACTTCAAATGTCTACTGTGAAACTTTGAAGAAACTTAAGCGATCCATTCAAAACAAACGTCGTCGTAAGCTGTCATTCGGTGTTGTGTTTTTGCATGACAACGCTCGTCCTCACAGTGACCGTAAGACTCAAGAGCTTCTTTTAGCCTAACCACAATCTCCCCCAATATCATCGAAAGAATACCAAAGCTTCAATCACACGCGAATTAATCATTCCCTGTATCGCATGTGAATGCCATCATGCATGCGATACAAACTTGATCAAAAATCTTCACAGTTTCTTACAATTTTCTTATTATCTGTTATGACGGTCGAGGTTTTAACGCCTGACACAGCTTACATCCGGTTGAAATAACGATCCCAGTGAAAACGAAAGATGCTAAAAATAAATCTTAACAACTTACGTTATGCCACGTAATATTAGTTTTATTTGTGGTTTAGGCCGCATAGATCGCGATCAATTCGGAACTTCTTTCATTGAATTATTTCAGTAAATAAGCAACTGATGATTAATATGCAGTTCTAGCATTAAATTTTTTAGCAATTACTTAAATAAACAGAATTTTCAAAAAATAAAGCCCAATTCAATTCCTAGTGCCTTGCCCTGTAACAACATGTTTTCGTCGCTATCCTGGTCCAGGTTGCATTTCAACCTAACCACGTACTAAACTTGCCGCCAGAGAAACAATACTTCAATCACACGCATAATTAATACATGCACTATATCGCATTTCAGTGGTAATAATGCATCGCAATATAAACTAAATCAAAAATCTTACGGGTTCTTCCATCTTCATTTTTTATATTCGTGATTCAGATAGATACTAACACCTTTGAATGACTGACACAGTTCATGCGGCTCAAATATGGCATTAGTAAAAAGAAAGGAAATTAAAAATAAATCTTAAAAACTTTCATCATTGCACATAATACTAGTTCTAATTGCAGTCTATGCTGTATTGATCGCGATCAGTGTGGAACTACTTTCGTTACAACGAAGTTATTATTTAAATAACAGAAAACTCAAGAAAAAATATATATATATTTTTTTAAATTAAATTACTCATGCCGTTTGCTGTAACGTCACGTGCCTGTTCGAATACCAATCTATCAAATTCAAAACTGCTGCTAACATTGCAATAATTAGCTTTTATCTTATATATCTGTGGCCAAAGATTTTAACCAATACTTTTACATAAAACGAATATTAAATAAATGGAAGCAACTATTAACTATTATGTAGATTTAAACGCAATACATACTTTTATTTCAGTATTCTGTCCGTTAATTTATTCGCGGATGTTTAGAAATGTTATTAAATAACATGCATAACCAAGAACACATGCGCAAAGCGTGACGTCATGCCGCGAAGTCATAGAGTAACGCCATGGCGTGACAGATTATGTCATAGATTACGGAGAGTTGCTTATTATAAGAATAGATTTGTTATACTGTTAAGGTTCCACAGATTACAATTTGTTTATAAATGGGCAGCATAGTGTTGTTATATTTCTTAACAATCTTTGCGCTGGCCAGCACAGCTGTGTTGATTGGACACCTACATGGGCGCGTGGCAGTGTGTGTGTTGCGCCGCTCGGAGGTCGTATGGCGCGAGTTCATGCTCTTTGTACACATGGTAACATCACGTGAAATATGAATGAAACTTGTTTGAATATAACATAAATGTTTTAAAAGTTGTTTCAAGGAACGGTATTAATTACATTAGTAGTATTTCGACCAGACAGTGAGTTTTTCATTTTAAGAAGTTGTCATAATACCTCTGGATTTGTTTGGTGGTTATATGCTAGAAAATTGTAATTAAAACTATCCGAGCTAACGTCTTGCTTGTATTGAGAGAGGAGAATTGGGCCGTTCTCGTCTTAACAACACGCCATCATCCTCTATCGGCGTGGTTAGTTCACAATTGGCTGACTATCTCCAAGATACCTCATATATTTTTTGAGTGTAGTTGGTAAAATTCTTTACTTCGTCATGGTTCTTCGTGAGTCGATACATTAGTTAGTTAGCTTAATTAATGAACCACTCCAAAGGTAGAAGTTCATAAACGCGAAAATTAATTATAATACAGTTAGTGCCAACATAATACTGATTAACCTTTGTTCTACAGGAAAAGTTTGCATTTTCATTATTTGATAACAATTCTGACGTTCAGACCAGTGGTTCTCACGCTTCACCAATATCATCTGTCATGATGTGATAAGAGTCGCGATTATTTCTGTAAATCAGTCTCCAGCGCTCGATACGCATACAGCCCATACACGGCTGCCGCGGTGGACGTCAGCATAGTTTTCGTTATCGCAGCTGGCTTATCGGATGTTTATCTTGAGAGCACACGCAGTTTTGATGTAGTTAAATGCCAAATAGTCGTCCAGAAGACTGTTCAGGCACACGTTTCCCTGTAAGTCTCAACGTTATCTCAAGTAACCTATATCAGTCGAATTCAACCCGTCAGATAAAACTCGACTGACAGCGTGAAAGCACCACTTTTCCCCCTCGTTACCGAAGTGCTAAGTATCTCACATTCTGCCAAGTTCACAACTGTGCTAATAGACCTGATATTTCGCTACGACTAAATAAGAAACTGTGATATACGAAGCCAAAATCATTTTCGAGCACCCTTTCATCTCCCTCATCTAATTCAGTTAGACAGTATGATGTATCATCTGTGATTACGAACGAACCCCCACACTCATTCAATTACGAAGCCTCAGTTTCAATTCTGTAATACAGTGCAGTTGAAGTATCTAAACGGAAAATGACATTTGGAAAGGAAATGCAGCAAGTATCATGAAAACAATGCCTTATGGAATGAAAACATGGTTCATCTTGTTCTTCATATACTGAAGATGCAATTCATTAAAAGTATATCAAAGATTTGCCACCTCGTCTGACACGAAGGAAGTAACTTACAACTTCAATAACTCTCAAATTCGTGTTACGCGATGAATCGTTTTGAAGAGACATTGTGGGCGAAAGTCAAAATCCTTACCTTAAAACAAACACACAAAAAAGTAAAGCCCATTTCATATCGAACCAAATGACTTCGAAGTCGATGCAAAAAGAAATGTAGGGCCCAATGGATGTCTCTGGTACTAATTGGTCTAGTAATCGAGTTTTTTATTTGATTTAATACTGTCGCGTGAGTGACAATAATTTTTGGTAAAAACATTAAAGAATCGAGTAATCGTCTGTAATTAGTTGAGCAGAACGGTTGCCTCTTCCGAAGTGTAAAGCGAATATAGCGCAAGATGACCTACAAACTGAACTTGATTTGAGCATAGCGACATAATGAATGGCAATATGACTATTGTCAAAGTGCTTCAAACATTTTTTTTTTAATATGCAGCGTTGGAGATTAGAGTAGCAGGAATGATTTAAATTTTTGAAAGGCAACCAAATTTTGTGAATATACTGCTATGCTTGGCTGTTTGATGTGGGTATAACTGGTTCAAACGAAGTAGAAATCAATTTAGGAAACCCCTACTATTTGGCAGGTTACTTTTTCAGTCGGAGCGTAAAAACTGATATATCTGTTCTCAAATAACGATGGAACCAACTATTTTGTCATGTGGCTAATAATCTTAGACGGGTTTCTTGTTAATTGTCAAATGAGTACTGGATAAAGTTTTTCTCACAGTTATCTTTATAGGACTAGCTGCTTGATCAAAGAGTTTCCTTCACAGCATGGAGATAACTATTCGAAAGAAAGAACACAAGCGTTGCCATTTGCATGTGAACTGTGAAAATTATTTACTTTCTGGTGCTGTTTTCTGTGAATTGTATATTTAACGGGACGGAGTTTAGGAACGGTCCCAGCATTCATTGGATGATTATATAAAAACATCTAAAACTATAATCAAACGCGTTCCGTTGGCTCAGGTAACTGTGGCACTGTGATGGTGTCCGGCGCCTAAAATGGACTTAAGTGGCTCAAGGCCAGATGGTGGAGGAAATTTTTACCGTCAGCACTTCGCTGGCAGGGTAGAAGAGGTGATGATTCAAGATGCCTAATTACCAGATTCAGCACCGCAGTGGGTATGGAGTGAGGGCATACCACACGGTTGATTGTGATGCGACCGTCAAATGGGGCGGTTAAGAATAGACTGAATGGGCCGGCACCGTGTTTCACACCCCTTCTTTTATCTCTTATCCACAATACAAACAACACTCTACAACGAACACACACGCCATTACAGTCATCCACACTTACAATAACACTTACGAACACTATCACACTGGGGAAAGCACCGTATTCGACCATCTCCTTTCATTTATCTCTTATCCACAATACAAACAACACTCTACTACGAACACACACACCATTACAGTCATCCACACTTACAATAACACTTACGAACACTATCACACTGGGGAAAGCACCGTATTTCACCATCTCATTTCATTTCTCTCCAATCCACAATACAAACAACACTCTACAACGAACACACACGCCATTACAGTCATCCACACTTACAATAACACTTATGAACACTATCACACTGGGGAAAGCACCGTTTTTCACCATCTCCTTTCATTTATCTCTTATCCACAATACAAACAACGCTCTACAATGTACACAAACACCATTACAGTCATCCGCACTTACAATCACACTTATGGACACTTTCACAATTGGAAAGGCACCATGGTAACCACCAACGCCCTGACGGATATGACATTCATAAGAAGAAGAAAACTAATGAATACTGTCAAGTTTTGAACCTGGGTCCATTGTACCTTCCTGTCCGCAGTACAGTGGCGCTATAACGCATTCGGCTTCACTGTTGAATTTCTCCTGAGGCGATTAGAAGGCCGAATTATGGTGATGTTCACACATTCTCTTTCTAGCACCCTAATGTTTACCCTTAACGATACGAACAGGAGCACGTTTTACATTTTAGCCATACTGATAAATGAACTACGGCTGTTGAACAGTTAGCCGAGGTTGCTAAGAAACACACAGATCGAGGTATTTACTGACCAAGGCAACGCCCACATCGTACGCTTCCAGCAGCTGCAGTTGGAGCTGCCTCTTGACGTACTCTGGCGATGGCTGACTGGACCCCGTGCTGCCATCCGAAGACGTCGCCGCAGACGAGAGCTGCAGCGAGCCTTTAGGGCCGCACAAGCTGCAGCACCACATCGCGACCGACACCCAAAGACTACTGTCTGACGCAGCTGGCGTCTCAGATAACGACCCGCAAGACGAATGGACCTCTTATCGCTGCCGCAGATCCCGCTTCACCTTCACTTTAACGAGTTCCTCGCGGGCTGCTGATACGTACACAGAGATCCACAACTCTCCGCTTTTGATACTGTTGATCGAATTCAAACGGGATTTAACATCGCTGAGATCACAGATAGTTTAGAAAAATTACTTACTGAATGATATTTACGATAATCGCCTCTCTTTCCCTCACAACTAGAGAACTCACAGTGTTGTTTTGTTGGGAAGTAGTTGAAACTATAGACGTCACATGGTCAATAGGTGGCGCTTATACATACTCTACAGAGAATATTAGAAGCTGAGGACCAACCTGCCCCCTATGCCAACCAACCATGGTCTCCCCTACTCAACTATTATGGGCTGAAGCACTCGTTTTTCAAACAGTGATTCGATGATCCCTCTTAGGTGAAGTATAACGTATCTATGCTCGTTTGGGCCCACTAGGATCACGTTATACCTTCGGTTGGCTTGAAATTGCTTTGCATCCGTGTTATAAGTTCGATTCTTATCCCTAAAGGGCGTCTACAGTTTAACGTGGAATCCGAACCACGGAAGCGTTCTGGCGTACTTCACATTACACAACAAGGTCAGGTTCGGGACCAATGAAAATCCCCGCGGTGACAGGGATTCGAACCGGAGACCTTTTGATCTCCAGTAAGATGCCTTAAACACGGAGCCACCAGGCTGGTGATAAAATTTATTACATATGGTAAAACATGGACATATTTTAAAAATTTCTTTATTAAAAAATGAACAAGGTCGGTGTAATTCTCAAAGTTTAATTAACAAATATAGGCCTATATGTTAGGCTCAAAGACCGAAACGCTCATTGATCGAAAAAAAATAAAAACGGACCACAAAGCGTTCTAGTTTCTTTAAAACGGCCTCAATACGTTATTCGCGTCATGGTACTTTCAAAAACAGCCAGAACGGATTGTGGCTAACTGAAAAAGCCCACAACACGAAATTCTCGTTTGGTACACGTCCCAATCTCCACACATGAAGATTCACATTCGTTTTTTTTTCTTTTTTTATACACTTGTAACGTGACGGATAAGAAAAATCAAATATATAGAAATGGACCGATTCGTCTTGAACACAGAAAGTTAGATACTGATAAGCCTAAATGTGTTGTGACCGTTTTAAAGAAACCAGAAAGCGTTGCGGTAATTTTTTTCGTTCAATGAGCGTTTTCGGTCTTTGAGCCTAACATATACTATAAAAAAATAATATAATATAGGTAACAGTGCTGAGTTTGATGTAATGGCACTAGTTTTTCGATAGTTCATGCCATATTTGACATCAGCAAACTTACTTAAATCACCGCGTTTCGCTATTTAAAATCTGTTTATTTTCATTGTTATTAATTTTTTGTCTACGCTAAATACTCTTTCGCTAAACGTGATGGAAATGCAATGAAAAATTATTTGATTATAAAGCTAAGTTTGTATTCGAAGCGTAAATTCTTGGCATCAAGTTCTTTAATTTCGATATTAACTCTTCATTTGTTGACAATTTTAATAACTCATCCCGTAGTGCTAATTTTAATGACCTTTTGAAACTTTCGAGATATCATTTCATGCGGATGGCATAAACAAAAGCATCGTTGATCGAGCCGGAACATAGACACACACCACTGCGTGTTCTTTAGTCAAAAAAGATTTAATTCGGTCTTATCTTGCTTAAATGACATATAGAGCCAATTCTTGAAACATGCGTTCTATGATTTTTGTATCAAAGTTTTCAGTGCGTTTTAGCGAGTACTGAGAGGTGGGAGGAGGAGCGGTAGGTTCATTTCCCTTGAACCACAAAATTTCCTTATATTCTCCTCAACGCCAATGGTAGGCAGTAACGACACCTTTGGGAACCACTGGGATAAGGACCTAGAAAATGAAGCATATGGTTTGTTTTGCCAGTTACCTTCTCAATACGTTAATTCCACAAACAATTATTACGAATTGTTACCTCTAGGTATTCAGTAGAATCTACCGTACAAAGAACTGTAGTATTAATTTCGTATTCAGAGCTAAATGATGTCAATTTTATACTTATATGCATCACTTTACATTTGGCTATTATTTTAACAACATTGGCTTCTAACAAAGCGCAGTCATCGGCAAAGTCTCTTATTTTCCCCTCTATTACGTCGCTCAAATCATCCATTTACCTCACTCACAGCTATCAATCAGTAAAATTGAATCACGCCAGTTTTCCCCGTCCGTAAATGTCAAGGGTCTTTCTTCTGTAGTGAAAGTGATGGTGTCCGTTTTCTCGATTCTGAGAACGTTCAGCTTCAGATTTCCCGAAAAACGGCGAAACCATTACAGGGACATATTATACTGATCTTGTGGACAAAATGCGAGCAGCTACCAAGGAAAATGAAAGTTACAAGATATCATGAATAATACTGTTTTGTTTTCTCAAGGTACTGTATCCGGTCACAAGTATATTCTTCTCATGGTTGCAATTTATGAATGCGGTTATCAGTTGGTACCGCAAGCCTCGTATTTACACGATCTAGCTCCTCAGACTTTCACTTATTTCGAAACCTTAAAAAGATGCATCCATTTAGAGTCTGGCGATAACGTAATATATGCTTTCAACTCATTTTTGAAACTTGCGGATGACATAAAAGCACAGATTTTTTTCCGGCACTGATGACTATATTGTTGACGAGTCGTAAAATTTTCATCAAAAATAAATTTGGTTTCACTAGCGTTATGTAATATTATCCCTACCGGATCTCTCACCTGACCTTCACACCATCTTACATCGACATGTAATGATTTTCATATACAGTAATTACAAGTTCCTCTCCGGGCTTCTAATTGTATGTACGTTGAAATACAACTTTCATATCACTTTACTGTCTGTGATACATAACGTCCAGAACAGAATTTAAAGCACTGCGTCTACTGATGATTCCTAAAAATAAAATTAATGTAGTGGATGAAACACTCTTCATGTTCATACTTGATGTTTACGGCTTGATGTAGTTAAGTGAATGGAACATACCTTCCAGTCGGCCCTGATATTTAAGTACCTCAATCAAAATATATATAAGTTCTTTTATTCCACTTTCACAGGTATCCCAAGATAATTTTGACTTATAACTTAGGGCACAGCATTTTCCACACATGAAGTTCTTTTCTTAGACTGATGCATAATTCCTCTAAGATTGAATCTTTATCACGGAAACTTTATATTGTACAAAATGCCTTACGTGAACAGAACTGCTGAAACAATTTTTTAGAAACAAGACGAAAATACATGCTGTCGAAACAGAAATCAGCTTCGAAATCTTATCAGACGTCAAGACTCGCGTAGATAAGTTTGATAGACCAAGTATTTAGGCTTTATTACTGGGGAGACAGAGACACGTAGGCCTGCGTAAACCTTGTGATCTGACAAGTAGCGTTAACAGGCAATGACGGCTTTGGATCTTCTGCGAACTATACTGTAATCATTGCTTCCAATACATTTCGTGTTCCCCCTCCTTTCCAGTTACAACAGTGGCGTGCCAGTTTGTCTCAGGAGAGGATACAATGGCTTTATGACACTTTTGCCAACCGAAACAGAGCATGCATCCCGACTAGAGGGGATACAACGTCATAGTGATAGGTAGTACTATCAAATTCCTTGTAAATTTGACTCGATTCTATAATCAGTGAAATAACATCACATACCCTCTCAATCCGTAAAGTCTTATATCTTTTCCTCTTTCCCCTCTGTGTGCTTCACTTTTTTTTGTCAGGTAGTGTATGTTTTGATATAACAACAGTTAAAAAAAGGATGGTGTACAGGTCGCTTTGCCATTATAACGTAGCGTCCGGCAATGAATAGCAAATAATGATTTCTCATCGCAAGGGAGCTTGCACAAACTACGTGGCTCGGTCCAGGGGGGGGGGGAGGGAAGGGTTGGCTGGAAGGCTACGCTGGGCTACGTAGGGGGAGGGGCGGTTCCGAGGCAGGCTATGTAGCTTTCCATTCATAACATTTTCCAAAGTTAAAATGAGGAACAGAATTCACAACATCATGTGAATATTTACTTCCCTCAGTTAATTATCTCCGTATGTAATTTACAATAGTCTGACAAGAGAAAACAGTACAAAATATCATCTGGAATCAAAAGGGAAAAAAGGTACGTGCTACGTGGGGGAGGGGGGGTTCCCAGGAGGTCAAAATGGAGCTACGTGGTTCATGCACTCTCCCCAACCAATCAGACCGCACATTATAATACAAGGATTATAACTCCGTTGAGATATTTGTCGTCTCCTGACACTTCTGACCTGGTCATCCAATGCGAAAACAATAACGGCTGTTATCAGTGAGCCTAATCGCTGGCACTTTGAACGGATGCTTGACTCGCTAGCAGTACATGGTACCAATATTTGTCGACGGCTGCTACCTCATTGTATCACTTGCTCGATACGCAGTGTAATGATAACAGTAGTAATGCTACTCGAACAAGTACCACGGAAGTCTCTGTACGCACCAGTTTAACACATTCATTTTATTGTGAAATTTTACCCGAGAACAATTCACCACAGCGATCGTTCTTTGTTGTAATGAGAAACCCATTGATGTTGCAGTCAGGAACGACGACAAAATAAACTTTTTAACTAAAACAAAAACAACACACAAGTATAGACTTACAAATCCACTACAAGTTAAAAAGAATTATTTTTTAGGAAACGATCCTACAATTTAAACTATTCAGTCATTATTTACCCGTATGTTCAATGTTGTAGAGGGCAAATGTAGGTGGGTGCAGAAAGGGGGAAGATGGACGTTTACGGAAATTGCCACCGGAGCTTAGAAAAAAGTTTCAGTTGTTAACCTGATTTGTTATAAAATAACACTCAGGGAAATTTCTTGTGCCCTACGGTGTAGCAAACAGTGTCAGTTATTGTATTTGTTCAGGATATATTTCAAACTAATCACAAACTCCTTTAATATTACCGCTACAAAATCAAAGCTTCTGTCACGTGCGAATTGTATTTCTTGTTAGTGAAATCATCTCGATTTATAATTGAGTCAGAATCTTCACGAGTTCATACATCTTTCTTTATCGTTCAGACCCGTATTATAACGTTTGAAAGGCGAAAACATTCGGAACTACTTACATATGCGGCGGAAATAATGACCTTAGCTACTACTATCTAGTAAACTATCTGGCCGTTGTTAATCTAGCAACGAAGACTTTGTATGTTACATTAGCGTTACGAACGTGACTACACGATCACCAGACTTTTTATTAGTATAGATGGATTCTTACTAAAATTTCACTTTTTTATTGGGACTTCTTTAAACCTGGTGCCGAAGAAGAAATCACACCAAAACAACAATTAAAATTTTAACTACGTGAGAAAAATGAAACTTTTTTAACTCAATTTTTTGTTTTCTTGAATTACAATAATAATAAAAAGTAACCATGTGTTGTAGACCAAATGTGAAGAAATTATAATGGGACTAATAAGAGGTAATACTCTTTCACCTAGTAAAAAGATTAATGAAAATCGATAATGCTGTTCTGGAATAATCTGCGTACATACAAAAATGCGCAGGTTGAATTGAAACAGCCTGACTTTTTGACGTAGGTTAAAAAAAAATCAAATTTTAATCTGCCGCTCAGTATGTGCATAATGCAGCAGTAATTGAATTTTGTACCTGATATAGAAAGCCAGTAAAACGTGATTCTGAGTAAACTCTTGCAGAAAACATTTTTTTTTTTCAGTAAACTTGTAATTAAAAGCCTTAATACGTTTCCTGGAAACAAAAACTACTGTGAACAATAACATGGTCACATTAAGTAATCATTAACTTCATTAACATAAAATAAATTTTAGTCATTTTCTGATTTATGTAACACTTACTAACGTCGTCTCTGTATTATTCTTAGAATACTGACAAATATCATGCTGGATCCTAAAAGAGTTATTCATATAAATGGATGTGTAAATGGCTAAAACAAAAAGACGCCCGCAAAAGTACTTATATTAGTTCGTCGATATCATACGAATGAACACGGAATCGAATTATAATACTCGCCCTAAATTTTCTTCAGTTAATTTTTAAAAAATCTTAATATTTAAAAAGAGGAATTAAGTAAAAATTAAAATGAAATTAGGAACTCACTGGAAGTGTTCCAATTTGTCGATAAACATTAACTTTTTAAAATAATGGTTATTTTTATGCATTGATCTTAAACTGATTTCTGAAGAGCAATCATATTACTGGTAATGTGATGGTGAAGTTCCTTACATACGATGAATATGGTCTACAGTATATGATATTTTAAGCATTCAATCATGATAGCTATTGTTGGGTAAATCGCTAGAGAGACATTAATCAATAATCATCATGCTAATCATAAATCCAGCTGAGTACCTTGATTAAAGCACTTGCGGTTGGCAATGTAACAGTTAGTACATCATTTTGCTTTAAAAAAAAAAAAGGCGTCTAATTCAAATTGTCAATTAGGTTTTCAGGTACTAGCACGTATAACAAATCTGAAATGCTATTTAAGTATTGCATCAAGGTTGATATAAGGTCAGTCACGACGAAATAAAAGCTCTATGGAATAGTGTTTATCTAGTGAATTATTAATCCGTCTAATCTCCGTGCGAGTTAAATAAAGGATCACACTGCCAAATAATTGATATATAGTGTACATTTGAGCGATAGTCCGATTCTGTATCATATCTTACGGCATTTCTGAAAACAAGATGATAAACATGAGGTAAAGATATCTTGACCAATTGAAAATGAACTACGCCTAATTGTTTTCAGAAACGCTGCACTTCTCTTATATCTGAATAACTAGTTAGAATACTGGGTAATTATCTATGATCATTTCCCTCAATTATATTCACCAGAAGGAAGCAAACTGCTAGCTTATTACTTCTTAAGTAATGTAATATCCTAAGCTGCTGGCTATTTAAAAAGAAACTCAACGATACCGCAAATTTGGGGGATTTTTTTAGTTTCTGGTTTGCATCCTAATATAAAACGTGCATTTACTTCTAAAATAGTGTTGATAGTAAATTACTGATGTCTAGTGAGTGGAAACAGAAAAGTCAAACATTTAATACAGTTGCCATTCGGGTATAGCAATGTTTCCACAAGTCATACACTTATCTCTCTCCAGATTCAACAAAAATCGCACAGTAACCCTATGGAGATACATTATGTGACGGTGCTTGCTTCTAAGAAACAATCAAAACTGTTAAAAAATATCAGCTGTTTTCAGAAAATCTGCAACATGTGGAAACACAGTGAGTGAAGAAGGCCATAAAAGGTATAGATTTTAATTTGGCTTGGTGATATTGATTGTACTTGGCACATACAGAACAAAGAAATCACTAAGCTAAGTTTTGTATTCAATTAGGGGTGCTGCATTCCATATGGCAACATTTGACTTTATATAAGAGACGAAGATAAAAGGTCACACAGTGAAATATCTGAGACTTACTTTCCAGTTCTAAGTCACTACGTAATCATCGAATTCCTTAAAGTTTAAATCATCAGAACCTTATTCTAGATACAAAAACAAAAAAATCTGAAATAATATCAAATAGAATGTTAGATTTTCTGATTTTAAAAAAAAAAAAAAAAAAAAAAAAAAAAAAAAAAAAAAAAAAAAAAAAAAAACATAACAAAAACACACACACACATCGAGCTAATATACTTTTCAAAATAAGTTTTGTTATGAGTCCTGCAACACCAAGCTGTAGTTGTTATTATTATCTCAAACCACCGCTTTAATAATTATAATCTGTATGAAATGCAAAAAAAAAAAAAAAAAAAAAAAAAAAACGTATTTATGAAATCCCAGGAATTCAAGAAAGTACACTGACATGCCAAAATTATATGATAGCCCTTCAATATCACTTGGAGAAACAATAAGCTCTGCTCATTATAGCATCTCGACATGGATTTAGCTGATCTACTCCAATAATGCTGTCTCAACAGCCTCAAATCATTGCGCGGTTGTTGAATGTCCTGGACCTCGAACAAGAACTGCTTTGTCGATCACATCCGAAATGTGCTCAACCGAGTTAGTGTCTGATCTAGTTTACCAAATCAGGTGCTGGAATTATCCAGTACCCCTTTCAAAGGAATAGCTTATACTGCATTATCACCATAGAATTGTCCTATGTTATGAAGGACCTGCCAGTGTGGTTCATTGCGCTGAGGCGTCATACACTGGATAGGAGAGGTACAAATCGGCCGGGCACGAGAAGTGTCCCAGAGTACCGGTCATTCTGACCGTTTTTTTCGGCTGTTTTGCGCAGCCATCAATGTGAATGCTGGGACTGTCTTCCATCTCAGCCTCATAAAATACACATTTCACAAACAAAAAGTACATTTAGCACACACAAAACATAGTTATACATTTCGCATACATATGGCAACACCTCAATGTAAAATTAATCAAAGGCAGCCGACTCCCAAAGTTGGGAAAAGGTGGAGAAGAAAACTTTGCATCGTAATAAAGGGCTGCTGGACCTATCAACACCCTGCCATGGACCGGTTCAGTTCGACCAGAGAATCAGGTAAAGAGACCCTGTTTGTGAATTGGGGCACACTTGAATCCGACCAACGGCGAGTTCGAAATGGTAACGTGATTCATCTTTATATTTCCCTTTTATCTTCCTGTTTAAAATAATGTATTTTCTTGACATCTTCCAGTCATTTAGGGTTTGATGCACGTGGGTCATGAGTCACTGACATTGATGTTGATCAGTCACCGATAGTCGGTGTTCGGTGAATTTCCAAATACAGTATATTTTAGTAAGGTTTATTGCTCATCATGAGCTACGAAGAGCCGTCTCGTTGCTCAGTGGTTAAGGCGCCGACTGGCGATCGAAAGGTCCCCGGTTCGAATCCCTTTCTCGACGGTGATTTTCAAAAGACTTATTCCGACCTTCACCTCTAGAACAACTTGCTGTGTGATGTGAAGAACTCCAGAACGCTTTTATTGTTCGGATTCCACCTTAAACTGTAGGTCCCCTATACCCAGTAAGATTACCGGGTTACGTCAGGTAAAGAGGAAAGGAACTGGTCGTCCTACCTCTGAAGCGAGGCTCATTATACCTCCGTTTGAGGGTCAAACTAAACTTCGGTTTGAGGATCATGCTTAGCTTAGAGCTATGAAGAGAGATGAAAAATTGGTGACTAGGAAGACAACAGATTGGAATCGTCCACAGAGTTCATCAAATCAATGAGGGGTAGATCATGGAAACGACAGAAGAAGCCCAGCAAAGTGGAAACGTCGCTACCTTCTTCGTGATACGATGCATATCTCCGGGTAAAGAAGAGGCTGTTGTGGCTTTCAAAAAGAAGGTTTCGATTCAAGCAGATATTCTATCCTCCTACTACCTCTCTCTCTCTCCAAGGGGCACTAATATTGTCCGCTTCTGCAGAATATTTAACGTTGATAGGCCAAATATTATACTTCAAAGAAATGAATCTATCTACAACACGCTAAGCGTCAAGCAACTCTTTTTAGGGTCTTCTTCGATTTACGCATACAATACACAACCAATTTTGAGCCAACGTTCGGGTGGCATTTATGCTAGAGACTTACCTTTGCTGAATGCTCATTAGCCTAATATTCTACAGATTTTGAACCCAAGTTGCTTAGCTCATAATGCCTTCTGGACTGCATGTGAGTTTGATTAATATAATCGTATATTCCGTGATAAGTTCAATACATCGTAATATAATTTTCTTTCTGTTGAACTTGTTGCGGAAGGATGTATGGACTAGTAATGTCTTTTAGTTCACCAATTAACGAATTCTACAATTCAATGCTTTTAATCACCAATAAATCAAAAAATTCATTGAATTTCATACGACAATATTGCCACGCTGCATTAATAATACAAATAAATACTCGCATTTCTCAGTGGCAAGATTACAGACTTAGTGAATGTATCTGCTAAGTATCTTCTTGCAAACGAATTAATTAATATTAATTTTCGTTATTCCGATTTGAGAGATACAAAGGAAATTGGCGGGGTCCGATTCTGCATCTGATCTTCTGGAGTTGAAAGATTTGATTGTGTTTTGCACTTATTCTCAAAGACAGTAGAAAGAAAAGTTACTGAAATTTTGTATTGAAACACAGCAGATTCAGAAATTATGAGCAGAGAAAATGTAGGACTAATTTGGCAATTTTCAACACCAGACACTGTCGTTTGCCGTGCATAATTCATAATCAGGTTGTTATGGCTGAAGACATCTCTCACATTGGTTTAGTAGGTATCCGTAAACTAGTAACATAATAGCGACGTTAAGGGAAACCACTTCACCCATTTAAGAACCAAGTAGCCGACGGTCGTAATGTAATGGGGAGTGCACATTATTCTCGATTTACAGCGGTAACCGGTTCAATTCTGGTTTCGGGCCTGGATCGTTTTAATTATGCGTTAGGTCCGTCCTGTGTTCTCCTTTCTTATTAAGAGACACCATGCATCTGAAACGGAATTATATACAGGGTGTTTAAAAAAGTGTGAAATATTTTAAGTGGTGATGGTATGCATCAAAATAACATAAAAATGTTTAATAAACATTGGGTCTCAAACGCATACGTTCGGAGTTAATAACAGGTCTGCAACGTGATGCCCGTCCACGGCAATGCATGCCTCAGCACTTCGAAGTAAGGAATCACGCACTGTTTGAAACTGCTTGGTTGGTCCTGTACGTGATGACATGCACTGAAGACGTACAAGACCAAACAAAACTGATTCCTTACGCCGAAGAGGTGAGGCATGCATTGCCGTGGACGGGCGTCACATTGCGGATCTTTTATTAACTTCGAAAGTGTGCGTTTGAGACCCAAAGTTTATTAAACATTTTTGTCTTATTTTGATGCATAGTATCACCTCCTAAAATATTTTACACTTTTTTGTAACACCCTGTATATACTTTGAGAGACTTATAATACTGTCTGACCTATAAACAAAATACCATTATTTTACAGTTTAGGTATGTATCTAGTGCTGTTGTCTTTGTGCCTCATTTGATCTTCAACACAGTCCATGATATCAAGGACTAAACGACTATATGAAATGGCTATAAATTCTGATCCCCCGCTTCTTTTAATATCATTCAATAGAAAGCGGCTCCAAACTGACGGTTAATTGTTGGCTTTAAATCTTTTCTGATTCCCTCCTTACCTCCATCTTTCTATTGGTGGGACGAAACGGTGAGGGAAATCATGTGAGATTTCCAGGAAGCAGTACAGTAGGTGATACAAAGATTTGCCAGGTGTTCAAACAAGTTCCTGTGAAGTGGGTAGAGTTCTTCACATTGCAGATGGCCTTCGAGTGGAAGATTTTGACGTTCACAGCGCAGGTTACCGGCTGATATAGCGTGACAGCCGCTAGCGAGATGGAGCGAGCGATAAGCGACCACACTGTTATTACAAGTTATCATTCAGGATTAAGGCTGTGTGTTATCGCTCAGGCTCAAGGCACTGATGGACGTAACTAATGCTGGCGGCATTGCGACCAACAAATAATATGCCTTGTCCAGGACATACGCCCCTAAAGGAAACTTAAAGGCAGTGCTCTGATGGAAATATCAATTTTATACTGTACCCCGTAAACGAGGCAATGAACACAAATATAACCTAATGGATGAAATGTTGGCGGGATGATGCTTAGAAAAGAAACTTCGGTGGCGAAAATATCACTTTTATACTGTATCCAATAAACGAGGTGACGAGCAAAATTAGAACCCAATGGATAAAATGAAGGCCGGATCATGTTTAGAAAAAAATCTTCGGTGGAGAGAAAATGCTTGAGTTTCACGGATGAGCACTGGTATAATTTTTGGATTTAAATATGTTTCCTATCATTGCCGGGTCAGCTGTTTTAACCATTTCCAAAATTTATCAATGCAAGCTATGTCTGTAAAAGATACAGTCCTGTAGAAACATCTACATCCTGTAGAAATATTTTGCATTTGTTTGGCTTGAAGGGTGGTAGGATTTCAGGAAGTGGTGGCTCGATTTTGATATTTAACTATTGAAAAAAGATAACTGAAACCATAAACACTACTTGCAACAGTTAGATAAAAACCTGATACTGTTAACTAAAGTTGATATGCAATTTTCTGATATCTATACGTCAAATAAGAGTCCTAATTAAAATTTACTTGTATTTGAAGATTAGAAACCCAAGATTAGTGGTAATTTTTTCAGTTAGATACAGTATATTGCAAACCCGTAAGAAAACGTCAAACTGAGTTCCAAATCATTAATTGCTAATTTGGAAATCTTAAAAATATCACGGTTATTATTCAAAAATGACTCCATTATACAACAATTGGTCATTACAATATTACATAATGTGAATAGCGATCGCATCCTATCGTCCAATGACCTCAATACCGAGAAGAAAAAAATCCCCAATCGATAACTTATCTTTTAGTGGTTATGCTTCCCCTGGCATTTATGGAAATTTCAACTCTATAAAGCGAATTAAATTTGGAAAACTTACTTTAAACCGATCATTGGTGTTAAAAGGTAAAGGCTAAGAAAAGAAGATACTGAATTAAAAGTATTTAATAACATTTTAAAAAATCTGAATTAAACCGTATAAATGAGGTAATTCAACAGATTTATCATATTATAGTGATCTAAAAAATTGACAGAATTAAGGCCGAAATTATCAAAGATAGCCTCTGGAAATCTAATAACCGTATGGCCAGAAATTTGTTTTGCTATTACGTACTTTACTTAAAACTCTATCATCATTTGAAAATATGTTTAGATTACTGTTTTATATAATCATTTTTGTTTTCTTACTAAAAATCGTTTCACTAATCGTTACAATAGAAGTGCTACTGCCCGTTGAAGTATTATGTTTTTCCAGTTTATTTTGTCCATCAAAGATAGTACAGTCTTTGTCTATGAAATTTGAATTTGTCCTAGTACTTTTTTCAGTATACGTCTGATAGATCTATATGTCAAGCTTCTTCATCAACAGTGGCCATCATTAAAAGGGTCAATATAAATTATTATTATTTCAGCTCTAATAGTGTACCTGCATTACCATGTTCAAATTTGACTTTCTATTTGGGTATTGTTAAAAATGTAGTAACGACCGACATGTTTGTTCTTCGTCTTGTATTAATCAAGAACGTTATAGTTTTTGTTTGTGTGCTAGAAGTTTTATTCTTGTAGTTTCACTGTCTACTGAAACACCGAAATGGAAATAATAGACATTTACTATACACTCATATATGGTGAAACTAGAAAGTCTCCCATGTTGTCCCGTTATAGGATGCAGCCGTTGTGGGAACCGCAGATTGTCACCGGTGGTATTCTAGCAGCGAAGCCGTTGCGGCAGCGTCGCGACGTGATCGACCTGCTAATATCGACTTCCACGATATCGCTGCTATCGACACGGCCGGCTCGAGTTTCCTCTCGGCGTGGCGGCGGCAGCCTGGCGAGTTACTTAATAATGTGCGATAAATACTCACAATGGTGCCGCCTCCCATTGTGATCGCTAACAAGGAGCTGACTCTGACTACTGGCCTGCACAATTTAGGCTAGAGTGCTCGCTGCCTGACCGTATTAGTAACAGCTACCGGAGCAAAGATGAAATACCGAGATATAATGAACTTTATGCACGTCTTTTACTTTGTTATAAGGCTAAAGGTCGCCACTGATATAACCTCTGAGAGCCATAACCCGACTTACTTTGCTATAAAGCTAAAGATTGCCACTGTTATAACACCCATTAATGCCCTAACTTGACCTGGTGGAGGTAGAGGTCTGAATCCTGTTTCATAACATCCACTTTTTAATGGAGTATGTGCAGTAAGGAACACGCTCCTTTTTGTAGGTTACATTAACTGGCTGTACTCACATGGACAGCAATCTTATTATCTTTATATACAGATGAATGTATGTTTGTTTGTTTGTTTGTTTGTTAGTTTGTTTGTTCTTCATACAAATCCACAGTTTTCATCCGATCTCGATGAAACTTTGCACAATTATCCTTTGAAACAAGGAGAAAAATACTGTCTACATTTGGTTGATAAATTATCTGTATAAATAACACATGTTGTCTCATAACTTCGAAATACGGCGATAGACAGACACGTTCGATATGGACGTCTCCATACGGTGTTTCCGTATAGTGGACTGGCAGCTCGGTGGTTAAAGCGCTTGCTTACTAACGTCGTGGTCTCCGGTTCAAATCTCCGTGGAGGCTAAGATTTTTAAAAATTGTTTTTCATCGTAAGAGTCAGGCCTGGGCAGTAGGTTATTCGGATTGAATGTTAAACTGTAGATATTAGAAAGTTAGGGGTACAATACGAGGCAAATCGTAGGTAGTCTTGCAATGTTGTAGGTGTAAACTTCTATACGTTATAATGATCCCTCAGGTGTTCTTCGCAGTCAGTGTGTGAGAGTGAACGACAGTAATATAATTATAAATACGGAAGTAAGTTTCTGTCTTTTTGTTACGTTTTGACGACTAAATGGCTATATCGTTGTGATGGAATTTCCAGTATGATTAACAGTTGTAGTCACGAAATTTTGAGACCTTATCGAATGGTGACAGAAATATGTTGGAAATTTATTCTCTTCAAGAGACAGGTTCGACGGTACAATGATATAGTGTTAGCTTTCCTGTCATATTATTCCGACTCGATATTGTTTGGGACCAATCCTTCGTTACTAACAACTTTCTATATTTAATTCTGGCAAAAAAATTCTTAATCCACGCGTACGAAGTCGCGGGTACGAGCTAGTTAACTATATTTGCCTATAACTTCAAATGGACGAGAGATGCTATCCGTACTTTTTTCGTCAATCTGTAGTTTCTCTGAAACTATTAACATTTCCAATTCGGCGGCTTTAATACTCTAGAGCCATCTATCGCGTTTAGCAGTGAATAGCCAATACACACGGTTGGGACCGTCGGTGTAACATGTTTCTTTGTTAATTTTTATCAGATTTTAATTTTCTGCTGCCTCCCCAGTTAAGGTACTTTGATGATATAAATCTGAGATTTAAGCTTCACCCTGAGGTTTTAAACCGAGAAAATCCCCTCCAAAAACAGTTTAATATTATTCCAGATTATACGTAAATAGGTTCTATTTTCAGGACAGATTTTAATTTCCTAGTACGGTGCTCGGTGACTTACCTCAGATTTGATGTTTGATCTTAACCATTTACATTATGAAAAAACGCATAAAAATATGTTAACTCGCTGCAAAATAAAGAGAAATACGTACATACAGAGCTCTGTTACAGATTTATAAGAGTACAGAATCAAATAGTTTGGGGGTTATTCTGTTACATCAACTCTCTTCTCTCTCCGACCTTTCTAACCCCTCCTACCGTATACTCAGCAGGTGGCTAGTGCACTGAAGATGATTTCAAGTGCAAATCGAACCGTCGGGGAGACAAAATAGTAGACGCGAACAATAACTTACAGCTTATTCTAATTAATCTGAATGTGACTGACGGCTGCGAAAATAGCAAAATCTTGCAGTACTATAACTGTTTAGGTTTTTTATATTTCGCTGTGGGGTTTCAATGCGTGTCATCTCTCAGATAAATTAAAGCTGAAAATATTATTAGATGACTTTCATATTAATTTTTAACTGGTGATTGCGGCATTATTCCTTTAAAAATAAATTTCCTGATAATCATTTGCATATGCAACAGCAAATTTTGTTAAATGAATTTTGCGTCTTCGTCCACATGTAACGAAATAAAGTCCTCAACTTTTAAATTATCACTATTATTTTATTGACAGCTGATACGTATTACGTATTTTTAAGATGCCTGTGACACGATTAATGTAGTTCTAAATATAGTCTATTTCGCTACAGAACTGGCAGTTTGATGCTCAGAACAGACTTTGATTACCTTTATTTGACGTTTTCTGTTTACACATAACTAGGATTTTAAGGACGATCTTACTTTCTGTGCGAAAACCATGTCAAAATCGGGTAAATAGTTATTGCGCTGTGAAATGGACAAATAGTTTAAAATTCTGCAAGAAATACCTTTAACTTCTGGTTCCTCCAAGAAGAAGATTTCAAAAAATATGTTAAATTAACAGACAGAACAATGTGAAAGGTTATAAAAGTACAGATTATATTCATCAAACATCTATAACTTAACAGCATACGTTCCTCTAAACAATACTTCATTTAATTAATTTAGATTTTTACAATATCTGCCTTACTTTAAATATTATAGATACCAGTTTACTTGTGACACATTAAATATTATGCTCTCTAGTTACCGTCACGTTGTATTCTTTAGGTTTGATATCAGATGATTAATCTTCTCTGTAATTTATTTTCCACGCTTCTCATAGTGTAACTAGGTTATTCAATAATGGTATACATAGCTCGTATTCACATTTACTATGCCTCCCGAGAATTCTATATATTTTATATTCGGTAAGGCCAGTTTCATTTTCAGTGAGTTTCGTGCAATGGATTGCAATCATCTATCGCTAACGGCTTAGGCAGCGAATACCAAGAAATTTTTCTTATCTAGCGCGATAATACAAAAACTAAAACCTGAATGGATAATTTACGTATTTCTAGCAGGGATTTACAGCTCGTCAACATTAAGGCCGTTAGAGTCAGGGGAGGATTGGTTTCAAGGAATAGCATCCACAGTAATCATTTCTGTATTATTTGGAGTGATTAAGGGAAAAAATCTGGTCGGAGAATCAAAGCAGCGGCCTCTCAGGCGTGAATACTAACCTTCAACCCAATATGCTCGATGCATTATGAAGCTTTATGCTACAGATTTTCATAAATTGTAGCACACTTTTCTTTCATAGAACATATTATTTGTATTAAATCTTAAATTAGTCTTATGGTTTGGACAGTGTATTTCAAGAAAGCCTTTTTTATGCGGTTTTTTACTGACTTGCTTCAGTAAAACCAATGCTTGTAAATATCTTCTTTATAAAAGGCAGATTCAAAGTTGGATGGATAATCAGTCTACAAATTAAATTGCATATAAACCGTGTCAAGTCTACTCCAGTTCTCTCTGTACTGAAGCACACATATACACAGACCTGCTCACAGTGGCCTAAATGACGGAGTAATTACTA
Source organism: Vandiemenella viatica (assembly GCA_031002005.1). Classification (NCBI taxonomy): domain Eukaryota; kingdom Metazoa; phylum Arthropoda; class Insecta; order Orthoptera; family Morabidae; genus Vandiemenella; species Vandiemenella viatica. The sequence goes on along the minus strand of JARYHS010009186.1, from coordinate 113,685,254 downwards.
CATTAACATTCATCAAGCTTTTAATGCACAGTCGTTGTGAACAAGTAGAGATAAAATGGGTCTGATTTTAGAATCTCCTACCTAGCTTACGTATCATCATGATTAAGGTTTTTAGGCAGTTTTCATTGGTTAATTAGGAGAATGTTAGGATTGTACCTGCCCTCTGGCTCAAAAGCTATACGCTACACCAAGGCAGACCAACCTCAGGCCCATGGGATGCCAGCGCATTTGAACTTTTCCGCCAACAGCAACGGTGTAGAATATGCTAGGTCAAAAACTTGTGATGTTTTTACTTTTTGATTATAATTTTAAAAACCTATGCCAAGGTATGATTGATGTTTATTACTTTTTGATTATAATTTAAAAAACCTCTGTAAAGTTCTCATTGATGGTTTTTACTTTGTGATGGTAGCTGAACTGTGTTACTCATATTTTCGTTATATTTAAATATCTACTATAACTATAGGCAAGTATTATGTGGCACGCAGGATAACTTAGAATCGAAATTGTAGCCCGCAACCTAACTTATAATCAAAATTGTGCCCCATCACCAAAATTCGTTGGGCAGCCTTGTGCTATTCGAATAGAATGATTCAAATCACAATTTCATGAAGCTTACACGGTCCAGGGACAGATAAAAACACTAACTATCCCCTCTCACGTTAGATCGTCAGAGAAGCAATGTCACAGGTCCATTGCTAAGGTCATCGAATAGTCGCAGTGAAAGCAATTCTGACTGAAGACATGTGTGATTTGTAATCGACTTACTTTTACGATTTATTGTGTAAACTGTGAACTAGTGAGTTTCTCAATAGATGAGTTAGAATGTGATCAAAACTAATACTTTACGGAATAACAATACAACACATTCATTTTCCGTGGATCACAATTTAGGAGACTGGCTCTATGGGATGTGGAAAGTTGTCACGTGATGCAGTTTAGAATAGATGCAGTTTCATGAACACGAAGAAGACGTTTTTCTTGAGAAGGATTATAACTAACACCGCAGAAGTTGTATGTTTGTATTTCCTAACAATTATTAATGGAGAATTATAGTTGTGAATTTGACATAATAAAGGTACATTCATACTGCAATGAAATCTTCACGGGTGTACCGCCGGATTGTGTTTTGAAAACACAATATTTCGACGACTAGCTCCATCGTCTTCATAAGGTGTAGAGACATCTGCACAGGTCAGCTGACCATCAGATATTGAGGACAGTCCAGGTGCCCCACTTCCTTATAATGATATAAGGATGTGCGGCACCTGGGCTGTCTAAATATCTGACGGTCAGCCGACCAGTGCAGATGTCTCCACACCTTTGCACTTCATTGCAAGCATACGCCGGAAAGTCTCCCCTTCGTTCTTACATCTATACTATTTTAGGACATTTTATGTTACTGCAATATCATAGAAATGTGCGTGGTTGGTGAGCTTCCGGCCTCCCAGTCGAGAGGAAATGGGTTCGACTCTCCGTTCAGCCAGCCAGATTTAGGTTTTCCATGGTTTCCCAAATAACTCCAGGCAAATGCCTGGATGGTTGCTTTAAAAGGCCATGGATGAATTCCTTCCCGTTCCTTGCCACCAGTCGTTTCCCGCCTCTAATGACTTCTACCTTGACGAGGCATGAAGTCATAAGCACAAAAAAATAGTGCATACGTTCTCCACACATTTCAGTTAGATGGATCAAATGAAAATCTCTGTGTCCTACCGTTATAAATAATTCAGTTTTTTTTTTTTTTTTTAAGGAGAAAATATCAAAATTTTTGGCCATTAGGAAAACGTTTCTCTTGTTAATATTTAAATATATACTTCAATTTTCTGATCCATTTACCTTCCTTCAATGCTGCTTATTGCGATGTCGGCATCTCATCTGTAGTTACACGTGCAATCTGACCTATGAAACTCAAGTAAGTACTGCCATCTGTTAGCGAATGGTCTAAACTTAGAGTCAATATTTTTTGTGTTATTCTGTATGTGAAACTTATGTTTTATATGCAAAATGAAGAGTCATCATTTGCGAATACGATACATAAAACCACCCGACATCCACAATTAAGATTGCTACTTCCCCATCGGCGAGGTTTACACATGGATCCGATGTACGGTACATAGCGTCGTCCAGAAGCCAAATGTCTTTAAAGATACATTTCCTGATATCCAACGAGAATAAAGAATAGTCTTTTCTAACTGTTTGTAGTGATTTTTTTTTTTTTTTTTTTTTTTTAATATATATCCTGTCGTTCTGCCAATGAATTTTGACTATATACCGTATCTCCCTGCTTCAGCGACATACTATATTCTTAACAATAAATGCCGTTGTTTATTTTCTCCCAAGAGGAAATTATTAGATTCAAAATACATTAATAATCATATCAATTGCAGTTCAGAATTCACGCATTCCTTCTGTGAACATTCGATTGCCGGGACCTCAAGTGTTGGGTTTTTTCTATTGTGTGTCTAAAGAATCTTACACTATTACTTAGTTAAATAAAAGATTTTACTTTTGCAGTAAAGTACCTCCTTTTCCTTCTGTCCTTTTCATTCTTCCATATACTTGTTGCCATGTTTACTTCTTCTGGAATTCTTCTGTATCAACCGTCTTAAAGTGTCCATTAATGGTGGGCATCCAAGTTCTTTAGGAATTCATGATGTTATTGATTTGTTATAACATATTTAAGTCAAGTTATCCAAATCTCACTCCATTTGGAAACAAAATTTAAATAATTTGATTGTTTCGCAATTATTAATTTAAGTATTAAATTCAGAAACTCCCACGAATCACCAACTAATTACGAAACATTAGACACACTCTTTTTTCTGTTCTGTTCGAATATAAAATTTTTAGCATGTTACGGACGTGAATTTAAATTGGTTTTTACAAAATATCATGAAAATTACATTTATAATTAATATATTACCTCGTTCAGAATGCTGCCGCTAAGCTGCGATAAACGATTTTGGAGGGATTTAATTTTAATCACCTGCCGGCCATTCACCACAATTGGAAAGTAGACTCTGATAACATTTTGTTATTTTAGAATACTCCATTGGACTTGAAATGGAAACATATGTTTAAAAATCATGCATAACAAGATTGGAAATTTAAACTCTGTAAGGTACCAAAATACCAATCATTGTGTGTCAATACCACTTTATCACCATTGGAAGAATAGGTGTGTACATTTCCTTGAACTAAATAAATTTCGTAAAGTTTTACTTCATTCATTGTACGATACAGATTGTCAGGTCACGAATATCTGATTTCATACAAAACGATACAACAGAATATTTCTATCTTCAAGTGTTGAGGTATGTATATGGTATGAGGCTACATGAAGACGTCATTTTAAAACTTTTTGTTTCTATGTTTCATTTGTTGAGAACTATTTCACTGAGAAATGTAGTCTAAAATACTTAATAACGTTTTCCCAATAGTTGCCTATAACACTGAATAATAGCGGTTACTGATTATATTTTTTTAACATCGTAATTGAGGTTATGATGATGGAATTTACTTACATTTTTGTACGCAAAATCTTTTAATCCTGTTTGTCTTTTTCATCCAGTAAACTTGTAGAAGGGGGTTCCTTGGTGACGAATAAATTAGTTATCACTTACAAATTTTTGGTTAATAAAGGGATAAATTTTGATTTTATGAAGGGATGCATATGATTGCAATAATCTCAATGATATTTGGAATACAGGAAATTTATCAAATATGATCTTCATTTAGTATCACTGGCAATTACAAATATGAGCGAATTTACCATTAACATTAGTACAAGAAGGGAAAATCACAAAGCAACGATCAGAGGTAAAACTAGCCGTCATGAGCAAGCAAACAATTGTAACTTACTTTTTGGAATCAATCTCAAAATTAATATGCAAAGGCATCACAAATGAAAATATGCTATTCGAAAATAACTCAAATAGTTCTGGCAAATTATGCCACTAGTTCAGTGGGGTTTTGATCTACAAAGTTGGAACATGAATCTTTCCTCTCAAGGACACTTAAGGGTTCAGTTTCACGGAATACACAATCAGATAGCTCGATCGTAGCACTTTACCATTGTAGTTGTGCGTTTGATGTTTTCAGTGATTGAATATGGGCCACGGTATGGAAGCCTTATCTTAGAAGGCAGCTACATTCACGCCCGTTCTGGAAATACCCCTGCTTGCATACTGACTGAGTCGCCGTGCGAATGCCGCTACAGCATTCGGCTTGAATGCAAGTCGGTAGCGTCAGACTTCCACACGGACCTCAGCAGCAGTCAGCGAGTAAAGTCAGCCACCAGATTCCGAACTGAATCTATGCCGTGAACGGCGTCCCGCAGCAGAATGAAGCTCGTCGATTTTCTTCTCCTAGGTAAACGTTAGCCCCTCCCTCTCAATCTTAAAGATCATGTTTATCAGAAAATTCCCAGAATTTAAGTTATGTGCTCACTGTGATGGTCATAGGTTGGCTCTGATGTCACGTGATATCTTGGATATCTTATTCGCACAACGGTCCGAAAGATTCGGCTAAGTTTACTTTTGTAGAAAGTAGAGGTTAGTTGCAGTTGGACGGTCACTCAGTAAAGTAGCGTGTTATAGCTTTACATTTATCTTTAGTGGTGTGTGGATTTAGTTAGTTTTATCTTTGAGTGTTTACTTTTGTAGAAAGTAGAGGTTAGTTGCAGTTGGACGGTCACTCAGTAAAGTAGCGTGTTATAGCTTACATTTTATCTTT